>CM050166.1:89638974-89811474 GCA_027410445.1 Discoglossus pictus
TCTATCCAAAAGCAAGGTTTTCCCAAACTAAAAACTTCTATTAAAAAAAATTGTTATGTGCTTATTTAGAGCCCTATTCAATTGGCCAAATTGCAATTGAATGAGGCCCAAAGAAGTCTTTCTAATGGTTAACCAAGCCCTTTACAATAATAAATCACATTGAGGATTACAAATACCTGTTCATCACAATTAAACACTTACAGTGTCCCAGGGTTAATGCCTACCTATTTGCCACACACCAACCTATGTATTCCCTGCCATTTAATACAATGTAATATGCTAGAAATTAACATATACAGTGGTACCTTGGTACTCGTCTGCCTCTGAACTTGTTGATTTTGGTATTCAATGCGTTTTAATGAGCAGAAATTGTCTTGTCACTTGATGCTTTCTTGGTACTCGTCACGCTTGCTGTAGCCTGTAGGAGTCAATTTACATCACTCCTTATGGGAGCTTGGTACTCATCATGTTTGGCAATAGTCGTGCCTTCTGGAACCAATTAACGATGAGTGCCAATGTACCACATTACCACTGGTAATGTGCAAGAATGAAAAACCACATCAATGTGTCAATGTTTGAGTGGGAAACACATAGCTATTTTAAAACAATGTTGCAATATTTACTGATGTTCTTTAACTTTTTTGGAATTACTTTGTTTCTGGGCTCTGACTCAACTTTACACTCACATCTAATTTAGAGTACTTGTAAGGACCCTTGCCAGGCTCCTAAAATGTTTTCCCATACCTGACCACCCCCATGGCTAGGAGTCATCCTACTAGAGCTATGTAATAGAGCTATGTTATCAGTTTAAAACAATAAACAGTGTGGTATGAAAGTTCATAGAAAAATGTCAGTGTGACCAAATACATTTGAAAAGTGTTTCAGAGATGAACCTTAACTGTTAACAGATTATATATTAACTACATAGATTGTAGATTATTTTTAGTAGGAACTTCAACTCTGTTGCACCAAGATATCTACTGACTCATTCATATGATGTATTGTATTTGTATTTTTACTTACCTTAGAATTTGTCTATACCTTTGTACTTGGCTAATTATACTTTATAAAGGAAAGCTATGGCAAGTCTGGATAAGCTATTAAAAAGTAAAGATATATCACTATTAACAAAGGTCCACATAGTTAAAACGATGGTAGTCCCAGTAGTAACATGCAGATAAGAAAGCTGAGCGCCAAAGAATTGACTCCTCTCAATCATGGTGTTGGAGAAAACTACTTAGAGTCCCTTGGACCAGAGACCCAATCAATCAATACTACAGGAAATCAAGACAAACTGGCCACTGTTTGACCATGAGGTTAAAGCTCAATTATTTTTACCATATCATAAGAATACAGGATTCACTAGAAAAGACTCTGCTGGGAAAAAATTAAGACACAAGATGAAGGGAACAGCAGAATCGGAGATGGATAGATACGTTCATTGAAGCAATGAACATGAGCTTGATTGATCTCAGAGGGGCAGTAGCTGACAGATGGGCCCTTCGTGCTGTAGAACTACATATTTTAACCAAAACCTATACATGCAAAATTTTGACTTCTAGGGAAAGAGAAGTGTAAGTACTATCCTTACCTGACAACTTCTGTGCAACATAATTGGGCTAAAACAACAGTACTTTATTAGGAAGCTCAACATTCTTAGGCCCTCATTCAATTGTGATTTGACCAATTGAATAAGGCTCTAAATAAGCACAGAGCATATTTTTTTTAAATAAGTTTTTAGTTAGTGAAAACCTTGCTTTTGGATAGATGCTTACTAACTAAAACTTATTTAAAAAAAATATGTTATGTGCTTACTTAGAGCCCTATTCAATTGGCCAAATTGCAATTGAATGAGGGCCTCCGTCATTGACAAAAATCCAACTTATAATGTCAGCTTCCTCTCTCCATAAACTGGAATAACTGGCATACTAGGCAAGTTGAATTCACTTTTACATAGATAAACTTGTGTGCGTGCTCTTTAATAAATACAATTTAAAGTGACCCAGATGAGGTTTGATATATGATAAAATTGTAGGTAATAACAAGTATTTTCTCAGTTTAATTTATTTTAAAAAAATTATTTGCTTAAATTAATTGTACATTTAAGTTTGCAATATTTAGCTGTTGGTCAGCCATTCCGATCCTCCCACTATGGACTGACTACAGTGTCTGTCCAATGGGGCTACTGATTAACCATTGGAGCTCTGAACCTTTTGTCTTAAGTGTAAAACCTGTGCAAAACAAAAAGTTGCCCATTCGCAAATCTCAGAGGTTAGTCTATCTAATAACTCTGTTTACCCTCTATTCTTTTGTAATTTGTTATGGTTGATTTTTGACTTGTATCTACTCTGTTTAGCGCTACCGAATATGTCGGAGCATTACAAATAAAGGTTAATAATAATAATAATAATACTCATTGAAAACAAAATGTTCATGGCTTCGGGGAGTAATCTGTAACTACTGGCAGTAATGTCTCCATTAGGCAGAAAGTGCAGTCAGTCCTTGGTGGGTGGATCAAAATGTATTTTAGCTAAATATTGCACACTTCAATGTATGATTACAATAGGATTTTTTTTTTTAAATAACATTATTATAAAAGTACAGGTAAACCCTGCTTAACGCTACCCCAATGAGCGATGATTCACTCTAGCACTCTTTTGTCTTCTAATTCATTCCCCCCTCTCCTCCTCCCTTTCCCCTCTCCCTTCTCCTCCTTTACCAGCCTTTCCCCTCTCCCCGATCCTCTTAGTATGCTTTGGTGGGTATCCTTCCTGTGAAGCAGCTCATTTGGCTGTGGCCGGGCATCCCGAGTTATGCCACATGCACGTCACGTCATTAGAGATTCCCGGCCACAGCTCCATGAAGTACCGCAGGTGAAGGATATCCACCAAAGCATTGTAAGACGAGCAGAAAGGGGAATGAAGAGAGGGGGAGAAAGGGAGGAGGAAATGGGGAAGTGAGGGTGGAATGGTTTGATGATGGGCACAGGAAATTTAGGCATCACTGGGTCCCCTCCAGAGCAGGGGCCCCAGTGCAACACACCGGATGAATCAGCAGTACATCTCCCCCTGGGGCCTATTGTGTAGCTCAATGGTTTGTTGTTTTATCAGCTTTATAAAATGCATACATATGTTTTAAAAAATAAAGAAGACATATTAAATTCTTACTTTAAAAGGTATGTAGTAGACAAATTAGGGGGTTTGTATTCCAAACATTGGATTCATTATGTTAAACAATTTAAGTACTCTGAGCACTCCCTTCTTTGTGTGCTGCTCAATTTGATGGGTTGGTTAATCAACTAGCTAATCAAGGAAGCTGCTTAGAGTACTAGTTTTATAAATGAAATTGGAAATACGGATCTCGTCAAGCTGCTTGTTTTGATCTATTTATTCGCATTTGTATAGCACTTTCAAAAGCAATTTTAACTGTTAGAACGTTTATGATAACATAGTGTCCAGGTTTATGATAGCAATGGTAGAATGGTAAATTGTAATACAGATTTAAGCATACAAATACATGAAAAGTAGGAGGTCCTGCTTTGAGCAACAGCCTAGAAAAAGATATACAATGCTTTGGTTGACCTTGATAAAGTCTCCTACATGGGACGAAACGGACCTTTTAGGCTAATTTATAACTCTGTGAACTTTTGCCTACAAAACAAGCCAGTTTTAGGCACAGCTTACGCTTGAGTCTCTTTGAGATACAAAGTGACTAGTTGTAATAAGTACAAAGCTGAGCCAGAGTTATTTTAATAGTGTGTATGTGGGTTTTATAATAGAAATCTGTTAATAGAATGAGAAGAATAGTGGATTGTATTATATCACCTGAGATGCAAAATTATTGGTATTTAGGGATTATAGAATAACCCTGTTATACACCTCTCCCCCTTATGGTCTATATAGGGACATAAGCTATATTTGGAGCTCTATGTTAATTTCACCTTCTTAGGTTGGAGATATTCCATTTAGGATCACAAGTTTATCTCTACATTAATCTTGTCTGCCTAGTGGATCTAAGTATATGCAGCAGCATTATTGCAATAATAATTAATTAATAAAGGATAATATTCCCAATTATTTTGGTGGTACAGTTTTAATTGGTGTTATGCACTTTTGGCTTATGTGTATAATATATATATATTACAGTATAAAATAAATGATGGTGAATGTGAAGCTTCTTTGTGTAGCAACATGAATTTGTTATATTTTTTTCTTTAGGGCACTTTACCTTCTTTGAGGATATTTTGCTGATTCTGTAGCTCTATTCTATAGAATGAAGAACAGTAATGCACTCATAATACATTTACTGATGTCTGAAATAACCTAGTGTCTGTGATCAGCGAGATAAGCAAATTTAACTACTGCTTTTCAGACTCATTTAAAGTAAAAGTAATTTTTTAAGAAAGAGTGTCTCCGTTTTAAGAACAGTAGTAAAGTGTATTTGTTACTTAAATGGCCTCTGTATCCATATACAGTATTTAAAATGCACTCTTTTAAAATAACTGACAACGGCCAAATGTTTTTTTTAGAAAGTTAAAGGGTTTCTGGCATTCCAAAACTAAGTGTTTTTTGGGTTATTAATAAAATGAAAAACTGGCTATATGTTGCGTTATCCATATTTTGATTCTGGAAAATTCCATTTTTTTTGTGGCATAGGCATATTAATTAGATGCATGAATGTGCTAATTAGCAGCCTTATTAAATTGTGATTCGGCCATTTGAATAGGGCTCTATATAAGCACAGAGCATTTTTTTACAGAAGTTTTTAGTTAGTGAAGACCTTGCTTTTGGATAGAAGTTCACTAACTAAAAACTTCTGTAAAAAAAAATGCTATGTGCTTATATAGAGCCCTTTAGAATTGGCCAAATCACAATTTAATAAGGCTGTAGGTTTGCAGAATGCTTGTGTCTCTCGCAAGAGGCCAAAATAAAGAGCTCCAATATTATCCGGCAATTGGACTCCTCTTTCACCCATATGAAAAAATCTCAGGAATAATAAGTTATATGAATGTATTGCACAGTCCTTTTATCAATACTGATTTTAACTAGTTGGTACTAACTTTGCTTCTTTCGTGTCACAATGTGACTTTATAAATGTGCGCCCCTTATTGTTTTAATACGCACAGTAAGTGCTGCTGACAGTTCTTTGGATGTTTTTATAACTATAAGAGCAGGAAGTGGTTACACGGGCGCTAGCGCTGCTTAATGTACATTTGAATAAAGATATGCAGACAAGTCTACTTCATACACTATAAAAGCAACAACACACTTTAAAGTGAGAAGCGATTTATTAAAAGTGTAGTTTAAAGGGACATGGAAAAAAAAAATTTCCCCATACATTTAAAAGAATGTGTTTTATACACTATGGAGCAATTAGTATTGCACTGCTGAACTGTCTGTAGCTTGAGGGGGATGGTTATCATACTTTGGCTTCTTATTTGAGTCCCATGCCAAGTAGGTTTGTAAAGTGACATCCTTTCTACAGAACTAAATATAAATCTTGTCTGACTACATGATTCCTCTCATTGGTCCTAGGCACTATCAGCCTTATTAAATTGTGATTCTGTAAATTTAAAAGGGCTCTATTTAAGCACACAGCATATTTTATTTACAGAAGTTTTTAGTTTGTTAGTTTTTAGACCTTGCTTTTGGATAGAAGTTCACTAACTAAAAACTTCTGTAAAAAAAATATTCTCTGTGCTTATATAGAGCCCTTTTAAATTTACTGAATCACAATTTAATAAGGCTGTTAATACGGTTAGGATCCGAGACAGAATATCTGCTGCTATTAAAGGTGTATGGGAGTTTTGCAGATTATGAGTGTATCTGATAGAGGAGAAACAGTAGACGTTTGTGCATGAAACAATCAAAAATAAACATTAATAAACTTTCCCAAGAGTTTGAAAACTTTATTCAGTTTTCTGGCAGTCGATTTTGAGAAGGAATTCCCCTGAAAAATCCAAGCTAAATTAGCATGAAATTCATCATTCATTTTGGCCACTCAGAGGCAGGCACAACAGTCCATGCTGCAAAGCATCATGGAATTTGTAGTCTTTGTTCCCTAAAACACACATTTCTACTCCATTGAATGATGCAACTCCAGGGTGCTTCTCTAGATCTTCACTGTGCTTCTACTGGCTGGAATAATATGTGGGCAAGTTCGGTCCTGGAGAGCCCACACAGGCCAGGATTTGAGGATATCCTTTCTATTCACAGTTGAGTCAATCAGGACAACTGAAGAAGCGATAGTCTTGCCTGGACGCAGCAGGGATATGCTCAAATCCTGTGTCCTCTCCAGGACCTTTGTCAAGTTCTTCAAAAGAGCATTCTATAAATATGACCCTTCAGTGGCTCTTTTACTAGATGACTGAATATAACAAGGTTAATTTTTCTATATCTTAAATAACTCTCCACTAACAAAAGCTTACAGTCAATAAAACTATGTGTGTATTAAAGTGAATTATGCGAAACACAGACTTATAGTACTTTAGATCATTTCAATTTGTTTCCTTATTAGCTAAATATGCTCCTTGTATCAGGCCACACACTGCATGTCCCTTCATGTTATGAGGAGAAAACTAATGTACAGATAATATATTATACTAGCGACTTGCCCATCAAAAATGACGGCAATAAAATGTGAAGCTTGGCAATGGTGTTTGCTACACTATTCAAGGCTCTCCCCCCTCTACTTTATGGGCCTTGCGATGAGCGCCTTCAGCGGTCACCTTTGCCGCTCACTGAAGGCAACTTTCGGGCCTCGCGATGAGTGCATTTGGTGCTCATCGCAAGCCCTGCGATGAACACCTTTGGCGCTCATCGTGAGCCTCTCCCCACTCTCTCACCACTGTGTCTGTTTTCTCCTCTCTCCCTCCTGTGTCTCTTTGCCCCCTCTCCCTCCCCTGTGTCTTACTCCCCCCTCTCCCTCCTCTGTGCTCCTGTTTCTATTTACGGGTGTGAAACCATTTGCGGGCTTGGGGAATTAATCATTTTCCCCAAGCCCGAAATGGGTTTTGATTTACAGGCTTGAAAAAAAATTCCCAGCTTTACGGACGCCATTTTTTTTCTCTCGCCTAGCCGTTCTGAGACCCGCAAAAAACGTCAATTAAATGGTTGTAAGCTAATTTTCTAATCAATTGGCTTTTTTGAGTTATGGGTGTTAAAAAAATGGCGGCTGTTAAACCCGTAATTTTTTTGGAGCCTGTAACTCGTAAACCATTCAGAGTCTCCATTGCGGGCCTCGCGATGAGCGCCTTTGGCACTTATTGCAAGCTTCTCTCCCCCTCTACGTTACGGGCCTCGCAATGAGCTCCAAAGACGCTTATCGCGAGCCCTGCAGTGAGTACCTTCGGCGCTCCATTACAGCCCCCGTCAAACCCATAACTTTTGGGGCCTCGCCTTTGGCGCACATTGCGTATGCGCAAGCCTGTAAATGTTTACATTGCGTGAGGACAACTTGCAATTACCACAGAGTACAGGTGAGAGTGGGCGTGGCTTGGCCTGTGTAGTTATATCTGGGTGCATTTGTGTGAGGTCAGGTTTGAATCTGCTCTAAGTCAGTGCACAGTTTGTCTGCATTAATCAGTGTACAGGTGAGAGTGGGTGTGGCTTGGCCTGTGTAGTTATATCTTGGTGAATTTGAGTGAGTTCTGTTTGAATCTGCTCTAAGTCAGTGCAGAGTTTTCTGTCCGTTGCATTAATCAGAGTACAGGTGAGTGTGGGTGTGGCTTGGGCTGTGTAAGTTATATCTGTGTGTATTTTGTTGTTTTCTGTTGAATCGGTTCTGTGGGGCAGGACCGTGTTTTCTATCCTGTGCTCTTTTATCATTGTACAGGCAAGTAGGCGGGGTCTATTTTAACAAGGGAAGGGAGAGCTTGGGAGCTTGCAATCATTTCTAGTGTAAGTGTAGTTGGTGTGTAGGAGATTAAATAAAAGGAGGAAATCCAAATAAGGGGTATTATAAGAAAAAACAGAAAACAAACGTACATATTGTTTCTGTTTTGTTTTGGTTTAAGGTGTGGAAAATAAATCTTTATACAAATACATTGAGTTGTTTTCTCACTGTATTTTTGTAACTGATAATCATGAGTCAGTCCAGTGGAAACCTCACTCAGTGTACATCCTGCCAAATGTATGCACTACTGGAACAGATGATCCAGGGTCCATACCTCTGTGACAGGTGTGAGCATGTTGCCTCTTTGGAAGCTCAAATTGAAGATCTGGAGAGGAGAATTGCAGCACTTAGTGATATTGCTCCACTGGAAAGGGAGTTGGTGCTCACGGAGCACAGTTTAGCTGGGCCTAGTATGGAGGGAGGAGCTGGGGCTAGTGAGGATGGCCAGGGAGGTAGCTGGGTTACAGTTAGAAGGGGAATCAGGGGGTACAGGAGGAGGCAGGCCAGTTCTGAGTTGGCAAACAACAACAGATTTGCCAGATTGAGTGAAAATGTTGGGGATGTCCATTCAGGAATGGCAATGCCAGATAGAGCTGTTCCCTCTAACAGCCGGGAGAACAGTTCTACTGGAGGAGAGGGAGGGCAGAATAGGCAGAGCAACAAACATGTTTTGGTGGTAGGGGACTCTATTATTAGGAAGGTAGACAGGGTAATTTGTCACCCAGATCCCAGCAATCGAACAGTTTGCTGTCTCCCGGGTGCCCGGGTTCGGCATGTTGTGGATCGGGTAGATAAATTATTGGGAGGGGCTGGTAATGAACCGGCGGTCTTGGTACACATTGGTACCAATGACAAAGTTAGTGGAAGATGGAGCGTCCTAAAGAATGATTTTAGAGAATTAGGGAATAAGCTTAAAGCAAGGACCTCCAAGGTAGTATTTTCTGAGATACTACCAGTGCCACGTGCTAGCCCAGGGAGGCAGAAGGAGCTTAGGGAGGTTAATGCGTGGCTAAAAAAGTGGTGCAGTGCAGAGGGTTTTGGGTTTTTAGAGCACTGGGCTGACTTCTCACTTGGGTACAATCTCTATAGCAGGGATGGATTGCACCTTAATGATGAGGGCGCTTTTGTGCTAGGGGATAGGATGGTAGAACGGCTGGGGGAGTTTTTAAACTTGTAGGTGGGGGGGAGGGACTATATAGAAGTATTGGGGTAAATAGGGTAGAGAGGGAAAGGGATGGATTATTTACCCATGGGGGAGGAAAAGGGGGGAGGGTTACAATAGAAAGTAGGGAGGTATTAATAGGGGCCTCAAATACAGTGGCAGGCACTTCACAACAGCAGAGCCATAGCAACATAAAGTGTATGATTGCAAACGCAAGAAGTTTGCCTGGGAAAATGGATGAGCTAGAAATATTAGCAGTACAAGAAAAATGTGGCTTAATAGGCATTACGGAAACATGGTGGGATGAATCTCATGACTGGACTGTTAATCTGGATGGGTATAACCTATTTAGGAAAGATAGGGGAAATGGTAAAAGAGGAGGAGGGATCTGTCTTTATGTTAAGCCTGAATTTAAGCCTATAGTTAGAGAAGATATTTATGCTGGCACTAACTGCATCATTGAATCCTTGTGGGTTGAGCTAAATAGTGGAGAAGCTAATTCTAAACGCATATTGGTGGGAGTATGCTATAAACCCCCAAATATAGCTGAAAGTGAGGAAATACAATTATTGTTACAGATTGGAAATGCAGCTAAGCATGGGCAAGTTCTAATAATGGGAGACTTTAATTACCCTGATATAAACTGGATAAACGAGACCAGCAGCTCAGCTAAGGGGAGCAGGTTCTTGAGTACACTCAGGGATCATTATCTAGCCCAGGTAATACAAGAACCTACTAGAAATGGGGCCATCTTGGATTTAGTCATCACAAGTAATATTGATATAATATCAAATGTAAAAATAGGGGAACCCTTGGGGAACAGTGATCACAACACAGTCTCATTTGAGATTGAATACAAAAAACAGAGTTGTAAGGGGCCAACAAAAACTCTAAATTTTAAAAGGGCTAACTTTAATGGGCTACGGGCAGCAATACAACATATAGACTGGGACAAAGAACTTACAGGGAAGAATACTGAAAATAAATGGACAACATTCAAATCCTTACTAAATAAACATACTCATCAGCATGTACCATGTGGAAATAAAATGAATATGAGTAAATCACATCCTATGTGGCTTAACAATGACTTAAAAATCATGATGAGGAAAAAGAAATATGCATTTAAATTATACAAGAAGGAGGGAACAGAGGCAGCTTTATGTGACTATAAAAAAATCAACAAGGCTTGCAAAAGGGCTATTAGACTGGCTAAAATAGAAAATGAGAAGTCAGTTGCAATGGAAAGTAAGACTAACCCTAAAATATTTTATAAATATATTAATGGGAAGAAGGCCAGGAAGGAATTGATAGGACCATTACAATGTGACACAGGCCATCTGATAATTAGTGACCAGGAAAAGGCAGATGAGCTAAACAGGTTCTTTTCGTCGGTTTACACAAGGGAGGTACCAGTGGTTGGGACACTGCAACATAATGGGGCTACACTACCTTTACTAAATAATTGATTAACTCAGGAAGAAATACAAAAGAGGTTGGAGAAAATAAATGTTAATAAAGCCCCAGGTCCTGATGAAATACATCCAAGGGTACTGAGGGAGCTGGGTTCTGTAATAGCCAAACCATTATATCTAATCTATAAAGACTCACTCGCTACA
Source organism: Discoglossus pictus (assembly GCA_027410445.1). Lineage (NCBI taxonomy): Eukaryota > Metazoa > Chordata > Amphibia > Anura > Alytidae > Discoglossus > Discoglossus pictus. The sequence goes on from CM050166.1 coordinate 89,649,649, forward strand.
GGGTCTCTACCAGATGACTGGAGAAAAGCAGAGGTGATACCTATATTTAAGAAGGGATTGAGAGCAAATCCGGGGAATTATAGACCAGTGAGCCTCACTTCTGTAGTTGGGAAGCTTTTAGAAGGGTTAATAAGGGACAGAATACAAGAATATGTCTATTTGAACAGGATCATAGGTAGCAGTCAACATGGATTTATGAAGGAAAGGTCGTGTCAGACCAATCTAATTAGTTTTTATGAGGAGGTTAGTAGGAACTTGGATCAGGGCAACTCAGTGGATGTAGTCTTTTTAGATTTTTCAAAGGCATTTGATACAGTGCCACATGGAAGACTAGTGAGCAAACTAAGGGATACAGGAATTGCAGTAAATATCTGCTCATGGATCGAGAGCTGGCTAAAAGACAGGAAGCAAAGGGTTGTTGTAAATGGAACATACTCAGATTGGTCTAATGTGATAAGTGGGGTTCCTCAGGGCTCAGTATTAGGTCCTCTCCTTTTTAACATATTTATTAATGACATTGAAGTAGGACTCGAATGTAGTGTCTCCATTTTTGCTGATGACACTAAGTTGTGCAAGGTAATAAAATCAGATAATGATGTACTTTCCCTACAAAAGGATTTGCATAAATTAGAGAAATGGGCGGCTAAATGGCAGATGAGATTTAATACAAATAAATGTAAGGTTATGCATTTGGGAAGGAACAATAGCCAAGCAAACTATAATCTTAATGGAGCAAATCTAGGGGTATCAGATATTGAAAGGGATTTGGGAGTACTAGTGGACAACCACCTAGGTAACAGCGCTCAAAGCCAAGCAGCGGCTGCAAAGGCAAATAAAATATTAGCATGTATTAGGAAGGGTATAGAAGCCAGGGAAGAAGATATAATTCTGCCACTATACAAATCTCTAGTACGCCCTCATTTGGAATATGGAGTACAATTTTGGGCACCACCTCATAAAAAATACATTTTAGAGCTGGAAAAAGTACAGAGAAGGGCTACAAAACTAATAAGGGGAATGGAGGGGCTAAGTTATGAAGAAAGACTAACAAAATTAAACTTATTTTCGCTAGAAAAAAAGGCGTCTAAGAGGAGATATGATTACGTTATATAAAAATACCCAGGGTCAATATAAGGCTTTGTCAAGTGAACTTTTTGTAGCAAGAGATTTTCAACTGACAAGAGGACATCCGTTGAGGTTAGAGGAAAAAAGATTTCACCTTAAACAAAGAAAAGGGTTCTTCACAGTTAGGGTGGTTAAACTGTGGAATTCTCTACCAAAGGAGGTGGTGACAGCGAATTCGATAGACAACTTCAAAAAGGGGTTAGATATATTTTTGAATAAAGAGGGCATTCAAGGCTATCCTAGATAACTAGCAAGGAATATTGATCCAGGGAGAAATTTGATCGCCAGTTTCTGGGGTCAGGAAGGAATTTTGCTTTTTTTTCCCCTTATGAGACAATTGGCAAAGTTTCAATGGGTTTTTTTTTTTATGTTTGCCTTCCTCTGGATCAATTAACAATAATAATAAATAGTCCAAATTAAAAAGAGCAATAGAGATCTAAAAAGGTTGAACTTGATGGACTAACTCTTTATTCATCCTCCAATACTATACTATTAATAATTATTTAATCAATAATTTAATTAATAACTAATCCGCATATTGCAGATCAGAGGAGATCTTAACAGGTTGAACTTGATGGACTGAAAGTCTTTTTTCAACCTTAATTACTATGTAACTATGTAACTATTATATGTGATTTCCATATATACCGTGGTATTATCTGACTATTCTCCGACATACAAAATGATTGTATGTAACAGTATGCATGTCATTCTTACAAAAAATTTAAATGTAAAAAAATATATATCTTTGACTCTTATCTGTACAATAATGGTTTTGTAATGTTTAATATTCATATTATGAATCAGAAATGTAGGTATTTTTTTTAAGACCATTGAGGAAATATTTGGTATAAAATACAGCATGTTATTTTAAAAAGAGGAAAGGAAATAGAGACAAATAGAAATATACTGTATAAATTAAACTGCATTTGTACAAATCAATGAAATCTATAGATAGAAATCTTAAATAATTTATCTAATGGGGGTAATAATTTACAAACTTTGTTAAAATGATTTTTTCAGCCTCTGCTAATTCCATTTCCATGATCATGTTAAATGACTACAAACTATAAATTGAACTGAAAAATACCCCAACTAATTGCTGCAGAAAGGATTATATAGCTTTGATTTAGCCAAAGAACTAAAAGACAGTATGTTAAAATTCACAGACTTCTCTTCTGGCTCTTGTTAGCACCCAAAGTGGATTTAAATCACTGTTTTTTATAGTGATTGGTTATGGCGGATATCTTTTAGCCTTCTATTCAGTTATGTTGTCATTCAGTCATGTCTGACTCCCCGTGACCCTATGGTCTACAGCACAACAGGCACATCTGTCAGCCACTGCCCCTCTGAACTTCCTCAAGCTCACATTCATTGCTTCAATGACCTCATCTTTCCATCTCTCATCTCTGACGTCCCCTTCTTGGTATGCCTTAAATCTTTCCCAGCATCAGATCTTTCTCTAGGGAATCCTTTCTTATGATATGGCCAAAATATTTCAGTTTTATCCTTTCAGTGAACAGTTTGGATTTCCTGAAGTACTGATTTATTGGATCTTCTTGAAGTCCAAGAGACTCTAAGCTGTCTTCTCCAACACACAATTCAAAGACGACACTGTTGTCATCTCTCTCACTCTCTTTTTCAAGAGCAGGTCCTGGGAATGGTGCAGGTTCCTGAGACCTTATATGCTGGTCATCAGGACAGTGGAGGGGTGTAGAAAGCCAAGCTCTTTGTATTAACTAATCGATTCCCGAGATGGATCTATCCCTGCATTCAAACATACAAATAAATTATTTTTGATTGCCGATTTGCGGGCTTGAGACTGTTGTGCAGTAAATTCGAATGCCTTTCATCACTTTCCCCGTATTATAAAGTACAGTATTGATTATTTATTTGCATTTACAGTGCTCCGGACATGTTTTTAAGCCCTTTACGAGTCCTCCTTGGAACCCATAACTTGTGGTCCCACTTTTGCCATTTGCGGCCTTGTCCCCCTAGCTAGGGGGAATTGGAGCAATTGAATAGCGATTTTAGCGATCAGAACTCTTAAGGACATGAAAGATCAAAGGCTTGGAGGGACATTAACTTGCGATGTGAACCATCTCGAGGAATCGGAGGTCGGAGCCCGAAAAAAGACAACAATTGAATAGCACAATGACTTGCAGCCTCCATTCCGGATTCCAGAATGTCCCGATGCCTCAATTGAATGATGAATTGAGTGTTTTAAAAACTACAGAGAAAGGACCTTTGAAGGGACTGTTTGGAATGTTTCAGTGAGTAAAAAACAGAGCTTTTAAGCACTTGTTAATAAAATGATGTAAACATATGCAAATAAACACCTAAATCATTTTTTTAAAGGTATAAAAGACACTGAACCATTCTGTCCACTTAAATATCAAAGATTTTATTCATTTTTTGAGTTGTATTGTGCATATTTGAGGAACTCTAGAAATAGCTTACTGAATTTATATGGTCCACTGTAAATGAGTATTTCTAAGCCAACATTTAGTTTTTGTACAGTTGTTGATTAAAAGTAAACTCCACTTAATTCTCCCCCAATGAGCGCTGATTTGCTATAGCTCTCTTTTTATTTTTATTTTTTTTGTTATTTATGTTCTGTAGATCTATAATAGCAATATATCTTTCAATTATGTATGATCTATCGATATTGATAACTATTTTGTTCCATGAAGGATTTTTTTGCGGTTTCCAATACTTGGCTATTAATAACGTTACCAACATTTGAACAACCAAATATTTTTCACTTCCTCTGAGAGAATCTGGGAAGATGTGGAACAGAACCAGTCCTGGGTTTTTATTCAATGGATTAGCCATAGATGTTATTTTATCCATACACATAGACGTCATCAATCCCACCATACATGTTTGTTTGTTCCTAATCATGTGCGTCCCCTCCAGCATTTCCCATTAGATGTTTCGGGATATATTTTCTGTAGAAAAGTTGGTACTCTGTATCATCTTTGTACCAGTTTAAAATGCGTCTCTCTCAATGATGTACAAGTTACCACTTTGGTGGTTACATCAAATGCTCTTAGCCATATTGAATTGTCCCAACGCATATCAAAATCTTTTCCCCAACTTTCTATATAACAGGATTTAACCCAGTGGAAGCTTTTTTTCTTAAATAATGTACAGTCTGAAATGCTCAGCTTTTCCCTTTTTATTTAAACATATAGCTATAGCTCTCTTTTTAGCTCTAATTCCCAGTTCTGTGCTTAACCTCGATATAGTGCGTTTTTGTCGCTAAATCTTGTTTGGCCATTTAAATCCCTGATTATCGCTGTTTTATTGCAATATTATCCTATCGACACAGTCATTTTCTATTAGCAGTCATAGTTTTATAGCTTGCAGTCATGTATACCGTGAGGTATTCATTTCCAACAGCATCAACCAGACTACCTAGTGATGTCATGTGGGCTTACATATTTCACTTTAGAAAGAGCTTCAAGTCACAGTTGTGACAAGATACCTGGGAACACACCATTACAAACACATCAGCACTTGAAATGGCCATGTTCTAGAGATAGTATATAGTACATAATAAGCATAAACATAAAGTTAGTTGTTTTTCAGAACAAAAACATGTTGAGGCATCTTCTGGACCCTGGGCGGAGACATTATACATTGGTGAAAGTTGTGTGTGTATGAGGCGTGTTTATATTTCTGGGGACCTGCAGTGTTCAATGCAACTTCCTGCTTCTGGGCTTGTGAGAAAGATGGGGTATGGTGTCAATTTAAATCTTATCCTATGACCTATAATATTTAGTAATGAGTCTGTAACGTCTACGCAGTGTCTTCTGAGCAGGCGTTACATTTACAATAAATCAGGGAGTCCGCCGGTCACGCCGATCACCACCACCATTGTACAGCGCCGAGAGAGACAGACACAGGTCAGAGAGAGAGAGCGACAGGCACAGGACAGAGACACAACAATAATTTGAGGATAATTATACATATAGGTTGATTCACCCTCCTAACCCTAATAAACAGAATTGACAAAAGTAAATAAATCAAATGGGTATCAGGTGAATCATACTACTGGTGGTAAGTGTGTGAAGACACCTCACAGATATAGAAAAAGGCACTTAATGGAAACACCATATAGTCCTACCATAAAGAACCAGCATCACAAATGAAATCCAATCAGAAACAGTGAAATAAAATAAATACTTTATTAATACAATTAAAATATAGAAAAAAAACTATTGTTAAGTGTCCCACAAGATAGAGTCATCACATACAATTATACATAGCCATCTCATAGGTAAATTAATAAATGCAATTATACAAATAGAAAATCAATATCAAAATCGTTGGTTTCATAGTAATGTATTGTATCCCATCATTGAAAGTCTAAAGTGCATCTATAAATAGGAATACATTGATGAATAGATCTCAAATAAATAAACCCTAACTCCAATTATTGAGTATAGTGCAGTTGATTAATACATATAGTACTAAACCAAAGTGTGCATGTACAAAAAATATGATTATATATCAATGTAACCATATAACAAATGACATCCTAACATAAAGTTCCCTACAAATACTGGTATGGTGGCTTTTGCAACCAGTCACTTGCTCCCTCAGAACCGTAACTACACTATTATACCATAAACAAAATGACAGGACCCTATACTGGTGTGATGGCAATTGGGGTCCACCAATTACCCCCTTATAATACAAGGTGAAATCTACTCTAATCTCCAACACTTGTTATTATAAAAACCCTTATGCCAATCCACATAATAATGGCCAACAAAACTGTTAAAATCACACTACACATACAGGGCAATATCAATTATCTGTGTAAAAAGTGCATATAAATACATCCATTATAGCAATTTAATAAGCATATAAGGATCAGGCTTCCCTCATTGTGTTTTAGCGTCCATGTAATAGCTGCTCCAATGCCTGGGTGCTCTGAATACTGTGCTTTCAAGATGTCATCACTCTGGGACACAACACCAGCCTGATGCGCACGTTTCGCCTGTAGAATCCTCCAAGGCCGACGGGACAGAGAGACAGACATACACAGGACCTAGAACGAGAGACACACAGGAAAGAGAGACACACGCACAGGACAGAGAGAGAGAGACACACACACACACAGGAGAGAGAGATACAGGAGAGAGAGACAGACAAGACCGAGTGATTGTGCAAAGAGAGAGAGAAAGTGCACACAGAAAGAAAGCAGTCAAAGATAACATTCTATGATACTGTCATTTATGTAATCACCTCTCCCTCAACTGATAACTAAAGAACAACACATACACCCATCATCCAGCTGTCATGTAACAAACAAAAAATTAGATCTTGCACTCAAAAATAGAATCTTCATAATTATAGATTTCCTCCCCAAAAACATATGTCATGGCCTACACATTATGTATGTTTGTTAATTTTGGACATACTTGACAAATAAGTGTCTTTTTCAACTACAGTGGCCCTTTAACTACTTCCTGACAAGAATGTAATGGCTCATGCATATGTTCTGGAAGGAGGAACATTTTCAGACAGTTGCTATGATGGGCCATGGTAGTTCATTTCATTGTCCATGCTACCCCTGATTTCAAGGTCTCTTCTCTCCTGTAGGACAGCAAATTGAAGATATTTATATCTTGTTTTCCAGTTTTTACATTTTTCTAAACTAACAAATACTGCTTATATCAGAAACATATATGGCATTGATTCATTCTATACACAAACAGATTTATTTTATTTAAAAAAAAAGGGTTTCCACACCCTAGAGCTACTTACATAGGCACCTGGGGCCTCAATCTATTATCGTCCGCAGCCGTTGCGGGGCCGCAAGGACCGGCCGCAAGCTATTCGGCTATTCTATTCCCCTCCAGCTGGGGCTTCCGGCAGGCTTGCGGCCGGCGCCTTGCTATCTCTTGCGGACGCTCGCGCCGGAGGAAAGCCTTTGATCTAAAATGGCCGCAAGGAAATCGGCCGTAAGAAAATCCTATTTGCAATTCTATTGCTACGGGAACCCTCTCTGCAAGGCTAAAAGCGAGCCGCAGCTTACTTGCAGGAAAGAGGTCCCGCTAGCACCAATTAAGCACGAAATATAGCCCAAATAAAGCCATCCTGCACTTTGAGAAGACTATAAAGTGATTTTAGGTGTTAGCAAAAATAGCACAAATTTCCCCTATACTCAAATCCGTAAAATATATATTTTTTTAATATATGTCAAATATCCATGTAAAAAGTCCATAGTGCTTGGAGCACCTCAGACCTGGCCACGCTGCGGCCGGAAAATAAACAGTTAATGTAAACTCGGATTTGGGCTGATGTGCAAGCTTGAGAGGGGGTTACTATTAATCCTCATGTCCCCCATTATGATCCCTAGCATTTACAGAGCTTTACAGTGCCGTCTTGAATTTATTTTTGATTTTAAAGATTTCTGAGCTTACGGCCGGTTCCAAGATATACGGCCGGCCGTAAGAGGAGATCCTTGCGGGGCCGTATAATAGAATTGCGAGGTAACAGAACCCCCGCAAGGAATCGCAGCCTTACGGCCGATTTACGGCCGATAATAGAATGAGGCCCTAGGTATCTACCAATAGACACACCGCATTTTAGTGCTTTTTAACCATATGCTAACATTCCTTACTTCCTTGCTCAGGGTTAAAACAAGACTACACATTTGATGATGCTTTGCTGCACAAACTAACTTCACAGATTGAAACCATGTTATAGCTGGCTGTGATTGGCCAAAATAAATGATGTTATGCTAATTTTAGCAGGGATTTTCAGGGTGTTACCTCTCAAAACTCAACAGATTTGTCACACTGTAGGGTAAGTTTTTAACAATGTTTATTTTAGGATTTTTTTCCGGATACATTCATAACCCATGAAACTTAAATCTGCCTTTATGCTTAGGCTTTTTATTGGTTACCCTGGATAAATCCCGTATTGGTCCGAATATAAGCCGCACCCGCATATAAGCAGCACCCGTAAAGTTCAAGGAGAAAAAATAGAAAAAAGCTAGTACTCAAATATAAGCCGCACCTGTAAAATTGGAGAGAAAAAGACTCTCAAAGTGATCAGCCATTGCAAGAAACAGGCTTTCTAATTAGCACTGTAGCTTTTTTTGCAGGTTACAGGCTTTACAGGATGTTAGAATCACTAAAACCGTAAATCGCTATTCAATACCGCAGTCTCAAGCACGAAAAACGGCACCCTTAACTCGCAATAGCGCTAATCGGCAGTAATTTTGCATTCGCAAATAGAAGCCGCACACGTAACAAGCAAAGTTTGCAAATCCGCAATGATTTTTTACGGTCGTGAATTTAAGCCGCACCCGTAACTCGCAAGCTCAAAAATCGGAAAAAAGGTGCGGCTTATATTCGGACCAATAGAGTAGTAAAAGTGACTATGAAAGAGAGGTGTATTGAGGGTAAAGGGGGGATATAAGATTATATAGTGAGGGGAAGTGTTTTGGGGCAAGAGACAGCAATATGCTAGCAGTGGGTATAGAAGATGGACATTTTATTTTAGAACACTAAAGGGTTAGGGTTAGGGTTTGCGGTGTTCAAACATATTTGTATAATATACAAGAGCCTGATCAACCTTGTATACAAGTATGTCAGGCTGTGATTGGCTGCATGAATCATAGATCGTTGGATTACGTTTATCAGTGAGGTTCTGCAGTGGATTATAATATTGAATGCTGCAGTTTAAAAATGCAGATATTTGGAATACTATATATTTTTACAATAATATATTTTTTATGTTGACATGTTTAAAGTATGGAATTGTTTCACGTCAATGAACATTACTCAACCACCAGGAAATAAATGAGAAAATGCCTAAATAATGTTTTACAGATGTACAATATGTTTTGGAAAATCCCAGCTTATAGTAAACTATTCTGTTCTCCAGATAAAAATAAGTTGCCAATTTTAATGAATTTTATGTGTTCTTACTTATATTTTGTGTTTCCTAGCACAGGCAATTAGTGGTTTTTCTAAATAAAAACCACATATAATTTATAGACTAAGTTTCCTTTCTATGGTTTAAAGCTTGCCTGGTTTTAAATGTCTGCTTTCAAAGACATGGACAAGGCATGCTTCCTGTTTTTCTTAAGTGCTCCACATTGTCTTAATTTTATGAGGTTAGAAGCAGTGCTCACTGACTTTTTTCATTAATTATTGCTTATAAACTCTATTTTGAAATTGAGTGATGCATAATTTCAGATACAGACATAGACAACATACAAGAAGTGTATTGCTCCTGTACATGATTACTGAAAACTAGAGCAATATCAAGTATGTGGGATGTAAAATTCAGTGCTGATAAATGCAAAAGTATTTACTAAGGGCACAAACCCAAACCGTTAAAGAAGCTTCAACATCAATAATTTAAAGTTTATATTTCTGCTAATGTTCAGTTTGTGTTAGTATTATGTTTGCTGTTTGTTTGAAGTTCATATAAAACCAAAAAAAATTAAATTTTTTATTGAAATTGTGTGTTTTTTCATGAGTTCCCCTATCCCTATCTTCCCCATGTTAAACTCTCAAAGCACTCAGATTGCCTGGAACCTGCCTACAGTGTTAAACAAGGTATAGCTGTATATATGGAGGTACTAATGCCTCATTTTGAATACTGTGTCCTAGAGATAGTATCTACAAAAGGACATTATCAAAACACAAAACTTGTAAGGAAAGAGCCACTGTACTCTAAAAAAAATTATATTAAAATGAAAGTACGTGCATATCTTTTATTGATTTATAATGTTCAAACCAGTGCCGGAGCTAGAATATGGACCCCTTCCCATAACATCCCCCTTCCTAAGACCCTTTCCCATGAAAACATCCCTTCCCAAGCACCTTTTCATAACTGCTCCTCTTCCCTTACCCCCTCCCTGTGTAAAGCACGCACATATATACATATACTATCTCTACATATCAGCCAGTCCTTCTCAGCAGCCATCTTCACATAGCACCCAGTCTCTCTCATCATTCACCTGCATAGAGCACCCAACCTCTCAGGATCCATCCTCACACAGCACCCAACCCTTATTAGCACCCACTTCACAGAACCCATCCCCCTGTTCTTTGATATCATCCAGCCCCAGTGAGCTGAAGTGCTCCACACTGTCACCTCTTGGAACTTCAGTAGAAACACTCTACAGAAAATTAAATGCAAAAAATATCATAAATAAATTACTTAGCTCTGGGCCTCCCAGAGAAGGGCCCTGGTGCACTGCTTCAAACATTGTAATGCATGTAACTATAATTTCAACTATTTATAGATTTCTGCTGGTCACACTGTGGCACTTAGCTCCACCCCTTATGCATAATTAGGGGTACAGCAGATGTTGCAAACTTCCTGCTGTTTGCTCCAGTGTCTGACTGGCGTAGATTTGAGATCTGATCTACTCCAGTCACACCCGAGATCACACAGCAGTCTGCTACCACTGCCCCACCCTTAATTATGCAAATGAGTGGATCTAAGTGGCAAAGTGTGATGGAAAGCAACCTATGAATGTAAGAGCTCTTGTGTGCCCTTTTCTTGTGTCCCCCTCTCTCTCCCGTGTCTCTTCTCCCCTATCCCTTCCCTGTGTCTCTTCCCCCCCTCCCTTATCACCCTCCTCAACCTCCCTCCTCATCCTAACCCCCCTCCTCATTCTACCCCTCTAAATACCTCCCCCACTCCCTTTCCCCTCACTTACCTGCATCTGAAGCTTCTGCTCTGGCCTCCGCTCCTTCCGGCGTCTTGACCCGGCCAATGCTAATGACGTGGTGCGTATGTGACGTCACGTCATTAGCATATACCGGGTGACACGGGGGGGTTAGAGAGACACAGGGGGGAGATTTACTCGAGTATAAGCCGAGGGGGCCCTTTTTAGCCTTAAAAAAAGGGCTGAAAAACTCGGCTTATACTCAAGTATATATGTACTTTAATTTTAACAGTGTTTATTTTTAGAGTAAAGTGGTCAGTCGTTTAATATGTACAACTTGAGGACAGAAGGATGTAATAAAGTCCAGGAGGGAAGTATCTTGCAGAAACAGGAATGCAAGAACAAGAGGTCGTGATTATATGTTGGAAGATGCAGACTAGATGGGACTTTGGGGTTCTTATCTGTTGTCAGATCTATGTTGCTATGTACCTGTATACACATCTATAAATAATCCCTAACACAGCGTTCCTTTTCCATTTTCATAAAACGCAAATCTTTAACCCAATCAAAATTTCTTTCTGCTCTCCGTATTCATTTACCTTTTATTAAAGTTGCATTGTAGTGCTTTAATAAAAGATAATCATCCTTATTAAATGCCGATTTGGCCAAGTGAATAGGTCTCTATATAAACCCTTATCATATTTTATTTACAGAAGTTTTTAGTTAGTGAAGAGCTTGCTTTTGAATAGAAGTTCACTAACTAAAAACTTCTGTAAAAAAAATATAATAAGGGCTTATATAGAGCCCTATTCAATTGGCCGAATCACAATTTAATAAGGCTGTATGCTTGCAAATTATATGTAAAATTAAGTAAATTAAACATTAATATAGGGTGGTAAATATTTGTACTTACTTTTTGAAGTTATCACTGCTCACCTCTAGGTGTCATTTTGTCATCCTACATTGCTCCTACTTCTATATATGTATAGCTGCTCATGAAGGGTTAGGTAGCAAATTGAGCAGCTTTTTGCATCTTTAAATGTATTGCAGCCTACCTTTTATGTAGTTTAATCACTGTTGCAATTAATAAACCAGTCCAGTGGCAGTATAAGTGTTGCTATTAGCTGTAGCATTGATTAAAGGAATATGTAAGTGAACTGGATTAAAAAAATGCGTCTGATAGATGGGAATTAGTAGTGCATGAAAACATATTTTTGCATGAAAAAATACCAAAATAAGCATTTTATCACTTACCTTGAAGTTAGCACAATATCTCTTAATTTCTGTCAGTTGAAACTTAAGGTTAACACCCTCCAAACCCAGGGTAAACGGGTATACAATTTGAAAAATAGTGTTGGCCAATAGAAGTATAGACTGAAAAATGTGTAGTTGCTGTCTGTTTTTTTTTTCCTTATGGGCAATTTCAGCTGTGACCCCACCAACCATCATTTCCTTTAGAGGTCACACACACAGTACCCTGCAGGGTACACTTCATGTAAGCTTCCTAGGGGTGTGCAAATTCACATATCAGTATCTAGCATATAAACATGTAAGTACATTGAACTTTTCAATATAATACATATTTTTCTACTAATCAGTAGCTGTGTATTAGAAAGCATTTGAAACCCAGCTCACTTACATATCCCTTGTTCTTTATCTAAGGCTGCAGTCAGGGGCATAGGAACTGGGGGGAGGGGCGGGACACAAAAATACAGCAAAATTAACCTTAATCATGCATTACCAGCTCTGTCCTTTAGAGGGCCAGCAATATGGAGATGTATGTATTTCCAATGAAAGCTTTGACCCATTATTTACGGGTGGGTAGATATATAGATAGATCCATTACTGCTGCATGTCCTGGGACTGGGACCACTCAGGGCTGCAGTTTGTTTGTCTCTTTTGGGGCTTAGGGGTACATCTGGACTCAAGCGTGCCCTGGCACCAGGAGACTTCCTGTGCCGTGTGTGCACATAACAGGATAGATCCTATTCAACTTATACTTTTGACATATACACTAGTTTTACCTCTGCAGTGAGCTTTTAAACACACAATGTTGAAAGAATGTTTCTTTTTTTTCTCTTCAAAATTAGGATATTTAATAATGTCTCAGAATGTGGTTATTTTTTAAAGGCATGCCTCAGAGCGCAGACATTCATTCAGATTTGTAACTGCTTATGGGGACATGCCCTCTGTTAGTAAAAGAGATGAAAAGAGTGACCCTATGCTCTTTGTTAGTTGCAATGAAGCTTAATTAGGTTTTACTTTACAAATGGATATTTTTTTGCAGGAAACAATATTAATGTTTAAAGCATGCTATTTGAAATGAACAGTTTATTTCCATGTTCATTTAAAACCTCCACTTCTATAACATTATTGGAACTGTTAGATATATTTATTATATATAAAATGAAAATAAGCTAATCTTCCATTTTACAAACATGTTTGTGTTTAACTTAAATAGCTGAGGTTTATATTCTTACCTCAAACACTCAGCCGAGAAAATACTGTTTTGCTGTAATGAATGAAAATCTAAATAACAATTTTTAAAGTAAATTAATTATTTGAATAATTAGTAACTTCCTGTATGTTGATGCAGATAGGTATTTTTTTTTTAGTCTTTTATTACCAAATTAAATATATTCTGTAGCATTGTATGAAGGGGTAATAAGTAAAAGATTTGTGAAATTGTGCCAGCATGCATGATTACTGGAGAAAGTATTGTAGTTTCCGAGCTTACAATCTAGAGTTGGTGACAAACAAATATAAACTGAAATGACACTATAATTAAAATATGTAAAGTTTTAGACCTGTATCTATTATTATTATTATTATTATTATCTTTATTTATATCGCGCCAACATATTCTGTAGCGCTGTACAGGGGTTGAGTACATGGCAAAAAACAAACTTAACACATTGTAAAGAATGGGGGGCCCTGTTTTTGAGCATAAAATCAAATGTACATAGAGCTTGTTTCCAAGGCACTGACACAAGATTGAAAACTCGAAATTTACAATCTAAGGGGAAAAAACAGATTACAGTTTCTCTGAATGAAATGTGACTCAGAATTTAAGAAGTCACACATTTCTGGAATTCCTCTGTTGCCGATTCCATGAATGGTAAATCCTATGCTCGGAAAAGTGTATCTGCATGGGAAAATTTAAGTAGTCCACTAAACTCTCCATTAGACATAATGGGAGCAGTGCTATGAGCTATATTAACTAGAAGCCAGACTGTACTAGGAGTCTTGGGGTATCACAGAATCGTATAGCGATTTACTGTTTAATCTATGTATATGATTTGGCACTCCGTCTATAGCGCGCATGAGAAATGCGCGGTGACTTAAGGGCGGCGACAATTGTGCAGCAGACACAAATGTGCACTGGGCTAGAAGCGTGCACACCCAATAGTGCACCCCAACATACCAGTCCCATCAAGATATATTACTTGCCCCATCTCATAAACATACCTTTCTGTTCTTGTCTATTCACATATTTATTATTTGCCCCAATCCTACTCATAAATACCTTTCGCCCCCATGCTATTTACATATTATAGCCCAATACTACTCACACAGTATGCCCTGACTAAGGGGGCGTAGCCAGGCCTGGTGAGTGAAAGTATTGGACCCCTGGTCTTTCTATAGCCCCTGGCTATCTGAGCTCGGTTTGTGTCTGCAGGCCTGGGAGCTTGATTTCAGGAAGTAACACAGATGGAGACAGTTGTGTTGTGAAACCAAAACTCTGACTTTATTGTGGGCTCGTTGACATTTTTATAGCATAAAAGTGTAGGTGTGTAGCATTACACCATAATACATGTAATTCTTTCATTGGTTGATACAGACTACAAAAACAAACATCATTTACAGGAAACAGGGTATGTATAGAAACTACCATATAAGGATATCTTTAGGTTGTATAGAGTCTGAGTTCGGTATGACTCAGAGGTTACACAAAAAAAAGGAACTTAGGTTGGGTTATAAACATGTACACACATTAGTACAAAATGGAGTAGCATAAAAAAATGGAGTATATACAGATTAGGTTCCCTACCGTCTCCCACAGTGAGGAGCAGTAACACACCAAGAGTTGACCTACCTGTGTGTAGCCCTCAGTTCACAGATGGCAAGCGCAGGTGGTGGGTCCCACTATTGCCCGTGGGATGGGGTAAGTAATATATGTGGATGGGACAGGTATGTGTGAGTAGTATTGGGCTATAATATGTGTAAATATCATGGGGCGAAAGGTATTTATGAGTAGGATTGGGGCAAATAATAAATATGTGAATAGACAAGAACAGAAAGGTACAGTATGTTCATGAGATGGGGCAAGTAATATATCTGGATGGGACTGGTATGTTGGGGTGCGCTATTGGGTGTGCACGCTTCTAGCCCAGCGCACATCTGTCTGCTGCGCAATTGTCGGCACCCTTACGTCGGCGCGCTTTTAGCACACGCGCTGAAGTCATGCTGCCACATGATTTGCTTATACTATCCTGAACAGCAGAAGGGCTGTAAGATAAACTATCATAAATCTATTGTGGTCATAGGGTCCTGGTCCTAAAAGTCAACTATGATAAAAAAAAACTAAAATATGTTTTTGTGAAAAGTACAAAAAATATTCAATAAAAATCATAAGTTCTTACTGAATTATTAAGATATTGCGCACACCCTAAGCTATATCTATCTTGTATTTACAGTATGCATCAAAGTGTTTTTAGCCATGAAGAAATTGCAAGAAAAAGAGCCTTCCATTCAATTGGAAATACATTATCAAACCTCAATTCCCCACCAACCAATAAAACTACTGCTTAAACTATATTAAAATATGGCAGTACCTATCTTCCTGTATAACTTTGGAGCTTTGCTCTCACCCAGGCCTACACAACACGGGACAAAACCTTAGACAGAAATCATCCAACACCAGTTGCATAAATATACACTGCTGGTACACTGAAGTATCCTAACAAAAGGCACATGGCAAAGCAGGGGTGGTTTCCATCACTGTTCCCCAGGCAAATAAAACTAAATCAAAGTAGCAACAGCAATGCCTATAATTAGTAATATATATGTGACCATGCAAAACAAACGTTTAAGAGATATATATCAGATGTAGAGATTAACACTGGTACAAGCACAGGCTTTGTTGATACTGAAGTTTCTGTTATACCATGAGCTATACAAACTTTAAAGAGATACAGGGCCCTATTAAATTGTCAAAATCCGTAATGTAGCCTGCAAAAGTTACTGATATTTAATTGGCCTCCTCTAGCTACTCCCAATCTATTTGCGAGCTACAGGCTGAAAATTCCTACGGGTTGTAAAAAACATCACTCCGACCCATCTAAGCCTTTAAACTTTCATGCATGCAAATGCTACAATCTCTAAAATCGCAAATCAAGATTCAGTTCCAACAATTCCACAAGTCCACAATTGCCTTCAAACCTGTTAATGTCAAATGTAGCAAAAAATTCTACAAGTACTAGAAAGGACTCGCAAGGGGGTTAAACACCTGTTCGTAACACTACAAAAGAAATAAAAACACAATATCAGTCTTCAAAATACAGTCCCAAGCTCTCAAATATGCAAAAAATTGCTGGATTGCGAGCAATGTAGCTGGATTGCATATCGGACGTCTAAACATTCATTGATTGACGCTTAAATGACGTGTTTTACTGATGTCATGATGGTCTTGTTTACTATTGGCTGTTTCTAAATTGTAACTTACGGGATTGATTAATCGATCATGATCATACCCTGAAATGCTACATATGGAAGCATGGTTTACGGATTCGGCTTTCGGCCATGTAATTGTGGGCTTGTTCAATTAAGTTGCTCTTTGACTGTCATAAATTTCTATCCCGCAGACTTACGGCCTGTATGAAGGCAACTGTGGGCTTGGAATTAAATGAGGCTCTAAGATTGTCCCAAACATTCAGCATAGTATGAATGTGTAAAAAACCTTGGATATTCTTTTGAAGATTGAGTAGTCGCCATGATAATGGCAATATATGTTGCGCATCGGTAATTAGACTCTTTCCATTCCCTTCTGTAACTGTATTAGTATTTTAATATTTTGCATCTTAAGTTAAAGTTCAAGAATGTCTTATTAATAGGCCATTAGTACAAATATTGTCTGCAAGGGAGATACACAAATCAATCGTTTCTAACAGAAGGCAAAACAAAATTATATATTTTTTTAAAGAATAATAATATGATAAATTGTGTTTTAACATCTGTATTTTACATTATGTCTAAATGTGTTGTGTTTTTACCCCCCTATTTTCACGTATTTGTGGAAGACCCATAACACTAATTTCTCTAATGAATGTATAAGTGGTGCACTAACAAGTTCAAACTTGTTTCTTCTACCCTCCATTTACTATATCCTCAAGAGCCACAAGCCAGAGGGTTTATTCCACATATTTCTAGTTAGGTCTAATTTACAAACTTATGTTTATTTGATTACAGCTAATAGAAAACCATATGCGATAATTGTTTAAGAATGTAGCTATTTTTGTGAATACATTCTGGTAAAATCAGATAGAATATGGTCCAGATGTATTGAATTAAAAAATATAAAGTATCACTTGCAATAAGACTTGCCATCTCCAAACTGTTCCACGACACTTCACCCTTTAGTAGACATGGCATTATGTAGGATTGGTGTGAACACTAATTTAATGTGTAGTTAAATCTTGTTTCAGGTTGTAGTTGTTATAGCTAAGGATTTATATGAAATTGTGGAGTTTGCTCAAAAGAAAAACATATCCTAATATTAATAATTCTAAAGGCAAAGTAAATATGTTAAGATATTACACAGACCAGTCAAATTATTATGACCACCAGCTAATATCCCGAATAACCGCCCGTGCTCAGCAGCACAACGGCGTGGTAGTGAGTTAATAAGATGCTGGAAGGTTACAAGGGTATCTGGAGCCAAGCAGACTGCAGTGCATCTGACAGCTGCTGAAGCGCACGGTGTGGAGGAATTTGGAGACTAGGGAAGTACTTGGAAATCTTCTTCGTGCTCATCCAACCTTGCCAATTCTAGCCATAAGACATGTTGCATGGTCTTGCTGGAAGATCCATTTGCTCCAGGGAAGACAGCAAACATTTATGGGTATACGTGGTCTGCAAGGATGGATAGATAACCCAAATGGTTGAGAGTGCCTTGCAGGGGTATGAGTAGACCCAGATAATGCCACAAAACCATTCCCCAGACCATAACGCTGCCGCCACCAGCTTGAGTTCTTCCAACGATGATTGCAGAGCATTTTGTTCTCTGAGGTTTTGCACCTGACACGACAATGTCCATCCAGTTGATGGAGCAGAAAGCGTGACTCATCAGAAAAGGCAATCCTTTGCCAATCAGAAGAGGTCCAATTTTGTTACTGTTCTGTAAAATGAACCCTCGTCTTCATGGGTGCAGTGACCAGCCGTTTGCTTTGGAGCCCCAAACGCAACGGGGCTGGCTGTACTGTCATTTTAGACACACCTGGTTCTTTAGGAAGGTGATTTGCTCAACTATAGTGTCGGTTGGCCCTCACAGACATTCACAGCCGACGTTCACCTCTGACATCAATGGCACGTGATACTCCACAGTTTCCACTACATTTATTTGTGATGGTGCTGTTTGTCCAGTCACTGTACTCTTTAATCATAGCAGCATGTGACACAGTTCACAAACTGAGCTGTTTCAGAAATACTGTCACCCTTGGCCCGGAAGCCAATGACCATCACCTTTTCAATGTTGGATAAATTGCAAGTTTTACCCCTGACAGCGATGGTTGAAATGTTTGCAGAATGCCTACGTATTACCTTATATACCCACCAAGCCAGCTCATGACATGTGCCATATTTCATTGGCTATGCGCTGCTGATGTCAAAAGTAGGCGGTGGTCAAAATTAATGTGACTCAACCCTGTATATGTATGCTTTTTGAAGAACCACTGTACAATTAAAGAAAATACATTTAGTTGCCCTTGCTGAATCCTAGAGGCATCTGTGCAATTATGGTAAAGGGTGTGAGACAGGAGTGTAGAAACTTGGGGGATGGAAGGACAAACAAAATGGCAAAATTAACTCCATCATACATTACCGGATTTGACATTAGAGGGCTATGACAGTATAGAGAAGTATGTCTCTACCAGGAAAGCTTTTGACTCCCCTCATTTTAATAACCCTGGGATCATGAAATGGCAGCCATGACTCAGAAGGCTACCTGACCCGAAGTAAAAGAAACCTTATTTGCACAAAGGTCACACAACATTGTAATTATAAATTGTTAGTATACTTTTTAAGGTGTGTGTATATATATATATTCAGCTGATTCATATCTTTCCAACTCACTTCCACTTGTATTTTATTCATTTTTGTTCAGTCTTAACTCTTCCCCCTTCTCACTGTCTACTTTTCCTCTCAGCTTCTGCTTCTTGCTCTGCACTAATTCCTCTTTCCTTGCCCTTCTTTTGCCTCATCATCCATATCCCACCTACCTTCACACACACTATTTTCCTCTTGAAAAGTATCATGGAGGATTAAAACTGGAGAAAGTGAGGAGGAAAGAGACCAATGTTATGCAGTGATATGATAGTGAGGAGGGGAAGCCTGTGCTATGCAGTGATATGATAGTGAGGAGGGAGGAAGTTTATTTATAGTTATATGTGTAAAATAACAAGGAGAACATTTGGACAGCAGTATAAACCCTTATGTGCCATCTCTTCCTCCATTCCATCTGTCTTTTGCTCTCCCTTCTCTTTCTCTCCCTTGTCTAATTTGTTCTCTTTTTTTCTTTCCTCCTGCCTTAAACATGGACAAAATTAATTTGATGACAGATAACTAAAAAGGCCCATATAGCGCTCTCTCTCTCTCTCTCTCTCTCTCTCTCTCTCTCGTTCTCTCGTTCTCTCGTTCTCTCGTTCTCTCTCTCTCTCTCTCTCTCTCTCTTGTTCTCTCTCTTTCTCTCTCCCTCTCTCTCTCTATCTCTCTCTTTCTCTCTTTCTCTCTCTCTCTTTCTCTCTCTTTCTCTTTCTCTTTCTCTCTCTCTTTCTATTTCTCTCTCTTTCTCTCTCTTTTTCTCTTTCTTTCTCTTTCTCTTTCTCTCTTTCTTTCTCTCTTTCTCTTTCTCTTTCTCTTTCTCTTTCTCTTTCTCTCTCTCCCTCTCCGCAGCTACCATCATTACTGCACGTTCTGGAAACATAGCAAACAAAGGCTGTGATGAGACAATAATATGTGCTATATTTAAGCAGACAGCATAGACTAGATCACTTATTTACTTATATGAATAAATCATTTACAAATGTGCTAACTACAATATAGCAGAATAGGTGGTCAATCTCTTTTAGCCTAATACATCCATTTAAGCAGTACCCACCCAGAACTTATCTATGTAGCTGGGTGATTCAGCAGCTTCATGGTACTACATGATACTGGATTCATTCATATACCACATTTTTTTTATTTTATTTAACTCTGACTTATATACTACATACTCCACTGTTGTTGTTTTTAATTGTTTTTGTTTCAACATCCCCTACCCTTATTTTATGCACATAGAAGATTTAGTAAAGTTTGTAAATAAGCCCTCACCTTTGGTTTTCCATTCTTGCAGAAATACTGAGCCTCATTCAATTTGAATTCTCGTTGTATACAGGATGTATGTCTCCTATTCCAGTGCTACTGTCTGCTATTCCGGTGCTATTACATTGAAAAAGGGCGCAAGTTAGGGGCCGAAAGCTGAAGCCCGAAAACCATGCACTCGTATGTAGCATTTCATGGCGGGAACATGATCAATTAAGCAAGGCCGTAACTAACTGTTTAGAAACAGCCAATAGAAAATGAGACCGTCATTATTACGGCAGTAAAACATGGAGGTTACATGTCAATCAATTAGCTTTTAGGGGTCCGATATGCGATCAGACTTGCAAAACCACATAAGACAAAATAATACAAATTAATGCCAATACTGTTCTAGTCCATGTGGGTGTCCTGATCTGTATTTACTCATTGATCTATAATAACCCAAAAATGAAAAATAAAATATTTTTTATTGCAGATTTGCGAGCTTGAGACTGTTGTGCATTTAATTCTAATGTCTACCATTGCTTTCCCCATCATTTACAGTGCAGTATTGATGTTTTATTTGCTTTTACAGTGCTACGGATATGTCTTTAATCCCTTTGCAAGTCCTCTCTAGTACTCGTAGGATTTTCTTCTATATTTGCCGTTTACGGGTATGAAAAACATTTGCGGGCTTGAGGAATTGTACAAGTTGAATAGCGATTTGTGATTTTAGCGATCGTAACTCTTGCAGACCTGAAAGGTCAAAGGCTTTGATGGGCTGTAATCTCTGGGTTTAACAACTGAAAGGATTTCAAGCCCAATTTACACACGTAAACCCAATTTAATAGCAAATTAGCTTACGGGCTCCAGTAACTTACAATTGCTCAATTGAATCGGGCTAACTGCGTCTAAGAAGCATTTTAGTAACATGCTACTGAGACAACAGTTGCAACAAATAGGCTGTGAACTGCATGGTACATTACAGTGCTGGCTGTAATTAACAGTTCAGTCAGTTAGAAAACACTAGCATGCTCTATCTATCTATGTCAGTATCTATCTATCTATCTATCCTGCATTTTACTGCTGTGGTCTAAGCAGTAACTGTGTTAATCCGCCTTAAGTAAACATCGCAGACAAACCAGAAACACAACTCTATTCTAAAGAGCCCTGCCCCTTTAAAATTAACACTGAGAAGGGAGGGCTGCAAGAAATGTAAACATGAAATCTTCAAAATAGGAAAAACTGCTAAAAAGACCAGTTTAATTTTACTATTTCCACGTCCTTTAATGAGATCTAAATTAGGCTGAAGGCCAATTACTTCAATGTGCATGTCCCTTATACATGTAACAGAATAGAAAGCATGTAAATGGTTAGAGTAACCTGCCATAATTGAAATGTAAATATTTATTTGTAATAAAATATTGCACTGAAATTATTTTTTCTGTTCAAAAAAGTATTTCCTCTGCTCTGTCCTGAAAAATACTTGAGAGCGGACCAGCTCATTACATGGGAAGGGTTTGTGCAATTCCAGATACCCTTTAGGAAGTAATATTATATTATTTAACTTTCTGTTTGTTTTTCTTTATCATTAGTTCAGTATTTGTAAGTTGTTTTTTTTAACTCCATGGGACTTGCAAAACTTCCAAAGCCCTTGGACCTTACTGTATGTACCCTCTTGCAAGGTGCTTCGTGACTTACCCATTACTTTACCATTAGCACTGGGGTTCCTTGGTGGTCCAGTTGTTAGGATACGGTGCTTTCACTGCTGCGACCTGGATTGGATTCCAGTCCGAGAACCAAGAGGTCAGACCACCCTGAAGCCATGCATGTTTGGGCCTAGTCAGTACTTGGATTGGAAACCACCTAGAAATACCAGGAGCTGTATGCTGTGGCCCACTGGAGTAGGAATTGGCAACCCACTCCAGTATCTCTGCCATGAATACCAAGTGGATCAGCATGGTGTGTTGCGGTTCATGAGGTCACAAAGAGTCAGACACGACTGAAAATTGAAAATACCATTAGCATTAAAGTATGCATACCAATTGCATTAAAAATTGTTGCCATATAGTGATAATATAAGCACATTTCTAAAGAGATCAATGTTATGTTTAGCAAATCTAATACAATATAGACATTTTTTAATGCTTTCCTTACATTGTTACTGTGAGTGTAAATGTACTTATACAGCTTCAGTTTTGTAATAATATTAAAACGAATATTCTGTTCAGATTTCATTTGGATTATTTATTTATATTGTAACTAAACATTCACAGAGAAGTGGGTTATTTAAAAAGCTGAAATATGTAGGACTTGGTAGAAATAAGTTTCTAGTATGGTCAGCAGAGGGCATAAGAAAAGAACTGTAAGAGAAAAATAAACAAACATAAAATTGTGTACTAAATGAGACTATTAACTGAAAATCGTAGAATGGATCCAAATATGTTACCAGACAAATAATTATTTAAGGAGTCACTGTAGTATTTTTTCCAAATGATGTTTTGAATAACAAAAAAAAAATTAGAACAAAAATGCAGGCTTTACATTTTTAGCTTTTTTTTTGTTGCAATTATTCTTTACTGTGGGGTTCTATTTTCTTTTTCTCGGCTGAATCTACTGGTACCTTTTTTTTGGAGGGTGTGTCCTTGTAAACTAATTAGCTTTCCATTAGCTCAGTTGAAAGTACTGGCGGTTTTACATGTCACAATCCCTTTGTGTAGATAGAAACTTACAATGCATTTAAAGACTCCATATTAAAAAGCTGATCAACAGGAACCAAAATGGTACATTGCACAGCAGCATGATTGCATGTAAAAGGTAGTAAATCACATGCTGTATTAATTTGTTTACATTCTAAAAAAATGTTTTCCCTACTTTAAAGTGTAGCTCTTCACAACAGTATATTTTATATACATGACTATTCTATAGCTCCATGTAGGAATGGGACCTTCAGCACTTCACCCTTTTACTGTACAGTATATAGCCAAATACAATTTCATTTTGTTGTTTTGTTTTTCATTTTTATTTATTTTCTTTGACTCACATACGTAATCTATTCTCAGGTATTGGTTTGAACCGTATTGAAGCAAAACTATAGTATTCTTCCAGTAACTCTGTTGTATGCTGCCATTTCCATAAATTTTCCAATGACTCCTTTGTCATTTTACTTATATGCAGCCTATTCTCAGCTTTCCTTTAGCGATATTTGCGCCATATTGGATGGAAAAGGTATTGCTATTTGATAACAACCTTTTTATAACTTTCTGTACTACTTCATTACAATAATTGTTATCCTTTATTTGTGATGTACAAACATATTCTGTAATGCCAAAAAGGTACATCACATACAATATTTAACATATACCAAAAGATTGGAAGACTCTGTCCTTGAGCTTACAATCTAAAATACATAGCGTTTTTTTTTTTTCACAAGCACTTGACAACATGGTGAGATTTCTTAAGTGGGAGTGATAGATGCAGAAGGCAAGGAATAGAGTCTAAAATGCATAGATAATGCTTTGATCTTGGGTGTATCTGGTAAGTAGGCAAGGTAATGAGTTTGAGGGAGATGAAAGTAAAACTACTATATGAAAAAGTCATCTATCTATCTATCACATTTATTGAAATATTAAATATTATCTGTGTGGCTCCTTTATGCTGATGTGAGGCTCAGTATGCTAATTTGTCTCTTGCAGTGCCTGATAAGTGTGGGGATGGAATTTAGCAGCATAATAACAGTGGGGAATGTTGTTTTGGTCATTGCAAAGACAGACAAGCAGATTAATAGTATTTACCAAAGCAAATGAGCTAATTAACAACCATGATAATCTCATTTGTATGCAGCATATTCAATGCAAAGTTATTCGCTTCAGAAAATATAACCAACACAATGTAGAAACATTTCTTCATCTTCAAGAATAACAGTATGTTTACCTTCTCTGAGAGGCATTGTTGGAATAGCCTTAAAGGCATATTTAAGTTTCCTGGATTATAAAAGCATCTTATCTGAGGAGAATCAGTAGTATATGAAAATATTTTGCATTAACAAATTCCAAAATAAAAATTAACAATCTCACCCTGATGTCTGCAAATTTCTTCAGTTTTCTGCCACTTGATTTTGGGAAGGAATGCCCCTTGAAACCTGTAACTAAATTGTATAAAATTGATAATTTGTTTCGGCTAATGACAGGCAGCTATAACATTGTTTCAATGATTGGGAAGTCAGTTTGCAGCAAAGCATCATGGAATGTATAGTCTTGTTTTCCCCTCCACAAGGAAGCAGGGAGGAACTTTGTTGTGTGGATAGCTGCACTGTGCTGCTGTTGGATTGAAGGCTGGTATAGGGTTAAAAACGTACCCATATGCAGTGTTTCTATTGGAAGGTACACTGTGCCTATGTAGGCACCTCTGGGGGTGTGAAAACCATTTTTTTTTTTTCAATTAAATAAATCTGTGTTTGTATAGAATGAATCAATGTAATGCGTGTTTCTGATATAAGCAGCAGGTGTTAGATTAGAAAAGGATAAATTCAAGGAAACTTCCAAATACCTTTTAACTACACCCCTAAATTCTTTTTTGGCTCCTTGCCAGCAACTGCGCCACTTGCAATCTTCACGTTGTAACGCGACCCTCGCGAAGCGAGGGTCGCAATTGCTGGCAAGGAGCGCCGCAGGCGCTCCTTGCCAGCAACTGCGCCACTCGCAAACTTCACGTCGTAACGCAAAAAACATACGAGACACGTTAGCACACATTATGAAATAAAAGAGATTAATTTCAAAATAAAAGAGATTAGACACTAAAAAATTCTCTACGCGAGAGAAAAAATGGCCGCCGAACAAAACGAAAACGAGGCTACAGCACTCTAAACACGCAAAACACCACAAAAGACCTACGGATATTCCGCTAAGACGCATACCACACATTACCCGCCATTTTACGACAATGCGGAAGTACACGACTACGCTAACGGTTTGGTCTTGCGCATGCACAGTATTACACTGCACACATTCAGCACGCTTACACAGCACTACTAATGCTGCAGCAACATCAAAACAGATTGCCAGCTCTTCAACACAATGCTTCAAAATAGGTAAAGTATATTCAGTTATTAATGTATTACATATTTCATTATTACACACCAAACAGCATTAGCTACCTTACAATTTCATTGCCGTCATTTTTTGACGGGCAAATCTCTAGTCAAATATAATAATTGGTTATAAGAACAAGATTCCAGCTGAGCAGTTAAAAAACGCCATACAACGCAAGTGTCAAAAAAATGATTAATTATTTGTCACAGACCCAGATATATCTTTTCAAGATAGATAACAAGAACCGCGTGCTTACAGCTGTAACAACCACAGTGATTACATTTAAGAACTGCTTATTTCACATTTTCATGTTTTTTTTCTGCCACTGCAAATCAGCCAGAGATATATTCACTTTATACAGATCAGACTTTGACCTCATTCCCTTAGTTCCATATTTCAGTGCTGGTTGATTTAGCCTGTGTCCACAACTTATATCTTCCAATTTTTTTTTTTTCTAAGCCCGGAGCTCAGAATATATGAGGCTATGCTCCTGTCTAAACTTTCCACTGTTGTTGATATGATTTGTAAATGGTTCCTTTAAACTAAAGGCATCTGGTTTGCTGGGCAGTGAAATCAATTATTACTATTAATGTCATAGGCCTGCTGGAGTCTTCCAGAACATGGCAATGTGTAAAATCCATTATTGCAGAATACACGTTTCCCCTGTTAAAATAATAAATTGTGCCACATATAAAACATTAGCTGTAGGGTAAATTTTCTGCTTATCTTGGTTTGGGCTATGTTTGCATACTTCTTGACTGCGGAACTATCTGTTTATCACGTGATACACGGATCGCTTTTAGTTCATTCTACTGCAACGTGTACTTTTCAATGGAAATACTAACCTCATCCAATTTTCCTTTTTGAATCCTAGTGAATCCGACATGGATAGCTTAGAGCCTAAACAGCTAAATGTAATGTAAAATGTTTAGATACGGATGTTTTGCTAGGATTTTTGGCTTAAAATGGTACATTACCCAAGAATGCATAATATTGTACTTGTATAAACTTGGTTATGCTTTTGAAAATTACAGCATTTGAGAAGTGCATAAAAAGTTTCTGCTTCAAGTTTAGACATTTTGGATATACTATATGGTATTTGGAAGATGTTTGGACTGACAAGTGAATAGCCTTGTCAATCTTATTTAATGTATTGTCTGTCAAAGCCTGATTCAGAATGGCCTTTCAGGGCAGATTGTATATTTTTTAAAGGGACTCTTTTGGAAAATTGTTTTGTGTAAATGTTAGGTTTATTTAATTCATTTTATCCTCCTCCTTGCCTTTTTCATTTAAAATTTACACTTTTACTTGGTTATTATTATTAGCATTTATTTATCAAACTTATATAATCCATAAAGCTACCGTATTTTTCGCCATATAAGACGCACCTGCACATAAGACGCACCTAGTTTTTAGAGGAGGAAAACAAGAAAAAAAAATTCTGAATCAAACACAAATACACTTCACACACATATACACACCTACATCACACACATATATATATATATATATATATATATATATATATATATATATATATACATATATATATATATACATATATATATATATACATACATACATACATACATACATACATACATACATACATACATACATACATACATACATACACACACATTTGGGAGCCTCCAGGAGCTCTTGACCCTCCTGATCCTCACCTTTCTTCTCCCCTCTGCCCATCCATGATCATCCCTTGGCCCATCTTGATCTCACCCCATCACGCAGCGCTTCCTACCAGCACTTCTCCTGTACTGCAGCCTTCCCTTGCGTCGCGTGTGTGACGTCACTAGGATGCACCGGCCGACGCAATGCAGTTTAGAGGCGTGCTGTAGGAAACGCCAATGGGGGGGGGATCAGGAGTGGGGATCTAAAGGGGGACAAGGGAAGGATCCGAGGGGTCGAAGGGGAGAATCAAGATGGGGAGAGGATCAAGAGGGCAGAAAGAGGCAGTTTCAAAAGGTATATTCGTCGTATAAGACGCACCAACTCCCCCCCCCCCCCTCCCCCCCCCCCCATTTTGGGGAATTAAAAGTGTGTCTCATACGGCGAAAAATACGGTAAGTGTTAGTGCAATCTCTTAGCTGCTTATGTAACAATTGGGCACTGTTCAAAGGAGTCGTAAACTAATCTCCCTTATGTGACACACCCCCTGACTAAATAAATGGAAGTTCCCGAGTTAGCCTACTGGACCAATGTAATAGCTTAATAAATTCTCTCATAAGAACTTCCCTAGGACTGAGACAAATTCCTACGGAGGCCATGTAATCGAGCCTTAAAGGGATATGTAAGTTTGCTGGATTATGAATGGTAGAGGAGAATTAGTAGTGTATGCATAAAAAAATTTTACATAAAAAAATCCCAAAATAAACATTTAAACACATATATTGAACTCGATAAGATTAAAAAAGGGAATAGAACTTTAATAACTTTGTTAAAAAGGTGAATACGTCGCAATCAGCCTCACTTTAAACCAGTTGTAATTGAAATATAAATAGTGACTTGGTAATAATTATTACCATATCCATTAGTAGACTTTTCTGTAAATTTAGTAGGTTGTTGTTTGCCAATATTCCTATACTATTTGGAAATATCCAATGTTGTATTTTTTTCCAGGTAGTAAAATGCTACAACCCTGTCTGTACTCAAAAGGGAATTCATCAACAGAACAATATCTGGCAAATAAGTAACAACTTTGCAATTATCTTCTTATAAGCTGACAACTACTATATGGATAAAAAAAATTGATCCTAACTGGAACAAGTTGGCTTAAACTGTTAAAAACAAACACATTCTTTCATCCTATTAAAAACAAAATCATATTTTGCCTTTTTGGAATACCTTAAAGGTCTCCTGTTGACTGACTAAGTTTAGCTTGGGTAATGGGAATATGCGCCCCTATTTCCTAACCTCTTGCTTCAGTTAAACTTCCTGTTAAGATGTCAGAGAAATTCCTTCCTAATTTCTGCCTAACTTGTGTTTTCGCCCTTTTAATGGGCTTTCTTAAAGGCTAATTTTAAGTTAAAAACATTTAGTATGCACGCAGCACCTTTAAATACCTTATTGTGGCAGCCATTAGCCAAATGTGAATCCGAGCGTGATGACGTCAGACGCTTTCCTTTGCGTGATGACA
Source organism: Discoglossus pictus (assembly GCA_027410445.1). Lineage (NCBI taxonomy): Eukaryota > Metazoa > Chordata > Amphibia > Anura > Alytidae > Discoglossus > Discoglossus pictus. The sequence continues at coordinate 89,678,228 of CM050166.1, forward strand.
TCACTTCCGTTAATGTGCAGAAGTCTTTTAAACGGACTTAGCATAATGCCTTGGATATAGGCAAAATCTATGAGAGTATAAGCAGAGCATTATAAGTAGAGTATTATATTGAAGTCCGCAAAATCACTTGACTGACAGTTCTGACAGTTGAACATTAGGGTTAACACCCTCCAAACCCAGGCTAAATTAGCATCACATTTAAAATTATTTGTTTTGGACAATCAGGTTAGCTGAAAGTTTTGAATTAACTCTGGGGTTCCTGTTTATGCTGTAAAGCAGCCTGGGATATGTAGTGTATCACTGATGTGTGCTATGTATTGCTGCTGACATAGAGACAGGAAGTTGAAAGGAGATTGGCTAAGCAAGCAACAGCAGGTAAATAGTGGGATCAGATGCCTGTATAGACACCACCTGGAGGTATCAACATAATCATTCGAGGTTTTTTTAGATATTCATAAAAATAAAATGTTTTAGGAGATGCGCTGCATACAAATAGGCTGCTTTTTGCCTATAGAGGGCAGAAATGTATTAAACCATGACACTTTCATATCCCTTTAAGTCATTTGAGTGCAGTTTCAGATGAGAGTTGGAGATGGAAGCCAGATTTAGTCGACCAATTAGTATTATTATTGTTGTTACTCTTTTTATAAAGTGGCAGCATTATTGATAAAACTAGTAAGGAATTGTTGAATAGTAACTGAAGTCTATCTGTTCCAGTAATTTAAAAGCTAGGAAGAGATTGTATGGCAGTTAATCGGGGATGGAGTATATAGAACTTATTTATGATGGGAATGTGAGAGTTGTAGAGAATGGAAATGTGCCAGTGGAGAGTAAGGGGTGAAGAAGCCAGACACAGATTTGAGGCAGGGTGAGACATGGAACATGTTGTGGAGCAATTGGGTTAAGTGAGCACACTGTAAGATGAGAGGATAAAATGCCAGTGCCACGGTCGTAAAACATAAGTGTTGGAATGGAATGAAAGTCTTGTTTAAGGCAGATTATGAGAGATGTCATGTTATACTGTGTGTATTTGATTTTTGAACTGGTTGTGAGGTCTTGGCTTTTATGATGGATATTTAGTGGGGGAGGGCAGTTATGGTTTGAGGAGGGAGGAAAAAGTGGCTAGGTGATGTTTAGGATTGGAGGATATAATTGAGGTGTAATAGGTGTGTTTCAAAAGTTAGAAACCAGTGGTGTAGGACTACATAGAGAATTGGATTTGCTGCAAGTAAGAATGCGTATGCAGTCATGTGTAAAGGACATATTTTAGGGGAATATTTGTGATATTTAGATGAATCATTAAAGTTAACAAATAATTTGATGTTTTTACAGTGACAAGTGTATAGAGTTTTTTTTGTTTTAAAACATTGAAGCATTAGAGGAGAGTCATTAAAAATTCCCTATATAGAACATTTTTTGTAAGCTCCCACATTGATTCTTACTGATCCCTTTCACTCGGTTGCTTTTGTTCTTACTTGAAAGACAAAGCAGATTTTATGCTTTGTATTAGATTTTTTTATCTTGGTTATCACAATTAAGCAAGAACCTTAATCATCCCTGCCCTCACAAACTCATATTAAGTATGTATGGTAAATATAAGTATCCTATTATGTTATCAAATCCCCCCAGAATCAATCGGATTTCATATACAATGATTTTTAAGCCATTATTTTAGATATAAAAATTAGTTGAAGATAAAAAGAACATTTTTATTTTTTATTTTTTAATTTAAAGTATTTTAAACTTAACATCCCAACATGTACTCAATGGCTTCTCTCCCTTTTCCTATTATTTCTCAACCCAAGAGTCAGGAAGTTAAACATGGGCTGCCAGTTCTAATAAATCATAGTAATTATGTTATTAGTACATTATTATCTGAAGAGCTATTCACATTTTCTAACTGCTATGGCCATCTGGTGTAGCTTGTATTTTGACCACCCAGGGGTTCCTTGAAGAGTTTATCCAACACAGTAGTTCTGTGATCATTTTTGTGTTGTACTATAAGTAATATGAACCCTTTAGTCCTTGGCTTTTGGATTTCAATATGTGGAACAGATATTGGTAAATGCAGTGTAAAAATGGCTATAAAATATGTTCCTAATAATATTTCATAAAGAGTTGTAAAACTCAACAAAAAGACAACATGCTAAAATGCAAAATAACAATTCTTGAAGTCACATCTGCTTGATGAATTACGATTATTATTATTTTTTTCAATTTAAAGGATCAGAATTCTTGTGGTCTCCAGGAGATAATATGACATGTAGACGGAGATACAGTAAATAAAATGTATTTGAGGTGTGCCTCTTCAGCTATTCATATATTATGCAAACAAGAGATGTACATATTTTCAGAACAATTATGAGCACAATTGCATTTCCCAAGTAGGTCAGCAGACTTTCAATATAATCATGATACTGCAAATAAGAAATCTGGTTTGTGACATGCAAATAAATTTCCCAGCATACCGTGGGGAGTTTTCTGTCCCATTTATACTCCCCATATATTTTTTCTATGACTGTTTAATACTGCTTCACTTGTAAACAGGTATAGTATAACATAATAATGACTATGATAAGAGATGTATATGACATGACACCAGCATGGCCCATACAGTGCCTTCAACTTCTTTAACCATCACAACACTACATTTATTGTGACAAATTACATCTTTAATACACTTGAGGAGAGGAGGCCAGCTAGTAACAGCACCCCCAATTTCTGAGCCAGCTCTCAGGGGCCACTTTTTTTGCATATCCGTATCACCATGGTAGGGATGGACCATTTTTTACCACTGTACCCAGCAACTCCCCCATCCCCACCACTGTGACAATACTACTCTATGTGAACATAAAATCTTACAACTTGGAAAAGATTATATTGAGAGTAATGGTTGTAATATTTTAGTAACCGAACAACCGAACATGGTAAATTTTTTAAGCTTATATATAACAGATACTGTATATAACATTTCTATAACATATCTATAATATTTATTTTTATGTGATGGAGGGTGGGGGACTTCTTCTGTCCATGAGGCTGTGGGTGAGGATTGGCTCCCACAGCACCCAGGGGTCTTATATATCGCTCCACCTTCAACTAACCTTTTCCTCCCCTTATCCCCCTTTTGCACCCGGTTCTGCTGGGTCAGGAGTCTCCTCCTGCAAGCCCAAGGCTCCTGGGCTCTCAAGAGACTATCATAGCCATGTTTCTACTAGGAAGCCTAAGAAGATGTCCTAATAGAAATGGTGTTGATTTTATTGTTCGTAAAAGAAGAGATTGTTATGCAATCAATATAAATAGACTGTGTCTTTCAGTTGCCTTATGTAGTTGGCTAACTAAATCCATTTAATCACTGATTATTCCTTATTAAGACATGTAGGGAGCCATGAGATGTATGTGTGGTTTAAAGGGACATGGAACACAATTCTTTTTTTCATGCATTTTAAACAGCATTTTTTTAAACCTCACCAAAGTTGTCTTTTAAAAAATAATATTGAGAACCTGTTTAAGCTAAAACTAAAATGAAATGTACAGAGCGTAATTATGTTTTTCTAGATTTAATGGGTAGACAAGTATTACTCTTACAGCTATATTTCTGCTCACTGGCTAACAGTGGCAAGCCCACAGTTCAGAAACTTTTCAACCAGGTTTTTTTTTTTTTTTTCTGAGAGCTTAATTAAAAAAGCAAATGCATAACGATACATTATCAAATATGCAACAAAGAAAAAAAAAATGTTTATGTCCCTTTAAGTTTGTCTGCACTGATATCCCTTTGCAAACATTCAATTTATGAAAGCTGAACCATTAAAGTGACCCTTTAATAAATAATTAGTTAGTAAAACTCAATTTCATTTTTTTTCTGTTTATTAACTTTTTTATACAATGGGTTTATTTTTCCGTTGCCTTTGTGCAAGAGCTCCTCATCTTTTTTCAAACTGTAGCAAATTCTGAAGCAGATTGCCCTGCAGCTATCTCATTACTGCACCGCTTTGGTGGCATAATCTGTAGAAATGTGTGGCATAATCTGTAGAAATGTGTGGCATATTCTGCCACAGTTTGAAAAATATAGGAGTTCCAGCATAAAAAATTGTGGTGTACCTTTTCTCACAAAAAGTCATCTTTAAATATGTTGAACATTTGTTAATAATGAACTTAAAAGGTGAATCCTTACAGTTGTCCTTTATGGTCCTATACAGTGGTACCTCGGTTTGAGTCCGCTTCAGTTGAAATCCTAATTGGTTTAAGTTGCATCACATAAGGAAAAAACGTGTTTGGAACAAGTTGGATTTAGACTTGTCCACGACGCAGAAGTACAATAAAGTTGCCGCAGTGCAGGAAGTGCGCAAGTCACTGTGCATATAAATTGAGCTGTGTTAATATATATAACTGCACATTTCCCTGTAACGGGATTTGAAGGTTTCTGGATTTTACTTGGAATATAATATATCTATGTACTTTACTTGTACTTTTGTTTTATTAAGGAGTGCTTAAAATATCTGTTAAAATCTTACAAATATTTCCTTACTGGTGTTCCAAAGCATAGGGTTACCATGTCTCATAGTACCCAATCATTGGCAACTTTTTGCAATATACTCCTCTAGAGAGGTCACTGACGAACATTACCTGATTCATTTGAACTGTACTTAACACCCTGCATATTAATGATCCGAATAAGCAACAGGGGGCAGACCCAATATTTTTGTGTTTTAGGTAGAAAAAAAACACGCTTAAAGGCACTTCTTAATAAAATAAATAAAAGTAAACAGATACAGTACATAGGTATATTACTATATTGGTCCGAATATAAGCCGCACCTTTTTGCGAGTTACGGGTGCGGCTTATATTTGCGAACGCAAAATTAATGCCGATTTGCGCGACTGCGAGTTGAGGGTGCCGATTTTCGTGCTTTAAACTGCTGGATTGAATAGCGATTTACGGTTTTAGTGATTCTAACATCCTGTAAAGCCTGTAATCTGCAAAAAAAGCTACAGTGCTAATTAGAAAGCCTGTTTCTTGCAATGGCTGATCACTTTGAGAGTCTTTTTCTCTCCAATTTTACTGGTGCGGCTTATATTTGAGTACTATCATTTTTCTATTTTTTCCCCTTGAACTTTACGGTAGCTGCTTATATGCGGGTGCGGCTTATATTCGGACCAATACGGTATATTCCTAGTGAAATCCAGAAACCCTCCATGACTCTATCAGGTTAGAGAATCAACTGTTTCCATCTTTATTCAAGGCACACAACCTACCATTGTCCTTATTACTTTATTTTCTTAAAATCAATTTATATATATAAATATATAATGTATGACTTTTTTTTTTATATTTTACATTTTATTACTTTTTTATTTTGTTTATTTTAATGGCACACTATTTAGAGTCTGATGGATTTGAAATTATTCTCCTAGTATTATTACAGGGAAAAAAAAGAAATCTTTATTATCACTGTGCTGACAAATAGCTGTATTGAATAATTGACTCTTGGGTTTTTGCTAAACTGGTCATGAATGCTGAAACCATCTGTTTATCTGGACGTTTGTCAGGGTGAGTGTGGCAGAGGCAGCTGTCTGAAAAAGGACGCTTTGGATGATGAACCAGTCTATTGTCTCAAAGCAATTCGCTTGCATTCAGTGGCTCTACCCAGGCGTAATATACAGCAATCAAAATCAAACTATTGTTTATTCCAATCATATTGATCTGAAAAAGAGGTGGTGGGATGACCCCATTGTACAATCAAATAGTTATGTGAAGCAGCTGTATGTTTCTCAATTCGTATTGCGGTATACACTTGGAAGCTAGAGGGCTCCCTGTGTCCTTCTGGGGAAGAAAAGGCAAACTCTGAGTCATTTTCTTATAGGAAAGGAATGCACCATTTATTACCATTTTTAACTATGTTCTATTTGTTGATATGATGTATGTGATACTAAGAATTCTATAGCATGAAATGTAAATTGAAGGCGCTCTTATATATTTTAAATTTAATTTATGTATTGAGGCATTGTTATGCTTAGACACATATAAATAAGCATGTCACATAATCTATAAATGGCATATGACATCCATTATTTCTAGAATGCAAAAATGAATATAAATATGCATGGTCATTCATAAGTATTAAAACCTGAACTCATTTAAACTTGTATTTTATCACATTTAATTCTATGTGAGAATGGGGCACTTCATCTGTTTTATTTGTCCTTGTCACTTCATTACATGCATGCTAATATCTTCACATATAAAATTTAATTTGTCCGACTAAATGAAGGAATTAGTTTCTGGAAGACATCTTTCATTAAGCAATTAAAAAATCTCTCTCACAAATCGACATAAGCATATGTGTTTATATTTAATAAGTGTTTGTATGATCAAGCAATTATATTCGGATACAACCCGACTTTATCAAGCGCTTTTGCACTTTGGGAATTGATCGTGTATCAATTGCCGCAAACACTGATTGATATATGAAGTGTGGTTGCACAGAATATTATAATGTTTATCTTATTTCATCACTTATTATTATTATTATTATTATTATTATTATTATTATTACTCTTTATAAAGTGCTATGAAAAAACTATAATATAGTACAGTGGGTACAATTGGCAAATTACAAAGTTCTAGACCAAATCTAATGTAAGCAGAAATACAAGTACATATACAAAACAATACAAATGGGTCAGCAGACAGCTTGATAGCAACAGACTTGTGGGCCTATTCCGAAGAGCTTACAATCTAGACTTTTTTAGATGTGTCAGTTCATAAGGAAAAATGTCAAAGAGGTGATAATTGCACATAAACTGACCAGTTGCTATTTTATTAATGCAAATGCAAGCAAATTTGGATTGGTCTATGTTCCATATAGGTGAACTAGGCAGATGTACATGGGCCAAAGCCATACCAATGTAAAGGACCACTGTAGCATATTTACAAGTAAAGACCATATGCTTGTTTTGCTGTGCATAGATTATTAAAAACAGTATACAGCTTAAAAAAAGTAGAGCTGCATTTCTCCTCCTACCTGTGTCGGGGGTGTGTCCATTTCTGTGTGCTGGACTATTATGGAACGTGGAAGCAGGCTGGCCTGATGTGACTGGCCCTTACCCATGACATAATTAGCTCCCCCACTCCCACTGACTACACAAAGGTAACAGCTCTATTGTAACATACTTGCAGCTGTCCCACGATGACAGTGCATGAGCCATCATAGCACCACACCCTTTACTAAGCATGTTCAGTCTGAAACAGAACCTGTACTGGTCAGACCTTATGTTTAGCCCAGCAAACAATAAGAGCTGGCCACTGCTACCTGATACAGGTAGGTGGAGATATGCAGGTCTTCTAGATAAGAAAACACACAGAAGTTAAAAAAAATTTCTCCGCTTTTAATCTATTTATTTGAAACTGCATACTGTTTTTAATAGCCTAAGCCCAGCAAACAAACTCACTTACTTGTAAATGCAGTACACTGATACTTTAAACAAAAGGATCAAAATTATTCCAAAATTAATTGAATTTGTTATAATACATTTAAATTGTTATCTAGTATAAATGATTTATTCAAACTATAAAAAATAAGCGCATAAAAAATAATGTATTTTTGAATGCTAATTATAAAAATAATAAAATAAATGTAAACGTTAATGTAATGCATCACTTTTCTAATTGCATGTGGTTATGTTAAATTGTAGCTTGCCCAGGGTACCACAAACCTTCTAGGGATGGGTGTAGGAACTGGGGGGGGATGGGGGGGACAAATGCACCCCAGATTTTTCGATGCTGCATGTATGTATATTTAAGCTATTTTATGGCTTGTGTGTACAATGAGCTGTACTACCCCTCCCCCCTACCCCCACCCCAAATTATTCTGGCTCTTGACCCCCCAAGTACTCTGTTAGCTGTTAACTATATCTGCTCTAGTGACTTTCTACTCTTCTGTTTTTCCTTGACACAAATCAGTGTTAGAAACTTTGCTCTTGAAGTATTTTGTATTATGATATCATGAAAATGTATTTGATAAAGCAGCATTAATTTGTTGGTATTTAACATATGATATGTAGGTAGATGATGATGATGATAAAAAAGACCTTCTGTACTAAATGATAAATTATGCTAATCGCTTGCTAGAATCTTGTTTAATTTAGTTTTAGTGCAGCTTAGCTTTGCTTCAACAGGTTTTGAGCTTCTTATTACCTCTCCTGTATCCACACAAGGCTACTTATAAATTATGGCATGTGTTGAGTAGAGGATTAGGAATCATTGCTGTAACTCAGCTAAATATACTACTTCTGTGTAGTACATTCATCCAGCTGCGGAAGGCCTGCTTCTCCTAAAATATATATATATATTTTTTTCTTCTCTTACAGTGGGGGGGAAAAGTATTTGATCCCCTGCTGATTTTGATCGTTTGTCCACTGACAAAGAAATGATCAGTCTATAATTTTAATGGTAGGTGTATTTTAACAGTGAAAGACAGAATAACAAACAAAAAATCCAGAAAAACGCATGTTAAAAAAGTTAAAAATTGATTTGGAGGTCAATGAGGGAAATAAGTACCGTATTTGACCCCATCAACTTAATACTTGGTGGCAAACCCCTTGTTGGCAATCACAGAGGTCAGACATTGCTTGTAGTTGGCCACCAGGTTTGCACACATCTCAGGAGGGATTTTGTCCCACTCCTCTTTGTAGATCCTCTCCAAGGGCCTCATTCTATTAGCGGCCGCAGCCGTTGCGGGGCCGCAAGGACGGGCCGCAAGCTATTCGGCTATTCTATTCCCTTACGGCCGGGGGCTCCGGCAGGCTTGCGGCCGGTGCCTTGCTATCTCTTGCGGCCGCTCGCGCCAGAGGAAAGCCTTTGATCTAAAACGGCCACAAGAGTTTCGGCCGTAAGAAGTTCCTATTTGCAATTCAATTGCTCCGGGAAACCTCTCTGCAAGGCTAAAAGCGAGCCGCAGCTTACTTGCAGGAAAGAAGTCCCGCTAGCACCAATTAAGCACATAAAATAGCTCAAATAAATCCATCCTGCACTTTGAGAAGACTATAAAGGGATTTTAGGTGTTAGAAAAAATAGCACATAATTATCCTATACTCAAATCCGTAAAATATTTTATTTTTAATATCCATGTAAAAAGTCCAGAGTGCTTGGAGCACCTCAGACCCGCCCACGCCGCAGCCGGAAAATAAACAGTTAATTTGAACTCGGGTTTGGGCTGATGTGCAAGCTTAAGAGTGGGTTAGTTTTAATCCTCATGTCCCCCAATATGATCCCTAGCATTTACAGAGCTGTACAGTGCAGGCTTGAATTTATTTTTGCGTTTTTAGATTTCACAGCTTACAGCCGGTTTCAAGATATGCGGCCGGCCGTAAAAGGAGATCCTTGCGGGGCCGTATAATAGAATCGCGAGTTAACTGAACTCCGCAAGGAATCGCAGCCTTACGGCCGATTTACGGCCGGTAATAGAATGAGGCCCCAAGTCATTAAGGTTTCGAAGCTGATGTTTGGCAACTCGAACCTTCATCTCCCCCAGAGATTTTCTATGGGATTAAGTGCTGGAGACTAGCTAGGCCACTCCAGGACCTTAATTTGCTTCTTCTTGAGCCACACCTTGGTTGCCTTAGCTGTGTGTTTTGGGTCATTGTCATGCTGGAATACTCATCCACAACCCATTTTCAATGCCCTGGCTGAGGGAAGGAGGTTCTCACTCAACATTTGACGGTACACAGGCCTGCCCATCGTCAGTTTCATGCGGTGCAGTTGTCCTGTCCCCTTAGCAGAAAAGCACCCCCAAAGCAGAATGTTTCCACCTCCATGTTTGACAGTGGGGATGGTATTCTTGGGGTCATAGGCAGCATTCCTCCTCCTCTGCCAAACACGGGGAGTTAAGCTTGATTTTGGTCTCAACTGACCATAACACTTTCACCCAGTTCTCCTTTGAATTTTGCCAATGAACATCTGAATGATTCAGACGGGTCTGTACATGTGCTTTCTGGAGCAGGGGGACCTTCAGGCGCTGCAGAATTTCAGTACTTCACGGCGTAGTGTGTTAACAATTTTTAGGTGACTATGGTCCCAGCTGCCTTGAGCTCATTACCAAGAACCTCCCGGGTAGTTCTGGGCTGATTCCTCACCGTTCTCATGATCATTGAAACTCCACGAGGTGAGATCTTGCATGGAGCACCAGACCGAGGGAGACTGACAGTTATTTTGTTTTTCTACCATTTGCAAATAATCGTACCAACTGTTGTCACCTTCTCACCAAGCTGCTTGGCGATTGGTCTTGTAGCCCATTCCAGCCTTGTGTAGGTCTATAATCTTGTCCCTGGCATCCTTGGACAGCTCTTTGGTCTTGGCCATGGTGGAGATTGATTGATTGCTTCTGTGGACAGGTGTCTTTTATACAGGTAATGAGCTGAGATAAGGAGCACTCCCTTTAAGAGAGTGCTCCTGATCTCAGCTGGTTACCTGTATAAAAGACACCTGTGAGCCAGAAATCTTGCTGATTGATAGGGGATCAAATACTTATTTCACTCATTGACCTGCAATAACTTATATACATTATAACTTTTTCACATGTGTTTTTCTTGTTTTTTTTTATTCTGTCTCTCACTGTTAAAATACACCTACCATTAACATTATAGACTGATAATTTCTTTGTCAGTGGACAAACATTAAAAGTCAGCAGGGGATCAAAAACTTTTTTCCCCCACTGTACATGGTTGTCGTCTTAAAGGTCAGTTTATGGTGACTGAAATAATGTGACGTGTTGTGAGACTGTGATCACTTACTGTACAGCCTTATTAAATTGTGATTCAGCAAATTTAAAAGGGCTCTATTTAAGCACACAGCATATTTGTTTTCACAGAAGTTTTTAGTTAGTGAAGACCTTGCTTTTGCATAGAAGTTCACTAACTAAAAACTTCTCTAAAAAAAATATGTTGTGTGCTTAAATAGAGCCCTTTTAAATTAGCAGAATCACAATTTTAACAAGGCTGTCAATATGTAGGCTGGAGCTTCACCCTTCCTTGTGGCTATATTTATTGCCTAACATTACTGACACAGTCTGGGAAATGTGCGTCACTTCCTGCTAGAGCAGGAGTGGCCAAGTTCGGTCCTGGAGGGCCACATGCATGCCTGGATTTGATATCCCTGCTGTGAACAGGTGAGTCGATCACTTCTTCAGTCATCCTGATTGACTTACCTGTGCACAGAAAGGATATCTTCAAATCCCGGCATGTATGTGGCCCTCCTTGCCCACCCCTGTGCTTGAGTATGAAAAAGATAGGGGGAGCACAAGCCTAATGATCAGGGTAAAAACTGCAGTTTTTAGTGTAAGTTTTCTCACAAACTATCAACTTTTTAGAATTGCAATAAAATGGTTTATGATAAAATGTGCATACAGATCTCCCTTACTTATAAGCCAAGAGGGTTGGACCCCTACATTGGCCCTTACAGTGGCCCTATGTAAGGGGAGCAAGACAAATACAAGTCTTATTTTCTGAGAAGCAGATATTTCTCTGTTGAATGAATGCACTACACAGAATAATACAGGACATTGAAAAGACACTTTTTAGCGAGTGAGCAAGCACTCACCTTTAGTGCAAATGAGGCAGGGAGAGAGGGGGAGAGTGAGGGAGAGAGAGGGAGAGAGAGGAGTGGGAAAGAGTGGGGAAGGGGATAGGCAGAGAGGGAGAGGGCGCACAGAGAGAGAGACAGAACAGAAAATTTAACATAACATCTGATACCATCACATATTATAATTGTCGAACTACGAGACGTTGTCACGCTTTGCGTTGTGTGTACGACTTTGACGCTCTTCACCTGCGAGCCTCGCCCGGCAAGTTGTTGAGGCACTAAAACTCGCAGCACTTAGGCATAGCGAGGCGAGCAGTTGCCATTAAAAGTCGCAGCACTTAGGCAATGTGCGCTGAAGGCGCTCATCGCCTGCGAGACTCGAAGTGAGCAGTTGAGGCAATGGAACATGCGGCCAGAAAGGAGCGCCAAAGGAGCTCCTGCGAGGCAAGCCGATCAGACATTGAAAAATGTGGGACTTAGCCTCCAAACACTTAGGAAACGCGGGATCGCCTTAGGCAGCAAGCACTTCACAACCGCGAGACGCAGGACTTAGAGAAAACAAAAATACAAGAGAGGAAAAATACGAAGTTAACGGCCGAACCGCGCAAATCAACAAACACGAAAAGCACAAAAAAAAAAAAAAAATACAACAAAAACATCACACACAGCATGGGGGGACAGCCAGTTTGTCTGGGAGTCAGGTTGCACGCAAATTTAAGTCGAATTTGCAGAGTTTTGGCACTTGAAAATCGTCTAAGCAAAAAAATAAAAATGGCGGCCCAAAAAATGAAGACGAGGTTACCCGACCTTGAACCGCGCAATACACCGCCAACCGGGTACCACTTTCACACAAAAACCTTCAAGGTACAAAATACACTATTACAAAGGATGGGAAATGCTCGAAAACCACATAGCACATAGACAATACATGCTATTTTAGAACACAAACTTCCAACTAACAACATTAAGCATCTAAAGTACCGCTTTACACAAATAAACCAACAAACCGCGCACGCAGACTATTTCTAATGCACAGTTGGGACATTCATGACACTTATCTCCTCAGGCCAGCAACAGTCCAACTGGACATTATATGCTGCAGGAAAATAAAAAGACATTGTTAGCTCTTCAGGCTATTGATTGTTACATATATTACTTACAAATAGGTTAACTATATTTTATTATTCAATTAATTAATTAGTATTTTAAAAAATAAAGATACATATATCTGTCTTTGTGATGAGTGCAAAACGTGCTCAGAGGAGCCAGAGGACGCACCAGGAGAGGCTCGCAATGAGCGCCAAATGTCCTTAGAGTACAAACAGCTTGTGTGGCAAACAGTATTCACATTTTATTGCTTCGTCATTTATAACGGGCAAGTTACTAGTATATGTATATGTGTGTGTGTGTGTATGTTTATTTATATAATCTAGATAAATACTTTTACTGGTTATGCAATTTCTATCATTTTGTAGTTTTGCTCAAACCAGATTTTCCTTGCAAACATTATACAGTATAAACAGATATTACTTTACAGTACATTTAAGTTGTTTAGTAAGCAATTGTACTTCAAATGTGTTCTTTTTGAACAAAAATCTGTTATTGGTCACAAGTATTCCTTTGAGTTTCCATTTTTTATAATGTAAATAATCACAGATGGGCCATTGTTAGAATATTGTGTTTCCAATAGTAAATCTTCAGAAGTGAACTATTTTGTATCAACTTTTGAATGCTTGAAAAGGATCAGTGGGAGGAGCAATTATACAAAACTCACTTTATAGACCCATGGTCTAGGGCTAATGAATGTATGGTTTATTAATCACATTTGCCCATCTGAAAGAAGCCAACTACAATTCACTTACAATTGAGATTTTACCCTTTTTTAACGTTATTTTAATGAGCTGAAGATTTGAATGTGAGCTTTGTTCATCTGTTGCTTCCGCTCAATTGCAGTTTCACCCCAGAAAGACACAAGACAGATTCACCAGGCTTACAGTCATTGTTAAGCTTAAATGAAGTGAACAGGGCCTTATGTTTCAAAACCAAAGGAAAGATTCACAGGAAAAACCTTAACATTCTGTGTTATCAGTCTGCTCTTTCACTTTCATTAAAGACTTTCTGCATTAACATTAACTTCTAATTCGTTTCGATCTCCCTTTTCGATTTTATGTCTGCTGCCAAACTGCAGAGCAGGTTTCTGGTTAATGGAGACAATCAAGTAAGCAGGGAGTGGAAACATCTTTTTTTCAGCCTGTATGAGAATTTGTATAGTGTCAAAGATCTAACTGTAGCAATGTTGCAACTCAAACAAGTGATCACTCTTCCATAAGTAAGTAATATTTTCTTGGATGTAAAATCAGCTTATCTGTAACTTTATCTTTGCAAAAAATCTGTTTAAAAAAAATGATTACATGTCTTAGTAGAGAATTTTGTATTGCACTCCAGAAACCTCATACCTAGTAATATTGTCACACGTTGTATATCATAGTATAGACATGACCTGATAAACTGAATAAAATTTGAGTGTAGCTGATTTACATGAGATTCAGGCAATATACACAGAACAACATTAGCTATTTGAGATCTGTAACACAGCAAAACAGTGAAAATGACTAGAAATCCCCGTTGATGTATTGGTGATGAGTTATGATTACTTGTACTGCATTAAAATATATTTACAGTATCTAGTGCTGAATTTATGTATACTTAATGATTTTAATTCTTTACGTAACTTACGCCCTCATTCAATTGCAATTTGGCCAATTGAATAGGGGTCTAAATAAGCACATAACATATTTTTTTTTTTAAAGTTTTTAGTTAGTGAAAACCTTGCTTTTGGATAGATGTTTACTAACTAAAAACTTATTTAAAAAAAATGTAAAAAGAAACATTTATCACTTATTAAGACATTTGCTCTTTTTATATGTAGAAGTATGTTTTGTGAAATATAGGAGATATATTATATTAATTAATAACATTGTTTTACAAGCCATAGTTCACGGACTCCAATAATATGCTCCAATAATATTTTTTATAAAATAAAAAATTCAGCATAAATAGTCTAAAGCCTTAATGTATTAAACATGGAGCACATTTTTTTGTTCATTTTAGAGCATACTTTAAATATTACCCAGGTTGTGTTTTGCATGAAAAACATCAAGTAAAACCTGTATAAACGTAATTGAAGCTCAGAGGGATTGTACAGAGCATACATACATCTGTAGACTTTATTGGCAGACTAGTATGACTTATCACATATAATAGTTGTGGTAATTGCGAGTTGTCGCCATGTAATATTAAAAGTTACGGACTTGCGAATGCACAATGAGCGGCACAGGCTGTCGGCGCTTAATGCAAAGCCCAAAAGCTACGGGTTTGACAGGGGAGGGAGAGGGGGTAAAGAGACACAGGGAAGGGAGAGGGAGGCACAGAAACACTCATCGCAATGCCCGTAAAATAGAGGAGGGAGAAGAGGCTTGCAATGAGCGCCAAAGGCGCTAATCTCAAGGCTCGCAAAAGAGACTTTAACCAGAATCGGAGTCACAGGCTTGAAAATAAACACAGACATTTTTTTTCAAGCCCGTAACTTGGATGCCACTGGGAGCCCGCCAGAAGACGCCAATTGAATATAGAATTAGCTCCCAGCCCCACTTATGGGCTCCCTGTCTCCTCCTGAGGCAGGGAGTCCATAAGTGAAGTAGAAAGCTAATTTGATATTCAATTGGGGTCTTTTGGCAGCCTCCCGATGGCTGCCGAGTTACTGCCTTAAAAAAAACATTGGCGGCATTAAACCTGTAAATTTTAAGCCCGCAAGGCTGGAAGCAATATCAATTTTAAGCTTCAAGTCTTGTGGGCTTGAAAAAAGTTTCAACCACCACCAAACCCACAAATGTGAGAGGGAAGGGAGAGTGGGGAAAGAGACACATGGGAGGGAGAGTGGGAAAGAGACCCCGGTGGAGGCAGTTGAGGAAAGAGACACAGGGGAGGGAGAGGGGGGCAAGGAGACAGGGGAGGAAGAGGGGGGCAAAAAGACAGGGGAGGAAGAGGGGGGGAAAGTGGCACAGGGGTGGGAAGAGGTGCTCATCGCAAGGCCTGCCATGAGTGACAAAGTTATGGACTTGCAAAGCCGCTCATTGTGGGGCCTGGGATGAGCACCAAAGGCGCTCATCGCAAAGAACTGTAAAGTAGAGGGGGGTGAGGCTTGCAATGAGCGCTGAAGGTGCTTTCAAGTTAGAGGGGGGGAGAGCCTTGCATTGTGTGGCAAACAGCATTGCCAGGCTTCAAATTTTATTGCTGTAATTTTTGAATAGTATATCTATATTATTAATAAACTAATTAGCTGACAGTGGCAAGCCCACAGATCAGTTAAACATTTTAATCCTTTTTTCTGCTTTGAGGGCTTCATTAAAAAAAAAAACACACAGCGGTACATTATCAAATAACGTCTTTCAGATGCAACAATTTAAAGGGACATTTAAAGCATCTTTTTTTAACAGGGCTTGAGAAATCCCGGGAGTCAGGGCACTGTTTCTCCTAAAAGTAAATGTTCAGTTGTAACTTTGTAAATATTTTATATATAAATCACATATATAGTTTGAGCAAGCAGGTTGTTGCTAACGCTGCAGGCTCGCATAGCGAGCCTGCAGCCCTAGCAAAGCAAGGGCCTCAGTTGCTGGCATGGAGCGTCGAAGGCGCTCCTTGCCAGCAACTGCAGACCTCGCAAAATTTACAGACTTACGTGAAACAAATACGAGATGCAGAACTTAGACAAAAACATTACAACCTCGCAAAAATACAACCTTACCGCCCGAAACACGCGCACATGAAAACATTAAAAACACAATAAATGCACACAATAAATACATAAAAAGCTTACCTACAGCAAGGGGGGGGGGGGCACCCAGGACGTCAAACTGAAGTTACAACTCAATTTAACTCAAAATAGAAGAGTATAGACACCCGAAAATCCCCTAAGCGAGAGAAAAAATGGCCGCTGGAAAAAAAAGAAAACAAGGCTACAGCACTCTTAAGACGTAAAACACCACCAAACACATACGGATTTTCAGAAAAAGACGGACGCGATCCAAGAACAAGAGCGCCAAATCAGCCACAGACGCGTACCACACAGTAGGCGCCATTTTACAACACTAACTTACACAATGCGGAAGTACACAGCTACCCTAACGGATTTGGCTCGCGCACGCACACTATTTACACTACACACTGCACACATTGCTCACACTTACACAGCAGCTCCACAGCACTGAAAACACACATTGTATGCTGCAGCAACATGAAAACAGATTCCCAGCTCTTCAGCACAATGCTTCCTGCATATATTACTTCAAAATCGGTAAAGTATACTGATGTATTATTTTATTAATTATTTCATTAGCATTAGCAAAAAAAACAATGCTCATAGCACACAAACAATTAACAACCTTGCAAAGAGCAGCGAAGTTGCTCATTGCGAGCCACGCGATGAGCGCCAAAGGCGCTCAGCGTGAGGCTCGCAATGAGCGCGGAAGCATCTTGGAACACCAACAAAATTTACCGCCCTTACAATCTTATTGCCGTGATTTTTTGATGGGCAAGTCGCTAGTGTTTATATAAAAGCCCTCTCCATGTCTCCTAACGCATGTTTGGCTGGCTCCTCACAGTTCTGTATGACACTTAAACTTTCATTTATTTCATTTTCATTTTTCATTTGTTATCCCCTGAATTTCCTTAGAGGCTAGATTGTAAGTTTGCAAGTTTTCAATCTTGTGTCTTGTGTGCATTGGAAACAAGCACTATGTACATTTGATTTTAAGCTCAAAAACAGGGCCCTCCTATTCTTTATAAAGGTGTTAATGTTGTCTTTGCCATGTACTTAACACCTGTATAATACTAATAATAGGGGCGATGCAAGGAGTCTTGCAGCTAAATATCTTGTCTCTCCACAGCTAATAATCATATATTCATGGAGAGGCTATTTTTATGCATAAATGGAAGCATTGTACATATATAGCTCATAGTGTCATAAAACCATATACTTTGAAAAGTATATGTTCTATTTTTATGTGTAATTTTCCTAATAAAACACTCCTATACTGATTATATCAATATTGTTCTTACTTGAGCTTCTGAGAATATTTTTGTCCCATTAGACATTTGTCCTTACTTAGGCCCTCATTCAATTGCAATTTGCCCAATTGAATAGTGCTCTAAATAAGCACATAGCATTATTTTTTTAAAGAAGTTTTTAGTTAGTAAAAACCTTGCTTTTGGATAGATGTTTAGTAACTAAAAACTTCTTTAAAAAAAATATGTTATGTGCTTATTTAGAGCCCAATTCAATTGGCCAAACTGCAATTGAATGAGGGCCTTAGCATTTATGTTGTGAATGTCTGATCTTGTTTTAATTAAACAAAAATACTTCAGTCTACCTTGGTATATGTAAGTGTCAGTTTTAC
This sequence comes from Discoglossus pictus, assembly GCA_027410445.1. Classification (NCBI taxonomy): domain Eukaryota; kingdom Metazoa; phylum Chordata; class Amphibia; order Anura; family Alytidae; genus Discoglossus; species Discoglossus pictus. Next base: position 89,696,260 of record CM050166.1, read on the forward strand.
AATGTTTTTGGTTCTGATATGATCAAGAGATATCATGACAAAAGTGATGGTTTACACCAAAGGGAACCTTGTTCAAGTTGCTTCTTCCAAAATCTAAATTTGATGCCTATTCTCCAGGCTCAGGAGTATAAAATATTGTTTGTATCGAAGGCCTAGAAAATTGAAGGCCTAGTAAATTGAAATAAGAATAACACTCAAAAATTATATCTTACTACAAGTAACTAGACATCTGATCTCCATGACTATGATTAATAGTAAGATTAAGAAATGATGATTCGTTTAAGGATTTAAGTGAAATTAATTAAACCATTGGAATTCGATGGACAGAGTGTTAATTAACATTTTATGAAATAAGAACATTTTCCAAATATATAAACCACTGTAGTCTATATGTCCTGTCATGTAGTGAGAAAGGGCAAATATAGGTTAAATAAAAGTCTACAAAGTATATTATATTTGTGTAAAATATTAATAATGTGCAAACACACTACAATTACATACTTGTTTTTATTGAGCAATGTCAGAGGAACTGAAAACACTCTAGGAACAAATTTAACATATTGGGGAAATAACATTAGTAGCTGTGTAAGCGATAAGTAAATAGCTTTAGAAGACTCTAGGACGTTTTTAGATAGTGTCTTGGCTTGGAAACTGTAAGGTCTTACTGCCCGACGCGGAGGCTGCGCAGGCTCCCTGGGTCAGTACATAGCATCACGTGACCCAGTGGAGCCTGCAAGGCATCATCCAATAGCGTTGCGTCGGGGGACACGGCTTCCACCCTTGTTCGCGTAATTTCCAGTCCAGCGCGGTCTCCATCAGAAATCTTACTCTGTTATTTGGCTACGTGTTAACTTAGTTTATTGTTATGTATCAAGTTGTGAAGGAATTCTTTAAAAAAAATAAAAGATAGAAGAGTAAAATAAAGGAATGTTCATTGGAGAATGTGGCCTTATTGTTGTATATTCTTGGATTGGCGGGAGGTGAGTTGCCCGGCCCACTGGCCTAAGTGGGCATTGCCCTACCTCACAGGGCGTGCTTAGTATAAGCATTGGGGCATTGGGCATGGCCCAAGGCATGAGGTCACTGTCATATTGCAAAAAAAGGTTGTGCCTGCTAATAAACATTCTCATTTCCATCTTCAGTCTATATCAAGTCCCCATCTAAAGTCACTGACTAACATCTTAAAACACGGATTCCATATTCACCACCTATCCTCTACTGAGATTATTTCTACACATGTTTAAATAAAATCCCTAATCCTATCCATAATTTAACCTTCATTATACTACATATACAGTACATGCACACACCGCCCCCTGAAGACCAATCTCTTTATCACTTTCCCTGATAGATCATGTGGCACATATTCCTGTCACCATGCACATCCGGTTACACCTTGTCATGTCCTCCCAAGCCTTCTAGTCAAAATGTGCCACTTCAACTAATAAAGATTAAATGTTATTCTCTGCTGTTCTCTGAAGACATTACCAAGTTATGATTGTATTTCTTTTGTAACCTTATAAAGCATTTCGACAGAAGCACAATGTAAATTATTATTATTATTATTATTATTATTATTATTATTATACTTTATTTGTAACGCACCAAAATATTCCATAGCCTATACATGGTAGATAGAAGTCAAAAATAATTTGAACAAATTACAAAAGAATGGAGGGCCGAGTTTAGGGAAAGTGTACAAAGTACTTTCCCTAAAGCACCTAATAAAACTGAAAACTCACAAACTTACAATTGAGAGGGTAAGGGTGATGTTTAGAAGGGTGAGGTACATATTAAGGCCGAAGGGCATAAGATTCTTTAATCTGATGCATTTTTAGTGAGGTTTTGAAGGATTTGAGGCTGTAGGACAGTCTAGTGGAGCAAGGCAAGGAGTTCCAAACAAAAGGGGCAGCATGAGAAAAGTCCTGAAGGCGGGAATGAGAGGAGGTGATAAGAGCGGAGGATAGAAGAAGGCCATTTGCAGAGCGAAGAGGACAGTTGGGAGAGTATTTACAGACAAGCAAATAAATAAGAGGGTGCAATATTGTTAAGGGCGTTCCACTTTAGGGTCATGATTTTAAATTTGATTCTAGAGGCTATGTGAAGCCAGTGAAGTGACTGACAGGGGGTGCAGCAGACACTGAGCATTGCGTATGGTAAATGAGTCTAGCAGAGGCGTTTGTTATAAACTGAATTCAAATTTGTTGTATCTTGTGAGAGATAGTAATGTATTTTGGAGATGTAAATGTGAATAAATAAATATTTTTTTAAAATTACACTTATCTTTACTCCAGCAATAATGGAAATAACTCTTTGTAATAGAGTTATAAAACGTGATACACAATGGGGTTTTCCATTGCTTTTTCCGTATCCCTGTCCCAAACAAAAACCGTACTTTATATGTTTTGATGAGAGACTTCTTTTGCAACAAACTCCTAGAGCAACGATTGGCAGCCTTTATCTTAGTCTCCCAAACACGCTAATTTCCACTCCCTTTTCCACCATTGTTCTACCATCTTTCAAATGATATTAAAAATAATTTAAATGAGTTTTGATATAATAGACTCCTAAATAGACCCAACAAAGCTAGTTAGTTAGAACCATACTGCACTGAATTGGCAGAACAGATATTGGAACCTGTGTTTTGCCTAATATTTATTATTATTATTTTTTATTTGTATCGCGCCAACATATTCCGTAGCGCTGTACAGGGGATAAGAACAAGGGAAATACAAATGTAACAATATATTAATATGTTCATTATAGAGAAAAATAATAATATAGCATTTCACCTATGAAGTTTGTTTTCATTTTATGACAACTGTGGTCAGTCTATGAAATGATTTTAAGTGTGGGATTCCATCTTCTTTTCTCAGCTGTTTCTGTTACTTAATTGGGATGTTTGTACTTATAAATCAATGATCTGTGCATGTAGATGCCATATTCCCATTGAGCATACAGAAACTGCTTGTGCATGCAAAGTTTCCTCCCACTTCATGAAGTTCCTTTTGAAACCAAAATGGTAGATTCCTTCTCTATAATTCCAGATAAAATGTAAAATATTAGCAGCTGTATTCTAAAAGCATTTATACCCTTATTCTATTAGATACTTGCAAATGCCTTGAACTCATAAATTTGGCTTTGGGTGTTTTTTTTTTTATAAATGTTTATATGCATTCTATTGACTTAAGAATTCATTAGTGCCAATAAGTAATGTTTGCCAAATATGTAGCAATAGTAAGAGTGATTTTAAGTGTGTATAAATTTATGAATTGGGCAATATAATAGGGCCGTTTAGTATTTTATGAAATGCAAATTACTGTAGTTTTTAAATATAGAACAAAAGTGACTGTTTTTAATACTACTTGTCTAAAAATGTGATCACTGACTATTGACGTGAGAGCAAAATTAAGTCACCCCTGATTTATGTGGTGTTTGAATTAAGCCATAACTATGTATTTGTGTCATGTAAATAACCTCAGATGAGCATTTTTCTTCACTAATAAGGGTGCACAGAATAGCTTGGATTTGTGATTCACCAGCCTGATTTAGAAAACCAAATTTCATAATGTAATGGCATTTTGTATGTCATTTGTAGGCTTGTTTTTATCAAGTGACACGGTTTGCAGTGGTTACCAGTCACTGGATATTTCTGCACTGCTTCACAGTGTAAAACAAATTTCTCTTGACATTTAGTATATGTAAGTAACTGAGAATATAGTTCATTTCATTTAGCTCTGCTTTTCCAAGCAAACGACTACAAAGTGCATTCTGACCCTATAAGAAAAGTGTTTTCTTGTTATGTGAATCAAAACTATTACAGTGTACACAGACTTATTTGTTAAAGCACCAGTGTAGTCCCACTACACTCCAACTACCATATGTAGTCCTACTCTAGTAGGAGCCTCTATTTTTGTTTCTCTTAATCTGCTTGTACAAGTGTCGGGATCTGTAATACAGAATACTAATCCATAAATTCAACTGAAATATGACAATCCTTTGTGTCTGTGCTTTCAGTAGGACTAATGGCAGTCACATCAGACCATGAGGTTTCTCCCTTTTGAGAGACTCCCTTTTTGAGACCTTCGGCGCTCATTGTGAGCCACACGATGAGCGCCGGGCTCACAATCAGTGCACAGGGTGCTCAGACAACCAAAAGTAGAACATAGGAGAGGATTGCAATGAGCGCCAAAGGCGTTCAGCACAGGGCTCGCAATGAGCACCGAGAGTGCTCAGATGACCAAAAGTACATGAGGGGAGAGGCTCGCAATGAGCGCCAAAGGCGATCAGCGCGGCCCTTGCAATGAGCGCCAAAGGTGCTCACACCACCAAAATTACACGAATGGAGAGGCTCGCAATGAGCGCCACAGGTGCTCATTGCGAGCCAAGAGATGAGAACCAAAGTCGCTCAGCGAGGGACTCACAATGAGCACAGAGGTTGCTCAGAGGAGCAAAAGTACACCAGGGGAGAGGTTCGCAATAAGCGCCGAAGGTGCTCAGGCGACCAAAAACCTTACAATATGAGCCAAACAGTATTCCCAGCCTTACAATTTTATTGCTGTAATTTTTTGACGGGCAAGTCGCTAGTATAGTAAAGAAAACATGAAACCTATTGCCTAGAAAAAAACTAGGGTAATAGTGTCTGTCTAAACAGACACTTATTACCAGGTTGCCATAACTCTGGGAGTCTTTAATATTGTTACTATTGTATATAATATACACATACACATAAAATACACATACACATAAAATATCTAAAACTTAGGAACCTGGAAGATTTCTTTTTAGTTCTTGTAGGAGCCTGGACGGATACCATTTAATTTAAGAGCTATTAGTGCAAAATTTATGGATCTTGGCTCCTGAAAAGTTTGCACACGTGTGTGTATGTATGTATGTATGTATGTATATGTGTATATATATATATATATATATATATATATATATATATATATATATAGTAATGTGTGTATATATATATATATATATATATATATATATGTGTGTGTGTGTGTATGTATGTATGTACCGTATGTATGTGTGTATATATATATATATATATATATATATATATATATATATATATATATATATATATATACATTGATCTCTTGCACATTCTATGTGTATACAAGAGACACAAATTGTTCAAGTATAGCAGCAATGGAGTGATTATTATGTAAATTACATTATTTTATTGATTCAGTCCACACAATTCATATATGTTAGGGATGTGATTAATTAATTAAATTATTTGCACAAAATGAACTCCGGATGAATCAACTTTATTTGAAGTATTGTAGCTCTGTAATTTCAATTTGATATGATGTCTTATCTCAAACTGGTAACAGAGTATAGACCCAGTCTCTGCTGGATGGATATCAAACTGAAGCCTCATACCGCCCAGATGGCCCCTTCCAGCTGGAATTGAATATAGTCACCAATTTCACATGAAAACCTGGGCTTTTCGGTATAGCTTGCAGTAAATACTTTACTAGCGTTTTTTCAGGTTTTATGGGGTTTGGTTCTGTTTCCTCCACAATCTTTTCAAAAGGATTTTGCATATGATTGACAGCACAATATCTGGATTCTGTACAAAACAAATCTATATTATCACACAATATGGAGTGCTCAATCCATTCTTTGCACCATAGTAAGAACTACTGTATTTGTGATAGATCATAATACATTAACTACTTTATTCACATTTGGATTTCTATCATTTTCACATTGAATTCCTGTGTTTTGCCAAGGTAAGATGTACTATGTTGCTTTAGTTAGTTTCGGGTTCCCATTCACCTAAAAAATTGTGGTGTGTACTAATCGCTTTGAACTGTGTTTTTAATCTGTAGACATATTTAAATGCCCAAATGTGATGCTACTTTAGCTCATTAAAATGGGAATAATGTAACACAACCTGACTAGGGGCAAGTTTTTGCTGCATGAAAATATTATTTCTCTTGTGCCAATTTTGTATTAGTATATAAAAACTCACATGTTCAAACAAAGAACAGAATGTCAGCCATGACCCCACTTCACTGGGCAATACCTTGCTCATTGTAAATTTTAAATTCATATTGGGAGATCTAGTCACATGCCAATGCTCAGGATTTTATTTTGTAACATACCTGTAGTTTTTATTTGTGAACTAGCGAATTGCCCGTCAAAAAAATGACGGCAATGAAATTGTAAGTGAGCTTAGGGTGTTTGGTGTATATAATGTGGCTGATGTAGCGTCGTTCGTTTTCTATGTCGTGCAAGTTTTTTCGGAATATTTGTAGCTGTTTGGTGGGCTTTTTCAGAATATCCGTAGGTGTTTGGTGGTGTTTTGCGTGTTTATGGTAGTGTTTTGCGTGTTTAGGGACCTTTAGCCTCGTTTTCGTTTTGTTCGGCGGCCATTTTTTATCTCGCATAGGTGATTTTCGGGTCTCTAAACTCGGAAATTTGTGCTTAAATGGAGGTGTAACTTCACTTGCAGAGGTCCTCGGTGCCCCCCCTTGCTGTGAGTAACCTTTTTATGTGTTTGTTGTTTGTATTTGTTGTGTTTGTAATGTTTTTGGGGTTGCGCGGGTTACGTCCTTGTTTTCTAATCTCGTAGGTGTTTTTCGTCAAATACGTAGGTGTTCGGTGGTGTTTAGACTGCTGTAGCCTCGTTTTCGTTTTTTTTCGGCGGCCATTTTTTCTCTCGCTTAAAGAATTTTTTAGTGTCTAAACTGCATTAATTTCAGTTAAATTGGGGTGTAACTTTAGTTTTCGAGGTCCTGGATGCTCCCTCTTGTTGTAGGTAAGCTTTTTATGTATTTGTTGTGTGTATTTGTTGGATTTTTGATGTTTTGATGTGTGCGTGTTGCGGCGTTTTTTTGCGAGGTCGTAATGGTTGGTAACGTGTGTTGTATTTTGTTTGCGTTACGACATAAAGTTTGCGAGGGTTGCAGTTGCTGGCTATGCGAGCCCGCAAGCGTGAGCAACGGCTCGTATGCTCACAACTATATATGTGATAATAAAAGTTATATTTTAATTACGGGAATTTTTTGGTGACTCAATATTTTGGATCTGGAATTTACATAGCAGCCAAAGAGTACACAATAAACCGATTTTTCACTTGAGAGAGTTCAAATGTGTCATTGTAAATTGCTGCAAGACAGGTATAATTGGATGGATAAGGCATCCAGGTGAGGGATAAAATATCATGGTCTTTGCTTCATGGCAAAATAACATTTGACATTTTGGTTAGTGAATTTTCCCTTTATCAGGGATTCCCTAATATCTGTATTTGTGTTAGAGCAGTGGTAATTTCAGCAGTATCACCCATTTATTATATTGCCTGATGGCCCTTTTCCAGGATTGGTATGTCTTCATAGAGTTTAGTTTTCATGTTATCCAATAAAAAATGGTTCACACAAATCCCTGTATAGATAGAAGAAAATCTGTTTTTGATATTGCCCTTTGTGAAAGTTGAAGGTGAGGTTTTCAGGCAGTAAAGCTACAAGTCAATGAGAATAAACTCTTCACCAAAGCAGTCTTGACATCAGGAGGTTTTTTGTTATGGTACAAACCTGATGTAGTTTTCTCTAAATCATGTTTTTAGTTAAAAAAAAATGAAAACACATCTATATTAGAGAAAAAACTGAATTTTCCCCAAATACTATACACTGTCAAAGACACATGAGACCTGCTCGGGTTCACATATACTTAATTATACAATTGCATTCTTGAAAAAAGACATTAAGTATAAAATAGTGAAATGAATGTATTGCTGTGTAATGGACCTTTCATCTTTTAGAAAACAAAACACTCCAATTCAGTTGGAGCTGACATCCCCCTTTATACAAAAAGTTTGTTTTAATGAGATGCCATTTTCTGCGTGGGTTGCTCTTTAATCGATGCTGCTCTATTGAAGCTGTACCCAATGAAGACACAAGACAGATTGTCCAAGCTTGCGGCTATTGTTAGGAGTTGATGAAGTGTATGGGCCCTTATGGTTGATAACAGAAGTAGATGGTCAAAGCCAATAAATAAAACTTTAAGTCTGATTGTTGAGCGCTTCATGTGAAAAGCTTTCTATTAGCATGAATCTTTGGTTTGAAGGACTTGTGAACCCAAAGGCAGCTCACTGTGCTGTCACACAAACTAAGTCAGTCAGACAAGCAGCAATCTGTCCCATCTGATAAACCCAGATTTGTTGCGAGAACTCTAGACTTCTCTTTAAAAAATCATAGATGTTAATGTCTTGACAGACTGTTACGTTTACAGTGGAGTAATTCCCTACATTAGCGATTTATCAGTGTATCAAAATGATAGAAAATGATGATGCAGCAAGTATTTTATCCTAGGCACATATAGGGAAGTTAACAATATTGATTTTAATTATGACAATAACACTTAAATGTGTTTGTTATTGCTAATGATCACTAAAATAGACTAGTGAAATATTTTCATAGATCATATAGTTGGTTTTTTGTGCATGTGCCAAAAATTGTTTCTCACTGTCCTGTTGTGAAATACATGATGAAAGCACAATTAGGGTCCTATCACAACCACAAATCCTGGAACTGTTTCTTTCTCAAAGATTTAGTCCAGAATTTTTATTTACCAGCAAGTTCTCATCATTTAACTCAAAACACATGACTTTGTTCGCACGCCACTTTCTGGGAGGCTGCCTGCATGGTGAATATGTTGCCAGTAGATTCCAGCTTTCCTATTTCTCCTCAATAACATGAAAGGGACAGAGGGCATGCACTAAATACTGTATATTCCTTTTCAAAACTTCTCTTTTATTTCTAAGTGACTATCAGGAATTAACGTTTTTTTAAGTATATCAATGCCACAATGTATCTTGGTCATTGATGGCCCTAGTCATTTAATTTTATCCGTAATGATTATGGTGTTGTAAAGGAATTGTCAATGGTGTACTTGCTTAATTTTATTAGGCTAATCTTTTCCAAGCTGGGATCCAAAGAGATCCAGTGAGAAACTGGTAATGTGGAATAGTTCTGGTGTTTAAATATTTAAAATTTTGGTCTAAGTCAGCATTATTTATGGTTTATTTTGATAAATATTCGTGTGATCTTTGTTAGATATCTAGTATTTCTGCAGCTATTGATCCTCTATATAAAACAGATGCACAATATTTGTTTTACAATTGCCTATTAAGTAGTAATTACTATTTTTGCTTTCCTATATTATCAGGATGTGTTTTAGTGCCCTAAATACTGATTTAATGAGTGTTTGATTTATGTTGACATCAAGTTCATATATGCAAAATGCAAGTTTACATTAAAGCAACTAATATGATTTTTTTTATGCTAAGAATTTAAAATTGTGCACCTGTATGTGATTGGACCCCTTGCTTTTTTTGAGTAAGTGGTCCAGAATTCTAATGTTCAGAGTTCTAGTGCATCATTGAACAAAACAGTAAATTGCGCCTACTGGTCTTTTCAAATAAGGAGCTGAGCTGTATAAGGCAAACTAGAAAGGTTTCATAGCCTTTACATAACACATTTAACTAGTTTTAATTTAATCTATGTTAATTAACTTTATATTTAGTGTAATTACTGTATAATATATATATATATATATATATAATAGTTGTCAAACTTAGAGTTGTCGTCACGCTTTGACAGTTCTGGCCACAAATGCGGACCTTGCGAATCGAGGGCCACATTTGTGGAGGTGGAGGCTCCAATGTCCACTGCAATGAGCAAAAGGCACATTGCAGGCCGCCAATGCGGACCTCACAAAGCGAGGTGGAGGCTCTACGGCGCCTCACTCACGGTAAATCAACCCTGAAAGCGGGACTTTGAAAAAAAAAAAAAAACACGCCGCTGGACTTAAAAGAAAAATACGACCTGCGGGACATAGAAAAAATGGGCTTTCTAAAAAAATAATTACGAGGTTGCAAAAATACGAAGATAACGGCCGAAACGCGTACATCCAAAAACAATGAAAAATAAAAAAAAAACATAAAGAAAAAACTTACACACAGTGGGGAGACAGCCACCCCATCTGCCAGTGAGGTTGCACGCAAAATAAAGTCAAATTTAAGGAGTTTCGGAACTTCAAATTCAGCTAAGTGAGAAAAAAAATGAAGGCCAAAAAGCTCGCAAAACACTGCCAGGCACGTACGACTTTGCCAGGGACGTAGAGGTACAAAAATACAGTTAGGAAGCACGGAAAATGCTTGCGAGGCGCGTAACACATAGACAAATGACACCATTTTACAACACTAAGTTGCAACGAATAACATTACGAACTGTGCTTTACACAACTGAACCAACGGTTTGCCCTCGCGCACGCAGCCTATTTCTAATGCACAGTTGGGACATTGATGACACTTTCTCCTCAGGGCAGCAACAGTCCAACTGTACATTGTATGCTGCAGGAAAATAAAAAGAGATTGTTAGCTCTTCAGGCTGTTGATTGTTGGATATATTAATTACAAATAGGTAAAGTATATTAATTTATTAAGTAACTAATTATTTATTATTTAAAAAAAATAGAGAGATATATATCTGTCTTTGTGATGAGCTCCAAAGTTGCTCAGAGGAGCCAAAGGAAAAGAGAGGAGACGCTCGCAATGAGCGCCGAAGGTCCTCAGAGTACAAAAAGCTTTACATTGTGTGACAAACAGCATTGCCATGGCTTAAAATTTTGTTGCCACGTCATTTTTAATGGGCAAGTTGCTAATAAATATATATATATGTGTGTGTGTGTGTTACCCTCCCTTTAAGTATGGCCTTAGTTAACAGCTCTCATAAGAGTGAACAAAAAGAAACGGAGAGGTTCCACTAACTTAGAGTCTGTTACTCTGGGAATTTCTTAGTAAGTAGTACATTTGTGTTCACATTTGAACGTCTAAAACAAGTTAAAAAACCTGTTTCCTGCTCAGAATTCCATTCTGCATTCTGAGAACCTGGGCCTGACATGCAAATGTGCCCACAAAGACTATGCTCTTGTAATCCATAACCATTTCAAACCATGGCTTCCTTAAAGCATATGCCTGCTATGTTACACAGCTTTGTGCAAAGCTAAGGATGGATTATACACAAGCCAGGAATCCTACTCATGTACAGCTGTTTGAAGGTTACTGCCTGTATAAACTTTATTGAAAAATTTGATGAATCCGTATATTGTTAAATACAGTATTCTCTCACAAAGAAGTTTTAAAGACTAAAAACATTAGTCTTTTCTGAATAAATACACTCAGTTATAGAACTGCTAACACTCTTAATGGAAAGTTTGAAATTTTGTCTAATTTGACCATTTTAATTTGTTCCACTGCAGGGATACAGGACTACATTTCATACCATGCTTTGTGTCAGTTGTTATTTACTGAACATACCAGCCTCAATAGTCTTGTAAGGTAAAAAAAAAAAAGCAGTCACCTAATAGTGTAATTGTTTCAGACACATAAAGTGTTAAAGATTCTAGGCATTTTGCCTTAGCAAGGGAAAATATAAAAATCATACATTTAGCAGATGCAATCAAGGCTTTTTCTACATTGGTCATAGTTTAAACAAAAGGAAAATCCATGAAATGTAAATATGTCTTTAAACAATGTATTTTGAAAGCATCTGATAGAGGAGAATCGATAGTGTATGAAAACATTTTTTGCAAAAAAATCCCAAAATAAACATCAATAAACTTACCCCGACATTTACAAATGTCTTCTTTTTTTTGCCACCTGATACTGAGAAGGTAAGCCCTTTGAAAACCTTTGCTAAATTAGCATAACACTCATAATTAATTTTGGCCAATTACAAGCATCTATAACATTGTTTCAATAACTGGTCAGTCTGTGCAGCAAATCGTCTTGAGATGTGCAGATTTTTTTTCCCCTATACAAGGAAACAAGGAGGAGTCAGATCTTGCTATATGGATTTCTGCAAAGTGCTGCTGTTCAATTAAAAGTTAGTATAGGGTTACAAATTTTACCTGAATGCAGTGTTTCTATTGGTAGGTACCATATGCCTATGTAAGCACCTCTGAGGGTGTGGAAATCTTTCTTTTTTTTTTTGATAAAATATATCTGTATATCTATAGAATTAATACATATAACGTGTGTTTCTCATATAAGCAGCATGTGTTAGATTAGAAAAAGTCAAAAACAGGGAACATTAGATATACCTTTTAATAATCGGAAATATGTACATTGCATTTCATTTGCATGTCCCCACCCAGTACCCCCAGAGTGCAGTTCAATGACTGTACTTCTGTGAAAACTGAGCAGAAAATAACTTCTTTTTAGACTTTCAAATGCGATTACCAATGTTCTATTTGTTTTTTACACATTTCTTGAAATATAAAAATGTACACATCTATTGAAGAACATGTATTAGGAATTTGTGTTTAAAATAAGTATTATATTGGTTGTCCACTTTTCTTTAAACAGAAATAATGTGAATTACATTTATATAAGAACGTTGTTCTACATGATACCCTCTTGTGGCCATTTTATTGTACTATATATTATAATTTACTGTTTATACTTATATTAGATTTTATTTATAGTTTTATTCGGAAATGTTTACAGCATACACACTATTTTTTTTTATTATTGACTTTATTTGTAATGTATTCTATTAACTGATTGTTCCTAAGAACATATTTGTTAGCCTAGAAGTGTTGGTGTGCGATGCTTAGTAACCTTCCAGCTGTGATTATTTTTGTATTGGAAGATATAGGTCACCCAAAGGTACAGTAAGATGCAGCCTTTAATACCATGCTGTAATGTAATGAGGACATCTGTTATCATATGGTATTTGACACACACCACCAGAAATTTGATGTCATCCTGTCCAAACTTGTACATCATTAGGAGGGCACATTAGACTTCCTGATTGATTCTGACAAGTCTCTGACAGTTTTTGAGGTGAAGCACATACATGACAAAGGGCAAACTGAGACTGCGTATGTCAGCTGGAACACTCTCTCATTGACTGCGAGAGTGAATCTGCTGGCAGTCTCACTTGATGGATGACCACCCCTGTTGATGTTTATGCTAATTTATAAACTCTTTTTCTGACTGATAAAATACACATTCTAGTATTTTATAATACTTTTGGAAACTAATCCAGTTTAGCACCTCTCTACTTTTTATGTACTTGCTGGTTTTTGAATTTAAAGTTTATAAGCATGTTTTAAAAAAATTATTTCCATTTAATGTCTTTATAAAAGATACACATATTACCAATCTTTTAGTTTCATACCTATTTTTTTCTGAAAAGTATTGCTAGCACAGAAACCAGAAGGAACGGTATCCATCTGTTTCTGACAATACATTGTAAGTGCAGTATCCATAGCTATTAAATTATGTGTGTAATGGCCATTTCATGGCTGTTATAGAAATGTTGACAGTACAAAAATACTTATATTTGTGTTGGTTTGGATACTACTCATACATGTACAGTCTCTTGCAAAACTATTCACACTCCTTGGCATATTTTTTTTTGTGTTTTGTTGCCTCACAACCTGGAATTAACATGGATTGTTTAAGGATATGCATAATTTAATTTACAAGACATGCCCACAACTTTAAAGATGTTTTTTTTTTTTATTACTATTGTGAAGCAAACAACAAATAGGACAAAATAACAGAAAAAGTCAATGTGCATAACTATTCACCCCCCTAAAGTCAATACTTTGTAGAGCCACCTTTTGCAGCGATCACAGCTCCAAGTCGCTTTGGACAAGTCTCTATGAGCTTGCCACATCTTACCACTGGGATTTGTGCCCATTCCCCCTTGCAAAACTGCTCCAGCTCCTTCAAGTTGGATGGTTAGTGCTTGTGAACAGCAACCTTTGAGTCTGACCACAGAGTTTCTATTGGATGAGGTCTGGGCTTTGACTAGGCCATTCCAACACCTTTACATGTTTCCCCTTAAACCACTCAAGTGTTGCTTTAGCATTGTCCTGCTGGAAGGTGAACCTCCATCCTAGCCTCAAATCACACACAGGTACAGGTTTTGCTCAAGAATATCCCTGTATTTCCCTCAACTCTTACCAGTTTCCCGGCTGCTGAAAAACATCTCCATGGCATGATGCTGCAACCACCATGTTTCACTGTGGGGATGGTGTTCTTTGGGTGATGTGATGTGTTGGGTTTGCGATAGACATATCGTTTTCTTTGATAGCCGAAAAGTTCAATTTTAGACTCATCAGACCAGAGCACCTTCCTCCATACATTTTGGGAGTCTCCCACATGCCTTTTCACAAACTCAAAATGTGCCATTTTGTTTTTTGCTGAAAGTAATGGCTTTTTTCTGGCCACTCTGCCATAAAGCCCAACTCTAAGGAGCGTACAGCTTATTGTCGTCCTATGTACAGATACTCCAGTCTCTGCAGTGGAACTCTGCAGCTCCTTCAGGGTTACCTTAGGTCTCTGTGCTGCCTCTCTCATGAATGCCCTCCTTGCCCGGTCTGTGAGTTTTGGTGGGCGGCCGTCTCTTGGCAGGTTTGCTGTTGTGCCATGTTCTTTCCATTTGGTTATGATAGATTTGATGGTGCTTGTACTTCTCAACAACATTTCCCTTAGTTGTTTGGAGAGTTCCTTGGTCTTCATGGCAGTGTTTGGTTAGTGGTGCCTCTTGCTTAGGTGTTGCAGCCTCTGGGGCCTTTCAAAAAATGTGTGTATATGTAATGACAGATCATGTGACACTTAGATTGCATACAGGTGGACATATTTTCAATAATTATGTGACTTCTGAAGGTAATTGGTTGCACCAGAGGTTTTTATGGGCTTCATAACAAAGGGGGTGAATACATACGCACATGCCAATTTTCTGTTTTCTATTTCTAAAAAAATAGGTTTATGTATATATTTTTCTCATTTCACTTCACCAACTTAGACTATTGTGTTCTGATCCACCACATAAAATTCTGATTAACAAAACATTGAACTTAAGGCTGTAATGTAACACAATAGGTAAAAAGTCAAGGGGGTGAATACTTTTGCAAGTCACTGTATGCCAATGAAAAAAAGTTTGCTTAGTTTGCTCTTTAATCAAAACAGACCACTTTGCTTTGCCACAATGGTAAAGAATACTATACATCATTGTAAGTGCCCTCCATGGTGTGAAAGAGAAAACAAGATTGTACGTTAAAATGATATATTTTCTTTAATTACACTAAAAACCGTTAAAAAATCTAACATCCTTATTAAATTGCAATTCGGCAAATTCTAAAGGGCTCTATATAAGCACATAGCATATTTTTTTTACAGAAGTTTTTAGTTAGTGAACTTCTATCCAAAAGCAAAGTCTTCACTAACTAAAAACTTCTGTAAACAAATATGTTCTGTGCTTATATAGAGCCCTTTAGAATTTGCCGAATTGCAATTTAATAAGGCTGTACATTTTAAGTCTGTTTAGAAACATAGTCTGTCTTGCCTACTGTTTCATGATTAATAATAGACAACAGAGCCATGCTGTGAGGACACTGATTGATAGGAGTTTTTCCCTGAACTCAGGAATGCACTAAAAAGTTAACCCACTTCTGACCTGTTTATGTGGTTCCAGCATTCCATGATCTGCACAGATTGATTTGTTGAGATTTAATTGTTTTGTTTTTTTGTTTTTCTTTTGCTTGCTACACGGAGCTGAATCTTCTGGGAGTGGGCAGTCAGTGACACATGTAAACACAGACTTACTTTATTAAATTCTCAGTGAAAGATGCACTTTTCAAAAATTCAAACAGTAATTCAACAGGATTTGAAGAGATCTTTACTGTGATGTGGTCCAAATTGTACTGAATTAAGTGGTCATTTAAGTGAGTTTTACAAAGCTATATATACTTGTACGGTATAAGAACATTCAGAGCTAATGTTTTGCCAGGCATCCTGTAAGGAAAAAACAATTGTTTAACGGATTAAGTTTAGCACCATTGGCTGGTTGGCCCTGTGAAATATCCACAGTAGATTGTTATATGCACATTGTTATATACACATGAATGTTTTCCCAGACTAGCCACATAAGCAGCTTTGTAAGACATGAGCATAAATACATTTCAAAGAAAATATTACATTTTGTTCACTATGCTTGCTTGTTGGGCGATTCGTTCTTGGTCTGCTAGCCTGTTGGGAGCTTGAGGGGGGGGGGGGGGTTATTCACCGGAAGCTTACGCTTCTATTTGTCTCTATAATGGTAATTAATTATGACAGTGTTTCAAAAGAACTGAAGAGAGATTTTATCTGAATCTATTGTTACTCCCAACCCACAAGGTTTCTAATCCTGTTCAGAACAAATTGTCTGTTGCTATTAAAATAAAGTTAAATACAATAGTTAGATATTTAAAGCTGTGTTTATTTATTTTAAACTTTATAAAATGTATTGAATATTATCATGTCACGTTCTTAATTTGAGATCACTATAAATATGGTACAATAAGCAGGTTGCTTATTATTATAGAACTCAATAACTACAGTAACTATTCTCATTGAAGAGATAACAAATAAATAAAAATAGTCAAACACCCATATCTCCAACATGGTACGCCACACCAATTCAAAGCTGTGTCCTGCAGTGATGCGCCCAATGTATGAATGCAGAACACGGGCTTAAGGATGATGTATATAGGTGGATTAAGCCAAATACTGCCCTCACTTCCAGGCACGGCCAGTGCTGCATTGCTGATTACAGACCTATTTCAAAACTTTATTTTCTAGGAAAACTCATTAAGGAAGTTATTCAGTCAATCGGAAACCTGGCTCTCAATCGGCAGCATTTGTGACTCATTGACATAAGAATAAGAATAAGAACAGCACAATCATACCCACCACAAGATCTGACATAACCACATAATCCTAAAACTCCTAGATTTCTTACTAGAATTAGACACAGTGGACTCTAACACCCTGATTAATTTAGGACTAGTTAATACTTTCGTTAGTTCAACATGTTCCAATGTCATATGAAACGCCAAAGTTATCAGGGTTTATTCTGTGTACATGTCTCCAAGGGGTGATATAATATAACATGCCCTTAGCTGTCATAGCAGTGTTGATGACGCACAAGTGTATTTATCATTTAAACCAATAATGAATGATATATCAGTCTCTAAGGATGAATGAGTGTCAGTTGCCTGAAGTTGAACCAAGATAAAAGTTTCAATTATGAATTAACACTTAAAAGAAAGTTTATATTCATTGTACACTCCCTTTACCCTGATGTTGTGATGTGCTTGTGATTTTTTATGAATATTTTACTTTAGTAGATATTATTGAACGCCTGAATGTAGACAATTGGCCAATAGTGTTTTTTTTTTTTTTTTAAATGTGGAAATAAAAATTTAAATCTGTCTTTTCTTTCAGTGAGAAATGTTACCCTTTGGTATTTCAGCTTTGATGTATGGTCATTTCACTTTACAAGTTGGTTTATCCTGATGTCCTTAATAATAATTAAGACATGCCATTGCAGTCAACAGATTGCACTCCTCACAGCAGCAAAGCAAAACAAAACTGACAGGTGTAAGTAATAATATTGGAACAGATTAGAACATTTTGATATTCATAGTGATCTACATGTATAAAGTAGAATCTAAATAAAATACTGGCAGAGGGTATCAGCCATTATCATGCCTCTATCATAATACTTAATTCATACTTTTGTGTTTTTCCTAAATGGGAAATGCATAATTTTACAAATGTTTACATTGTTGAATGGAGGAAGGTAGTTATATATATATATATATATATATATATATATATATATATATATATAATATATTATATTTTTATTTTGGGGCATTTCTTGCCCTTTGTAGTTACTATATTTCCAATACAAAGGTTTATAGAACTTCCAACAGGGTGGAATGTAAGGCCCAGTGATGGTGCCTCTCTTCTTTGAGGATTTCTATTTCTCACTATTTATCTGACAGCTTTTTTTAGACAGACTTTGACATGGATCCTCCTTACTGGAAGGCTCAGTGATTGATGCCCAGTCATAGGCCTGCTCTTTACTCTATCCTTTTTTAAGAGTTCTATGGATTTATGTGGTGTGATTCCTATGAAATGATATATTGTCTGAAAAAGTTATGAAGGATCCCTCCTATTAATATTTTGTTTACTTAAAAGTACACAGTCTATTTTAATAGCGACATGGTTGAATAAAGTATATCGATTTCAATAATTTTACAAGGCACTCCCCATTCTTCTGTTTAGTTTGGAGGTTTAATAATGATGCTAGGCACCAATCACAATAACATTTTAGTATTTAGTGATGATGATACAAATATATGATTCAATATGCGGAGGACTGAATACTAAAATGTACTATATTCTTCATAAGGAAATTAAGGATTTGATCACAAAAGTTATTTTTTTTTATAAATTAATCCGCAATCTAGATCAATCTGAAAATTACATTGACATTTCATTAAGGAATTGTACACAATCTCAGAGCTCCTGATAATTTTGCCATAAAGAGTATAGTTTGCATATGTGCATAATTTATATTCTCCCATACATTCATGCCCTGGATGTTCTTACTGTCCTGAAACATAGCTCTGGTGTCTGCAGGAACAGTGCTCATGAGACCAGGATTCCGTTTTGATCTCCTAGTCTCACACATTGGCCATGTACACCAGCAGTGCACCACCAGTGTGGGATCCATGTGTCTGCTTTGTAGGACATTGCCACTATAGGTGGATATAATATTTTTAATTTATTTTCTTGTAACTGGACCATTAAATGCAAATTGTCAACGTGTTGAGGGGCTTATTAGATATCTTTTCCATCCCCTTTAGATTGTAAGTATTGAGTTTCTAATCTTGTAGGGTGCTTTGGGAAAAGGCACTTTCTGCAAAGATTTTAAGCTCAAAACAGGGCCCTCCATCTTCTACAGTTTGTTAATATTGTATATTGTATCCTTGTTCTTATCCCCTGTACAGCGCTACAGAATATGTTGGCGCGTTACAAATACAAAATAATAATAATAATCTTTTGTAAATGTAAGTTAACTATACTATGGAAGCCAGATATTGATTTAGACAACAGGCAGTAAAATCATGGACATTACTTGATTGGAAAAGAGCACCTTTAAATGACACAGAGGAGGTTCCAACATTGCTGTAATTTAAAAGGATAGTAATAATATTTGCCTGCAGACCATAGCCAATAATCGGTTATCCTCTGGTCCCCTTATACTACTACAATCTATTCTGAATTATGGCTCAACAACTGGCAATAAGCCACTTTTGGAATGTATATATGGAGAGCCACTTTTGGAATGTATATATGGAGAGCCACTTTTGGAATGTATATATGGAGAGCTGATGCTGGGTGTTCTATGAAAGTGTGACGTAAAACAGTAGTAGTGGGGACCACAGAGGTTTGTGGCATGGTTTGACAGTCTTCTACATCTGAAGAAATCCTCTTTGTTCTGCTAGTTAGAACCATATTTAAAACAGCTGAGGATTTTTGGATGTTCTTTCCTATTATGGGAAGGTTTGTAATATGTCTGTTTACCTAGATCTACTTGTCCGAATATAAGCCACACCCACATATAAGCCGCACCTGTAAAATTCAAAGGGAAAAAATATAAGCTGCACCCTTAAAATTGGAGAGAAAAAGACTCTCTCAAAGTGATCAGCCATTGCAAGAAACAGGCTTTCTAATTAGTACTGTAACTTTTTTTGCAGGTTACGGGCCTTACAGGATGTTAGAATCACTAAAACCGTAAATCGCTATTCAATTGCTTCAATACCGCAATCTCAAGCATGCAAATCGGCACCCTTGACTCCCAATCGCACAAAAATGGCAGTAATTTTATGTTTGTGAATAGTAGACGCACACGTAACTTGCAAGCTCGTAAATCGGCAGTGATTTTTTTTACGGTTGCGAATATAAGCCGCACCCGTAACTCGCAAACTCAAAAATCGGAAAAAAGGTGTGGCTTATATTCGGACCAATACGGGTACATAACTTACAAGTATCAGGATGGCCCTGCTATAACTACATATTTGCCAAAGCTCATTCTTCATTTTGTCACCACTGTGGTTTCCCAAACTGTCAATCTCCATTGACGTGAATGGAAAGGAAAATCAATTGGTTAAACCATTAATGTAGGATAATGTCTAGCAGATCTGCATGTCTGTTCAAGGTCCACCATATTTGCATATTCATAAATTCATCAGAATTAGTGGTAGTGATGTCCTTTCAATTAAAGGTTTCCCTTGCTAGTAAAATGTGACTTGTAAATATAAAAAAAAAAATAGCAAAAACATATATTTTTTTTAAATGGAACCACAGGATTTAAAATACTCACCTCAAATAATCAATTTTGTTATATACAATACCAAAAAGCTAATATTTAGAAATGGCAATAACAATAAAATGGTATATATATTAGGAGCCTTTTATGTTTCTAGAACATGATTGCTTTGGCTTTTTCATAAATTGTTTCTTTTAAATACGTTCAAACCTCTTTACCTGATATTGACATTGCTTCACACCAGATTTGTCATTCATACATTTATTGCTCATTCCAAGCTCTTTATAAATTGAGTGAATTTCTTTGAAATAAAAATATCTATGTGTTTGAAACACCCAGTTACAGGTTGTGTTCTATTTAGCTCTTGATTGAAACGTATTGCTTCTCAGTATCTTTTAGCTATGAAAATTATAATATGGAACAGAGATTAGAATGAAATTATCATGGCTGGAAGGCATTTATCCAGTGGTGGCAGCCACATAAACCTGGGTCCTGAGAATGATGATAATACATTAGGTTCTGCATGCCTGATATTATTGCTGTACATTATGTATGTTTCATTTATACTATTTCGCACACACCAGCAACGTTGACAGATAGGTAATTACTCTCTGCGCCAATGAACACTTATCTGCAGCTCTACTGTTTATTGCTGGCATGAAGCTTGCTTGTCAGTCAAGGTCACTTGTTTGTGTGTCCTCTCAAATACTTCTTTCACAGTTGTTGAACTTTGCCTACAGTAGTGTCTATGTAGGTTATATTATTAAATCACATGCTGTTTGTATTATCAAATAATTTTATTAAGTTGTTGTTTTACTATAAACTACTTGAGTGTTGGAAAGTCGTATTTGATTGCATGATTTTATTGTATACAGCAGTATTGTTCAGGTAATGTGGCAAGAGATACTGACGGAGTATTTTTCCTGAATTGTATTTCTTGATGGTTTATAAAGCACTTGTTTTCAAATATGATCTCATAGAATTTAATGAGGAATGATTAGGTTTGTGTTCTACCATAAACATTTGAAACATTATTTCTCCCTCTCTCTCTCTCTCTCTCTCTCTCTCTCTCTCTCTCTCTCTCTCTCTCTCTCTCTCTCTCTCTCTCTCTCTCTCTCTCTCTCTCTCTCTCTCTCTCTCTCTCTCTCTCTCTCTCTCTCTCTCTCTCTCTCTCTCTCTCTCTCTCTCTCTCTCTCTCTCTCTCTTTATATATATATATATATATATATATATATATTTATATATATATATATTTATATATATATATATATATATATATAGCAAAGCCAATTTGGTACATGAAAAATACGGCATAATTTAATAGTTATGTTCAGAATAAGTCATATTGTGTTTTATAGGTATTAATGTGGACCAGTAATATATTAACAACCATAATTGCAATTATATCTTATGGAAGGAGCCAGGAATAGGATTGTATTAAGGTTACTTACAAAATGCAGGTTATAAGGTATGTGACATTGAATATTTAGGTTCATTTCATTTAATATGCTGATTTTTATGATTAAATATTGCATTCTTCTAATAATCTGGATGATATTTTTGTCATTCATCTGTTTTCCTACCGGTTTCATAAACAGAGATGTGAAGTCAACTTATTGCTAGACTGTAGACAGTATGACATTATTGGGACCTGATGAGATGTTTGATAATTCATATTATTCTCTAACATATGTGCAAGATAAAGACTGTGATTCAGTCTGAGAATGAGCAAGATACAGTGGGCCTCATTCTATTATCGGCCGTAAATCGGCCGTAAGGCTGTGATTCCTTGCGGGGGTTCTGTTAACTCGCGATTCTATTATACGGCTTCGCAAGGATCTCCTCTTACGGCCGGCCGCATATATTTTGAAACCGGCCGTAAGCTGTGAAATCTAAAAACTAAAAAATAAATTCAAGCCTGCACTGTACAGCTCTGTAAATGCTAGGGATCATATTGGGGGACATGAGGATTAAAAGTAACCCACTCTCAAGCTTGCACATTAGCCCAAACCCGAGTTCAAATTAACTGTTTATTTTCCGGCTGCGGCGTGGGTGTGTCTGAAGTGCTCCAAGCCCTATGGACTTTTTACATGTATATTTTACGTATATTAAAAAATATATATTTTACGGATTTGAGTATAGGGTAATTATGTGCTATTTTTGCTAACACCGAATATCACTTTATAGACTCTGCAAAGTGCAGGATGGCTTTATTTGAGCTATTTTATGTGCTTAATTGGTGCTAGCGGGACCTGTTTGCTGCAATTAAGCTGCGGCTCGTTTTTAGCCTTGCAGACAGGGTTCCCGGAGCAATAGAATAGCAACCATGCTTTTCTTACTGCCGATTTCCTTGCAGCCGTTTTAGATCAAAGGCTTTCCTCCGGCGCGATCAGCCGCAAGAGATAACAAGGCGCCGGCCGCAAGCCTGCCTGAACCCCCTGGCCGGAGGGGAATAGAATAGCCGGAAAGCTTGCGGCCGGTCCTTGCGGCCCCGCAGCGGCTGCGGACGATAATAGAATGAGGCCCTTTATGTCTAAACTGATTTTCCTACAGATCTTACACTCAACATACACAAAAGAGAAATGTCCTGACAATAATTAGTCTGGTTCCCACAAAAACTGATAAGACTACAAAGAAATACCAGCCAACCCCAGTTCTGTAGTCCCAGGTTTTTCCTGTACTTTACCAGTTTTTGTTAAGAGTTAGCATTTCTTGACTTGCGTGTGAATATATTGATATAAGCAGAATTTATTTGTAAAAATAAGAATTGCATTATTTAGTTATTATTCATTACAGTATTGTATTATCCCAATTTAAAAGTATTCAAGGGACGAAATAAAAGACTTGTATAATGTACTAATATATTCTGCATCATTGGTAAATATTTTGGGTTAGATACAGATCTATAGTTAAGATTTTGAAGGACGACTTAAAAATTATGTCTGGTGGCTTAATGGACAACCTAATGATTTTCACCTTTTATTTAAAAACTGCTTCTACCTTTAATTTAACAACCTTTTTAGATCAGAGGACATCAGAAAGGCTTAACTTGATGAACAAAAAGTTGTTTGTACACTTATAAACTATGCAGTTTGTTATTTAGACAAACTTGTATTACTTATTTATTATTAATTTATCAATTGTATTTCGTAATTTTATTTTTAATCCAAGATGCTTCATGGACAGTGGTGATCCACAGACCATAGTTTGGCAACCATTGTCATAGTCTTCTTGTATCTCAATTATATAGTTATATTCCTTATATGTGTAGGGTATATAATGTCCCATACCTGAATATTTTTTTTTATCTTTTCAAGTAAAGTGGGCCTCAATAAGGCTAATATTTCAAGGTTATATTGTAAGATGTGATAGACTCAAAAGGTAACTGTGAGAGAAGGCATCTTTATTTATGAATTTATTGTACTACTTTATTGAACTGGTACCAATTGAAGGAGTTTATATCATCCTGTGGTAAAATTGTACTTTTTTGTTTTATAGCACTGTGCATATACTGTCTTCTGGTGCTCTAAAATATATATCTTTGTGTTATATATTTTATCCACCCACTGGTCTAGGAGACATACATATGAGGACGAGGACAATAAAGTAAATTAGAGTTAAAAAGGAGCGGCATATTCAAGGATCATTGCTGCACAGATGGCTACATTGGGGACAAGGATGTGTTTGGCTCTATCTGAGCCTTGGGGACACCAATACATTGTGGAAGATGAATCCAGAATGAGACAATGCTCTTATTCTACTTATTCCCACGGAGTGCTAATATGAGCTACTAATGTGCAAGTTCAAAAGTTGAATTGAGATGTTGGTTTCTTCTTGCACGTTGTTTTTATAATTTTTCAGAGGAGCATTGCATAGCAAATATTGGATATAGAATTGCATGTGTGAGATCACCACAGATCTTTAATGGATGCATGTATCATGCTGTTTTCACATAGCTACATATGAGTAGCATGTTCCACTAAAAGCCATTGATCCACAACAAATAATTTAGATTTAGTTAAAATGTAACTTTGTTTTTTATAGAAGCAGACAACTAGAAACCTTCAGATTTGCACCTAAGCTGATGTTATTTTTAGTTTCCTTCAATCTGCTGGCACTGCTGAACCCCATTAGCTTTTTCTTTCAAAATTATAAACATACTTGAGTTTTTTCCGTCATGAGCCCTTAAAATATTGCATTTTTATTCCAGTTCTTTCATTTGACGCTTGAGGATGTGCTGATTGGTCATTTAATCTAATTCTGTCACTTCTAGTGTATGTGGTCTATTGTAAAGCTATGCTGCCTATGGCAATGATAGCTTTTGCTGGACCAAACATGGTGAAGGTCGCATGGAATTAGGCAGAGGGCTACATTTGGACCTGGGCCACAACTACTCTTAGCAGTAAGACATATATAACTAATTGAAGAAAAGAAAGCATTTCTTTATATACAGTTTAAAGTGTTTCATATGAACAAAAATGAAAAACAAATTTCTGACTGTAATGGCCATGCTCCATAAGTACAGCAGTTTTTTTTATCACAAGGATTAATGAACAATACTATCAGTTTTTATAAGTTTGGTAACTGCTAATAACTGCAATATTTCTTGAAATGTGTTAAAATATTTGTTTTGGCAAACCAAACTCTATTGAAGACTTTAAATTGTTTTGTAAATGGTCTGCACAACAGCATTAGCTAATTTATAATTACAGATATGATGTCACTTACAAATACATTCAGTGGTTTGCATAGAATAAGCCAGGCTCGTCCAACGTTGTCCTCAGGGGCTGGATCCATAAGTCATTTTCAGAATATCCCTCTATCAGCACAGAATAGGAAGTCGAATTGAGGCACTGTGTAAACTAAAGAAAATAGATATCCTGAAAAGAAAGTCTTAATCCAGCACTCATGGAGTGAAGTCGGACAAGCCTTGGTTAAGATGGCACGGGAGTTCACTTGGTAACGAGTAAATTGCACTTAGGAAAGTAAACATGTGCATGCTTTAATTTATTAAATGATAAAATACATAGTTTTTAAATTACAGATCTGCATAAAGGAATTGTTAAAATACAATTTAGTATATAAATTATAGAAGATATGAATCTGTTTGGAACAAAAAACTCTTCTCCTCACCTGTGATTAGAAGAAGTTGATGTTGTTGGGAATGGGGTATTGCTGGTTCAATCATGAAAACTAGGCCCATGTATTCTGCTCATTTTATTTAACTTAAAAGTTTAAGTCTTATGGATATTCCAGGAAACACTTGTACAAGGGAGAATGTAACATGGGGAGGTGTGGAAGATGGTTATTTGCATGGATCAAATTATATGTAAAGCATGTGGGGGGATCTCTCTCAGCTTTCCTCAAAGTGTCTTGGATTGCATATTGAAATTACTGTATATTTACTTTCTTGGGTTTTAATACTTTTATATGGCTTACATAATACATGATTTTCTTTTATTTACCTTACATAAACACTATTTGAAACTCATACACTTTTTTTCTCACTTTGTTTACTTCCAAAATCCTACAATATAATTAAAAAGAAGCCAAGAAGCTATATATGTCAATCTCAGGTCTTATCCCCTGATTAGCCATTATGGGTTTCTCACAGCGGAGCAAAGTGGAGGGAGAGTGGGCTTTGACCTATGTTAGGGGATGGCTGGGGTAGAGGAGGGGCCTATCTAAGGCATAAAGTAGACTGTTGCTGGGAGGCTCACACATCTAGTTGCAATGGAATAGGAATTAGTTCATTTAAAGATGTTGATGGTATTTAATGATAGATGGTTTGTCACAGCTATGGTGGGGTGGTAATGCTTGTCCTCTTTCATTGGTAAACAAGGATGAGGCTCAACGGGCGAGGGGTCCCCTGAGAGGTGGTGTGTGGAGTTTGAAGGGCAAGCACTAGTGGATATAGTTTTTCGTTTATCCCTTTAAATCCAATAACGAAGAAATAGCTTGGGGTGTTTTTTTTTATGGGGTATTATTGGTGGTGGGGTGTTGGGTAAATCCCAATAGAACTATATAATGGTAAATGACCTGGCAACATTTAGGGCTGGCTTCATGTGTGTGAGTTTAAAACGTGTTAAAACCATGAGTGTGGTGGGCCTTCTACATCATGTGTAAGTTTCCTTGCTAATACTGAAGACGTATTTACCACCCTTGCAATCTATATTCCTCAAATGTGAAATTATACCAGACCGACCCATTGTCTCTGCATTTGAGGTATTCACTAGAAGAAATGCTATTATTATTTTCAGTTATGCCTTTTAATTGGTAATTTCAGTAAAATATACAGTAGATTTAATCTAATTATGACTTGTATATAACATACATTATTTGTTAGATTATAAGATTATCAAACCATAGATTACATCTTGATTATAACAGAATTGTATCTCTGTTTTAATTCCTTTACCTCTATACATTTTGCCTATTCATAAATGCAAGCGCATTCAAATTTATATTTTACAATAATTAAATACATATTTAAGGCAATAATCGTTAGGAGTTTAGATAAGCACTGCTATTGGAAAATCGGTGACAGAACAAAATGCTCCAGACTTGAATGTTTATAGCTACTTTCCTTTTTTATATTCTACTTACTAGTGTGTTGCAAAGAAAGGGTTTTGATCTCATGTAGATAGCATAGCATTAATTACCCTGACACTAATTAAACTGCATCAAACAAATACCACTGTGTTCCACAGGGGGACAACAGAAGGCAGTTTAAAATAATTACTGGCGCCTCATGCATGTGTGAAGTTTTCATTACTCTTAGGACACAAGTAAAAGGGATTTCATATAATTATATCCCCTTTTTAATATTTGCAAGAAAAAAGTGATACAAGTTTCTTTGCAGCATATTGATGTCTAAATAGCAGTGTTTGCAATTGTAAGTTTTCTTTAAGAATCTCAAGCCTATGAAACAGGAACAGGTGTTCCAGTCCACATTCTGGTATGATTATGTATTAGCTTATGTTTGTCAGACCATTTCATTAACCACCTACTGCTATCACATATACATATACTTTGTTCTTTGTGAACCATGAAATGAAATGCATATATCTTCGCTAATGCTTACTATCAATGTAAATGAGTGAAGGAGGATTATTACCAATCACTGCTGCTGCAAGCACACCCCTCCATACAGTTACACATAATAAAAATCTTTAGTAAGTGGTAATCAAGGCATATTGAGCTCGGCTTGCAATAAAAAAACAGTGATCTCTTCCACTTTAGTTTTAATGGATTGCTAACCCCTGCATGTAATGTACCAGAGCTTCCAAAAGCATGCCTTTAATTTCACACAAAAAATAGGTTTTTTACTTTATTGTGTCCATTTGTTTTCTGTAAATGCTTAGAAGCTACAGTTACTTCCTTTGCTGAAAGTAAAGCTGGCACAAAATAAGCTTGTTTCTTTGAGGAAAATGAGAACATATATTTGCACCATTAAGCAAGTGCTTGTTTCTGGATCACTGGCCACTGTCATCAGGTTTCGCAGCCTGCAGCAGCTTTATGGTGTCTGCAGAGTTGAGGGTGTCATATTTGACTAAAGAGAAGAAGCCAAACACTGGTTTAATAAAAAAAAATTGTTTTGGCTGAAAGCTAAAGAAATCCAATATAAAATGTTGTTTTACCGGACAAAATATCTTAAATATCGGTCTCAGATGTTGAAGCATTTTTACAGCGAAGCAATCGTCTCATTACCCAA
This sequence comes from Discoglossus pictus, assembly GCA_027410445.1. Classification (NCBI taxonomy): domain Eukaryota; kingdom Metazoa; phylum Chordata; class Amphibia; order Anura; family Alytidae; genus Discoglossus; species Discoglossus pictus. The sequence continues at coordinate 89,724,175 of CM050166.1, forward strand.
TTCAGTAGTTATTACCTATCTTCCCCTATCTATGTGCATGTGTGACTATGCCACCACCTGATCAGTGATATCATTGATTTGCCTGATTCTTAAAACAATGGCTAATTCACAGTCCTATCAATTTAATGGGATGGTTAAGTCAGAAACAATTAAACCACTAATAGATCATCTCAATGGCTTCTACATAAACAGAGTCGTTCGAGGTAGACCTAACAGCTCAGACGGGTTATCATTCATTTGGTTAATATTACAAAACATCTTAAGTCCTGTAAATCTTTTCACAGATCCACCACACCTGCCTCTCTTTGTTACTCCCAATCAGTGTGTGTGCTTGGGGTTCAACTACTCAGATCCTCCCCAGTACTTACTTATTACTGTATACTGGCCACCTTTTCGTGTGCAGTTGTTGATATTTTAATGGGAAATTAGTATTTGCAACTCCTATCTTATTTAGAGTAATCAGCAAGAAGAGATAACAGTGAATAAAATGGGAGGTCCTGTGAAGAGATTAAAGGTATACAGATGTTTCCTGGGTTTCAAATGTTTCCTAAAAAACAACTTCTGATTAGTAGAAAAAGATGTATTATATTGAAAAGTTGAATGTGCTTACATATTTATATGATGGGTACTGCTATCTGGATGTGCACACCCCTAGGAAGCTTATATTACAGTGGGTACAGGTTGCACAGCATCTGGGTACAGGTTGTGACTTCCAGAGGAAGTGCTGCCAGTCACATGGTTGCTGGGGTCACAGCCTATTTCTCTCTGCCTATCTCCTTGTGGGAAATTGAAACACCAGCAGCAGTTGATACAGGACACAGACAAGCTACAGGTGTAGTTTACTGTGAATGTACAGCACAGATTGGCACATGTGAGAAAGTACTATTTATTTTCATATGAATCTGACTACATTTCCCAGGCTGCTTTACAGCACAGACGGCAACCCCAAATGTTCCAGCCTCTGCTTCCTACTGATTGGCCAAAACAATTTTTGAAATGAATGCTCATTTAGCCTGGGGTTGGAGAGGTTGTTAACCCTGTTTTTCAACAGATATTTTTCTAACTTAAAAGTAAATGTTTATTTTGGTATTTTTTAATGCAAAAATATGTTTATATACACTGCTGATTATCCTCTATCAGATGCATTCATAATCACAGACTTAATATACATCTCTCACAATCTTTCACTCTCAATCTTTGAAAGATAGAGCACAAAGGGAATGCTGTCCAAAGGCAGAGCTAACAGCTCTGGGGCATTGTTCTCAGCGCAGTTGGCTGCACAAAAATAGACTAGTTATACCCAGACATAGGTGACCACTCAGAAAACAATTAAAGGCTTATGAATGAATAAATGTAATTATCTCTTATTAAGATAACATTTTAGGCTCACACATGCTGACTAACCTCTCAAAAATGGCACGCATTTCACTATTACATGGAGTCAATTTAGGCTACTCTAAAGTGGCCTTGAGAATGAACAATTGTATTCGGTACAGTGCCTGAAACCCACTCACAGACTGCAGTTTTGCTCCTATATGATACTCATCAGAGTGAGGTCAGTTATGAAAACTGGGAAATGGAGCTAGTGGGGGTATTCAGATTAGACACGGAGTATGCTATGGAGGATAGAAAGGCGATTAAAAAAGAGGGTCCACTTAGAAAACCAAGCTTTTAATTTAAATCTGTTCTGTTGCAGCTCCTGTGTCTGGCATCCCGCTGGACACATCAATTTACCATTGGTAAAGTCTTCTGTGATTGTACTGTATTACACTATCACATCACAGAACAGCCTCAGGCTGCAATACACATCCCCACCACTAGAGGAAACCACAGGAGGGAGATGGCTGTGGGCAAGACTGGAACTTCAGAGAAACTCTTCTGTGGCTAATTAAAGTGACATGAAATACAGCTGTCATTTTTCATGCATTTAAATATTGCAAAAAGTAGTTGTTTGCATGAAAACATATTAAGCAAGACCTGTTTAAACTTTATTAAAACAAACCGAAATGCAGATAATATACTTTTGGTCTGTAGATCTCATTGCCTGGCAGAGGGCAAGCTCTCAGAAAACACTGTGACTCATTATCAAATATCCTTGTTCTAATGCAACAAAGAAAACAATTATTTCCATGTCTCTAAGTATCTACAGCATGGTAGAAGCCAACAGGTAGAAAAAAACTGTGAGGAAGAACTAGATTTAAATCCACCATACTAAAGTTTTTGCATCATTATGTATAATTATATATATATACATGTTGTGTGACTTTATATCCTATGTAGAGAGAGCTTTATTTCTATTACTATCTGTGTGTTGTAGCATAAAAAGCATTGTGAGAGTTCTAATTTACAGACAATGTGGTGAATATATACAGAAGATTTTCCTGAGAGATGTGGTAGCAATTATTTCAGAAAGGTAATTTAAAATGCTAAGGATATAAACAGGAGAATCTTGGATATAGGGCTAAATAAGGTCTGAGACACATTGAGATCGCTAGCCATAGATATAAAAATGAAGGAAATGTGATGGCTTCATTACCATAGTAGAATTTTCTCGAATTTTCTAGATTACAACATATATGAGGAAACCTGATTCATTTATATGCACAATAAAAAAGGTACTTATCATTGTTGTATTTGTGGAACATTCAAGCAGAACTAACACATTAAAATCCATGCTATACAGAACCCCAGGGGAGGAATGATTCCTGGCTCCTAAAATCTTGTACAGAGGTATAATTTATCTATAAATTAACTCCTTCCCTTTCATGCTGACAAACATGTGTGCAGCTCACTCATTAACAGTGCAACAGGAGTGGACAAAATGCTGGCAGTAAGGAGCAATATTGCAGAAAACAAAAACAATGAATACAAAATGTGGATGACATTGCAATCATGCTTAACACAAATGAGTAAAATGCAAAAGATGGTCATAGATTTCCTTCAAACCACATTTCCCAGTCACGCAGTGCTCCGTTACAGATCTGATGGTACAGACCAACCAGAAGACCTTTCTGATCTGCCTATTCTATCTGCCCAAAATGCCGTTGAGTAATACATTCTCAGGATAGTCCTATGTCTGTCCCAGTCATGACTTAATCTGTTAGGGTCCAACATCTGTCTCGGAGAGGTTTCCATTTCGTTTTGGGATCACATTGAGGTTTTCTGTAGTCATACTTGAGTTTCCTATGGTTTTGTTTATTACAATCTCTTTAAAGCTCGCGACTGCATCTCTCCCAGTTTGGTGGCTCTTTTTCCTGTTTAATATGTTTCTTTCTTGGTTTTATAAGCATGTCATTCAATTATGGCAACCAAATGGCTGTCATCAAACTGAAAAATGAGATTTATCTGCTTTACTTCTCTCAAAATAATTTTCTTCTTTACTCTTATGAGTGAACAGAAGTTAGCGACTAGGTACATCACATTAAACTCTTGTTTCAGTTGTATTGGAAATTTGTGTCATTTGGCACAGCTGTTGTGTGAAGCAACAAGTATCAGCTAATTTTGTATGCAAATAGAAGTGTGTTTTTTTCTATTAAAAATATATTTAATTAGTATTTTTACATTTGTCTCTAATGTTTGTGATATAGGTGAGGAACGACCGACCTTTCAAAAATCACCATTCCCCCTACACTTTCTCTCGACACGTCCAATATACTTTTAGGAAAGCTTTGTTTGTATGTTTTTTTCATTGAGTGTAAAACTAAAACAATCTTAATGGAAAAGGAAAAGTTTGCAGTAATAATGAACAAACTTTCATTATTATTTTCTTATACAGTATATTGAGAAAATGGAAAATGCATCTGAAATCTATAATATTTAGTCAGAGTTGTCCAACAAGCTTTAGGTAATTCTTGTTTTTGACCTCAATTATAGCATAATCTCAACAACTTGTATATTCAAGCTGATAATCAACCCTACACAATTCCATTTGCACTTTTTCAAGACTTGTTACGTAGCAGATTTGATTATACCTAAACTGATTGTTAATGAGTTCCAACTGTATATAAAAGAAGGTGTTTATATAATAAAAAAAAACTCTTGAAATGAACAGTTCCATTTTCCTTTTTTTGACAAGATGTTGACAGAAGTCGCTTTGATGTAGTTTAAAGTCATGAATTTTCTATCTGTTCTGTTTTTCCTGGGGCTCCATCTATCCAGACATTCTGATCTGTCATTTTGCAACACTTTGTGAAATGCTTGACAGATAACGGTTTTGACAAGTGCTGGACATCAGCAGCAATTCAGAATAAGCAGTGTATATTTCTCCAGGTAAAGTGACAAAACGTCTAAAAGCGTACAAAGTAGTGTGCAGCCTTCAATCACATCTAATATTATAAAGCATGACTTTTAATGTTATTTTTCTATATTTGTTATATATTTTAATAGCATTCAAGCATTTAAATGTTTTTAAATCTTTTTCGCGATTTTAAATATAAAAATAGATTTTCTAAAATGAGTAATCTTGGAAATCTGTTTATTATTTTGATATAAACATCATTTTTTGTGATGATGCACCAAATTATTTTTTATTAACAAATTTAATTACATAAAAAAGACTTTCAAAACTTTCTTGTGAGCATGATCCTCTATAAATTCAAATGTTCTATAGGGATTTTCTTTAGTTGCTTATTGTGTTGTATATTGTAAATGTTAAACATTTCATATAATTATTTTGCATCTGTATTCACTCAAGAAACAGCTGTTGAAAGTAGAGGGGATGCAAAATGGCACAGCCTGAAGATGTTCTTGTTCATTCTGCTAACTTCCTTTTGATGTGATACCTACTGGCAGGGTTGTGTTTTGAATTCAACTTCTTTGACAGCCATCAGCCCTACTGACCAGTAGCTTCATATTTTGTAGAGAGGAGAAAGATGAGAAAAAAATATTTCCATAATTCAGATTTTTCTTCAGCTACAGGATCGAAGGCCCCTGCCAACAACTATCTAAATCAACACCATGCCAACATGTTCTATAGTCCGAAGGTCACTCAAACATCTGGCCCCACAGTCTTGTTCTTTAAGGTTTGTCACTGGGCAGCATCTGTTTATAGATTCTTTCTCAACCTCTCTTTGATCACTTTGACAGCAAAAAGAAGCTTCTATCACCCTTGATGTGTTAGGATAAAATATCAGGAACATGAATCATTGTAAAACTGGTGTGATATGGTATTTTGTGTTATGGTGTTTCTTATAGTGTTATTATTTTTTATGTGCTTGAAAGGTTGGTCAGATCTCTAGATGAATTATATTGTGTTTCAACAAACTTTATTTAGATTTGTAAAACTAGTATGTAAGTACATTCATAGAGTAAGGTGGTGTATAATTACAGATTCCACTATTTTCTGTGTAAACCCATCACCTATTTTGATTTATTATAACTATGCAGACCATTTTATTTTAACTTTGCACTATTATTATCCTTTTATTTGTAACATACCAACCTATTAGTAATTTAGTAATTATTAATCTATATATAGATCAATAATGAATATTGCAGTATAGTATGATACCTTTTGTATTGGACAAACATCTTATTTATAATGACAAGCTTTCGAGAGGTTCAACCTCTCTTTATCAAGTCTGAAGCAATACTGACATGAGATGGAACCCTCAGTTTGAATAATAACAGCAGATGCAGATAGAGTGGAGACAGCATCTGACATCATCAGGTAAATGAATATGGGGAATCAACACAACATATTAAAGGAAACATATATACCCATTCTATATACACATACTGTATACATCAATATATATATGTATATATATATGAAAAAACAAAGCACTGTAGTCCACAGTGATATCTTTCCTGTTGGACAAACATCTCACTAAGAGTGCTAAGCCTGTTATGGTATAATTAGAAAAATTCACATGAAAGTGTGATAATGTGTTAGAAAACCCAAGTCCATATTAAGTCCTGTATTTTTAGTGTTGAATAATGTGATCATCTTAATTTCAAATGCTTTTCTCTCTTGGGTGTTTTTAATTTTTCCTGTGAGTATTTCAACTTGGAATCCGGAGTGATCATTCTGGCTAAAATGGTGTCCCACTGGGCTACAATAACTGTCTTCATTATGCTTTCTTATTGAATGTCTGTGTAAATTCATCCTTAAGTGCATTTTTTGGCTGGTTTCTCCAATGTAACAACCTGTGTCACATAAAGTACATTGTATTGTATAAACCACATTGGACGATGTGCATGAATATGATCATTTGATGTCATAGGTCCTGTTGTTATGTGTGTCATCATTACAAATGTGTTGACAAATTTACAGGAACGTTTGTTACAAGGTTTAGTTCCATTTTTTTATATTCATTGGCCAATTTTCTGTTGACAAGTTTTTGTTTCTGGTTTGGAGGTTGTTTATATATGCAAGGTTAGGAGGTTTTGGGAATATATCTTTTAATTCATTATCATCGGTTAGTAATGGTTGTAAATTTTTGATTATTTTCTCTCTCTCTCTCGTTATTTTTTAGCATAAATACTACTTTTGTTAACATAGATGTATATATCTAAATGTTGAATTTAGGGTATTTATTTATTTATAGTTATATATAGCACTTTAACTAAGCAAGTACCTTGGATAAAAGTTATATCATTTTTGAGATCTAGAGGGTTATATCTTGTTGAACAAACATAATAGTCAGAGGAAAAGGTGAGATGTTGGTTTGTTGCTGAAATAGATCAGGGTCTTGGACACAACCGGTATGACCAAGAGATTGGGAAAAGAAGGGTGGGAGAGTTTAAGTTGTATCTAGGTTGGAAAGAGACAGGAAGCAGGTCTACAGGGATTTGTAAAATATTTGCAATTTGGGGTACTATCTTTTTTGTGGAGTGGGAGGTTTTTTCAGTGAAGGAGGGAAAAAGATTGGAGAAAGAATTTGTCACACCGTGAGAATGGGATTGTTAATGTTGAGAGGCATTTGCATCTCATAGAGTGCTGTGGCATGTAGGGTGAGGCAACATATGGAGGTGTAATACAATGTAGGGAATTGCAGACAAGGGTTAGGATTTTCTAAAGTTAATAGTAGTAAACGGGAAGCACATGGAGTTTGGCCAGGAGAGTGGTTGTGATGTCAGTGGAGGTATTTTGGATTTGTTGGAGTGCGGTGAATGAATGAGTTAGAAGATTGATAAGGAGTGAGTTAAAATAGTCCAAGCGGGTGGAAATAAGAGAATTAGCAGCTTTGTTGCAGTGATAGAGAGCCTTATTATTTATTCAGCAGGTGCATGGGACCAAGGGTATGTCATTAATTAAAGAGAGGGTAGATTTCACCTTGTGGTGGACACTTTAAGAGATGGTATGATAGAAGCAGGGAGGTGCAGGAAGAAAAGTATAGGATTTGAGAATCCATCCAGGACTGCATGATAGTCAGGCAATGTCAGAGGATCGTTGCCAAATACAGGACAAATAAGAGCCCAATAGCAGGAAAGCCCCAATAAATTAATCTGTGGCAAAGTAGGTGGAGATACAGGACAGGTTGTAGGACTGCTGGCAGGCGGTGAGAAATCCGGGGAATGCTAGCAGCAGGAGGCTGGTCTAGAAACTGCAGGCAGCTTGAGACAGGCAGGTAACTCTAGGTGGTGCCGGACATATCGGTAGCTGGAAACGGAGGGAGACAGCTCAGGGTAGGGCCAGACAGCAGACAGTTGAAGGTCCAATACAAATGTGCCAAACAGGGAAAAGACAAAAACAAGGTTAGATGGTCCAATGGTCATCTGCAGATGGCAAAATAGACAACATGGATCAAATAGACAAAATGGAAAATTTACTACAACATTTTCAAAACAAACCAGGGTCTAAACCCAGAAGCTACGATTACAGATAGTAGCTGAGTCTGAATGCAGGTTTACAATGACTTAGCACAGAAGCTCAGTCTGACTCCTTATTTATAGGCCCCAGGTAATATCACCCGTGTTGGAAATTAATTCCTAATGGATAACATCCACATCTAGGAAACACTGAACGAACTACTCCAGATACATGTTACCTGGTAGCTAGTCAAGTGGGATCACTGTAAGGGAGCATACTCTCCCAAGTTCGACTCTCATCCCAGCCATACATTGCCATGCCTCTCCATCTGGGGATGACCCTGACAGGCAACAAAATGATAGAGACGAGAAAGAGAAGAAGATCTGGGCTTCATAAGCAAAAAAATTACAGGAGAAGTTAAATGATGAAATAAGATCTTCTTGTAATACAGGAAATGTCCTAGTTATACTTACAAATAAACCTAATTACAATTGTTTGTTGAAATTTTGAAGGAAATGTACATAATTCATACCAGAAATATAAGAATGATACTTATATACATGAAAGCAATGCTTTGTTGGGTAAGTTACCACCATTCTGTACAGTGTGTAAACTAAGCTTAAAGATATACAGTCTTAACATGTGCACAATGCAGGCATATATTCAGTAGAACGGACACTCTAGGCATCTATATCTTTGAGAGAAAACAGAAGGAACCAGATAAAATGTGATGTGGTCAGGGTTGGAAACAGGGCTTTACCCTCAAATGCAGTACTTTCCTTTATAATAGGCCATTTAAGGAGCTAAAAGGGCTTTCCCCTGAGAAAAGTGACTGTTGCTCCAAAAGAGGGAAAGTAGGGTGGTATGATAATTAAAGGGACATTTAAGGTTTCTGGCTTTCACTAGGAATATAATATACCAATGCATCTATTTAATTTTTACGTTATTTATTTTTATTAAGTAAGGGTCTGCCCTCTGTACCCTCTGTAGCTCATATATACACACTGTTAAGAGCAGTATTTCAAATTGGCAAATCAGTGACCATCTCTCAGTAGAATGTTGCCACTGATTGGTTACTATGAGACACAGTATACCCTGTACTTAAAAGCACACTGACTTTATGAGCTGTAGAGGGGAGAAACCATTTAAGAACTATTTGTAAGATTTTAGGCAGAACCCCCCCCCCCCCCCCCGAGCTTTAAGCACTTCATTAAAAAATAAAGTACACAGAAGTAAAGAGTTACATAGGTATATTAGATTCCTAGTGAAATCCAGAAAACATACTCTACTTTTAATTTCAGCCACAATTGTTTTCTATTTATCTGTGTCTACAAGTGGTAAGGGATGCCTGAAAGTTGACATCTCTTCCACTGCTTCAGCCGAAATGTGGCAATTTTCTGTGCCATTGTTTTCATTATTTCTAATGGAAATCTAATTAAGTGTACAAGGCCTCCTTATAAAATTAAATGAATAAAATTGCTCCTAATTTTCTGTCACATTACAATTCCTAAAAGGTAATTTTACATCTAAAGGTTCACATATACCATATCCTTTTCAGAAATTACATTAGAATTACATTAGGACATACTGCAGAATATGCCAGTTGCAAGAAAATTGTACATACAAGAATATAAGAAAAAGAAAAGGCAACTTTTAAGTGCTATTCTGCTTGTGTAATATATATATATATATATATATATATATATATATATATATATATATATATGTGTGTAACTTGCATCTCAAATAAGTATTCCTAACATGTGCTTGGATATTATACAGGATCTCATAGCCCAAAACACATATGGTCATACATAAATAACAGGAATTTTTATCCAACAGCCACACTAGAGTCAATGTTTTACGTCCTAAAATACACAAAAATTCCTCATACCACAGGGACATATAGGACCTAAATGGTCATTATTAGCAACAACATATCCCTTGGTATAAAAATATTTTAGTAAAACGTAACTTGTATTTGTATGCTAGTAAATCTTATTCCATTTATCACCAAGTGTGCGCTAATAAAAAATGGCAATTAAAATTCCATTATAAACAAAAAAATATACACAGCTGGAAATCTTAGACCCATACCTCAGAAATGGGAAGAATCATTAATCGTAAGTAGGGGTAAACATATAATAGTGTTCAGTACAAATTAGGGGACCCTAATGTTTCGGACATGTGCCAAAGTACCCTAAAGGCAGGGGTCTCACACACATCAATAAGCCTGTGTTTGCTGATAATAGGGCAATATCCCTATATTTCTGAGTGCTATGCTCGAAGGACCCGCTATGTCTCCTCTATCTTGCACTAACTGTACATATACTAACTCACTAATCTGTTGTAATTTATCCCATTCACACAAGGGTGCAATACAGCACTTGCTGTTTAAAATCGCGAGTCTCCAGCTTCTAAGTGTGTGACGTCGCCTGATTTGCGCGTTTCGTCAAAACAGACTTCTATGGAGGCCTGCAGAAAATTGCACCTAGTTATTTTGGATTGAGATGTGGGTGTTTGTCTGCTCTTTGAAATTGCCTATATAGCAACAACTACGTATAGCTTAAAGTGACACCATAGTCACTATATGAGAGGGAGAAGCATGGTGAAAAATCATTTCCTTTTTTAAAATGGCTGCTAAATTATAATAATAATAATCTACATTAAAATATTCCTCATTGCAACTTGCCACCCCCCTCAACTCCTTCCTCCTACTCGCACAATATTGTCCCTATTTGCAGCACTTTTGATGGTGACAAACCCTTCCCAAAAACACTGATGCAAGCCCCCTTCCCAAAAACACTGATGCATGCCCCCTTCCCAAAAAACACTGATGCAAGTCCCCTTCCCAAAAAACACTGATGCAAGCCCCCTTCCCAAAAACACTGATGCAATGCTGTTCCCCGACTGATAATCTGCTGCTTGCTAAAGATTGCTACTTCATATTACTTCAGTGTTGGGTTGTACATCTTCCTCTGCTCGTGCAGTAGAGAGAGACAGGACAGGGAGAGAGACAGGGAGAGAGAGACAGTACAGAGACAGGGAGAAAGAGACAGCACAGAGACAGAAAGCATACACATTGAAGATAACATTATATGATGCAACGGGAAAGTTACTAGTAATAATAATAAATATTTAAATGTATTTTTTAAAGTAAAGATTATTGTAAGGAAAAAAAGAAATAGGAAAGATGCAGGATTTGAGCTATAGTTCTAAAAGCAATTTAATTTGCCTCCTTGTACCACATATTTCCAAGACAAGATAAAATAGAATCAATGTTTCAATTATGACTAAAGCTTATTATCTTTGCAGATTCTTGTGGGAAGTCTTTATGGGGTATACAAACAATAACTAAAAAGCCAAAATGTCAGTTCTTGATAAATTGAAAAGAAAAAAACTTTCCCAAACGATTTTCCACCCTCTGATGGGGCAGTGTGCATGGTATGATTTTAGTATCCCTTTAACTCCTATGATAAGCTTAACCCCTCTCTCAGGTCTGTTTTGATATATTGGTGCAAGTACCATCTATACTTCTCTTTTTTTTTCAGGAGTTGCCAACAAAAGTCAAAGTAATAAAGTAAATTTTTATGTTTAAAAAAATCAAAAACGTAATGGTTATTAACTTACATTATTAAAACATTTCAAAGTAAACATTTTAGATTACATATGTGTGTTAAAAAAGTATACTGATATCAGTACTATCATTTCAAGTATGTCATTGCATGATGGAGTCAGATACAAAAACAAAATAGGGTAACAAAAGGATGACTAATGGATAGGAGGAAATGTTGGGAATAATGCAGGGCTGATGATGTATTTTATTATAAATATTATCCCACTTAACTCTGGATTATTTTAACTTGATACTGTTGCTCCTCCCCACAATTAGAATACATTTAATAAATAAAACAAATGACTCTGTAATGCTTTTATTCTACATGAAATCAGCAAAATAAAGAAACCAGTGTATTAAAGCAAATACATTCTTTTAAGAAAATATATTCAAAAAAGTTACTTGTTATAAGGATTTTGCATGATCAGATATAGTAGTATGTACTTTTTACAAGGGGATTATTATAAAACAAAAAATAAATACTAGTGTTAAGTGTATTTTTATTCCGTTGTCTGTGTAAGAATATTAGGAAACATTAACTGGTTTTTCATACTAAAACATTTCACTGAAATATATAATATAGAGGAATATTTTAGCCCATTCTCTGCAGTTTTTCACAGATAAAGTTTGTTTGCTTTTTCGACAAATGTGACCATTGACAGGTATTGTTTGGCTAATAGGAAACTGCAAAGTACACAAACAATCCTTAAGGGGTTCTATGCATCTTGGTTAAAACTCCAAAATGTTTAAATATTTTAATATACTTTTTTTGAGTTGCAATGAACTGTTTTGACATGTTCATCATCTTTTTTTTTTTGTTTTGTTTTACATTTGTACCAAATAAATTGACATTTATAAACTTAGGCATTGCCTACTTTTACATTGTCATTGTCTGTAATCATTTGATTTGAAGTACTCTACCGGCAAATTGTATTTTTTTTTTTTCTGTGTGGAAGTCAAATTGAGCTTTAAATCAACTGCATTTACTGAACGTCAATGCCAGCATTTTTAAAGAAAGCTCTCTTCTATTTGACAACCTGCATTCTTTAGGCCTAGAGCAGACACTTCAGAGTTGCCATGAATGTGTACCCACTGAAACATGTTGCGTTACATTTCCATTGGTTGTGTAACTGCATAGGGAGTCTTTCATGTGTACTTTTTCTTAATACAGTGAATGTTGTTGAAGATGCCAATCATAATGTTGTGGATTTACAAGATTTACAGGCTAGAGAAAAATGAAATTTAAGCAGACTACAATACAGATTAGTTATGGTGCTTATTTGTATAATTTTTCAAGACAGACCAGGATTAACTCTTATCCCAAGAAAGAGATTACTATATGTCTGAATCACACTGCAAACTAAAATTATTAAACAGAAGGCTTGTACATAAGTAATTCCATGGCCAGTGTTAATCATTTTGATGTATTTTTTGAATTATAAAGCTTGGGTACCTGGGGGTTGAAATACACTGTATTCTGGTGAAAATTTGCACACACAAAAAATGTTTTTTTATTAATTTCATTGAAATTATTTATTCAATGATGTATTATTTCTGAAAGATATGCATTACATGATTCAACATTTAAAGGGCCATTTACCTCAATTGAATTGCTCTTCATGGTGTGAAAAAGCACAAGATTGTATGTTAGAATTATCTATCATTTTAATTACACTAGTAATAGCCAACAAATCCAAAGTTTTTAAGTCTTTTTACAAACAGTCTGTCCTGCCTACTGGCTGTTTCATGATTAATAACAGAAAGCATGAAGATAATGATTGGTTGCAGATTTTCCCTAAATCCACTGAAAAGTTAACCCCTAACTGTCCTGTTTAGGTGATTCCAGCATTCCATGATCTGCACGGATTGATTTGTTGTGGGTTAACTTTTTTCCTTTCTGGTCTGGTAGTGGGCAGTCAGACTTTACTTACATGCATTTTTCACTGAGAATTAAATTATTTAAAAATTCAAAAATTATTTCAACATTCTTTTAGGAGATCTTTATTGTGATTTTGTCCAAATTGTTCTTAATTAAGTGGCCCTTTAACTTTTTATTCCCTCGTTGCTACTAAATATATTGTTAAGGTAACAATTTGCTTTATAGGGAACTGAAAAAGGCAATGATTTGTCCTCTTCAAAAGATTAGTGGGTGAATCAGAAAGGTTGACAACTAAATATTGCAAATGTAAATGTTTGTTTTCTATAGGAAAATGCACGTTTGAATAACATTCAGCTGATAATGTACTTATTATCTCTAAATTTAAAATATACTATATTTGGAACCCCCTTTGTTCACTTGAATACCTTTTATTCAAAAGTTTACCTATGTATTGAATACATTAATAAGTTAAAATTCACTTTATAACCTTAATTTGGTCATGTTTCACAGCTACTTCCTAAAGGAGGAGATATAGGGAGCACAATGCCCACAAACATCAAACATCTAGAGATGCCTCATTTAACAAATGTTAAAGGACCAATCAATTCAGCACAATTTGGACTACATCACAGTAAAAATCTCTTAAAAGCATGTTGAAATACTTTATGCATTTTTGAAATACATTCATTCTTCACTGAGAGTTAAATAAAGTCTATGTTTATATGTGCCACTGAAATGCCCCCTTCCAGACTCACCACTATAGCTCTGTGTAGTGAGCAAAATAAATAGAGTTAACCCTTAACAAATCAGTCTGTGCAGAGCATGGCATGATGAAAACACCTTAACAGGTCAGTTTTGGGTAAACTTTTCAGTGCATTCCCGAGTTCAGGGAAAATCTGCTAACAATGAGTGCCCTCACCGCGTACATGAACTGTATATTAATAAACTTTAAACTGCCGGTAGAACTTTAGATTTTTTTTAGCTATTAGTGTAATTAAAAAATAGATCATTTAACATACAATCTTGAGCACTTTCAGTCAATGAAGAGTACTTACAGTGAGGTAAATGGCCGTTTGAATAAATATTATTACAATATAAACTGTGACTTCACTTTTATAGTGAATTCCATATTATAAAAGTGAAATCACTGCTTCTAATGTAGTGAATTATAACTTGCCATCAGGGTTTGGGAATTTTGCCATGTACGTATGAGGATAGTGAAGCTGCTATGCTATGCACACTGTCTCTTCACTGTTTAGTATTTACAATGAACAAACTTGTTATCTATTAAGTCTATTTCCCTACAACATGCCCTGCTGTTTAAGATGAAGGGGGAGGCAGTAATCAGCTCGAGAATACATACAGCGAACATAGCTTAGTACATCTCTCAGCAACTCTTACATCACTGTGAGTTCACTATGAAAAATGGCTCCTACTGCTTCATCTCAGTAACTTTAGAACATTAGTACATTTTGACTTTGTTTCCCTGTTTTATATTAACAATGAGACATAAATAATGCTGAAAGTAATTGTGTACAAATGCGAAGATAACAAATATTATAGTATCCCAGTTGAACTTTAAAAATGTTTATTATAGCTTAAATATATTTTTGATATTTAATTTACCTATTAATATGTTATTTCTCTCCTCACTATTATTTTAGCCTAGATCATATACCTGCCCCTTAACTGTAATATAGCATGAACTATGGTCTGAAATGGGAAAAACAATTAAGTACTAAAAGACCAGTATAAGAGTCAGATAAAGGGATGTGGGTATCTAGTTCACCGCTGATTAGTTCAAGAAATGTATGTATGCCCGTCTGTGCTCCTGCCTAATGTCATTAGTGAGATAAAAAAAAAAAATGCCTGATTTTTTCAAACAATAGTCAATTAGCCAGATGAAAAGAATGCCCATGTTACAACTCAATAATTAAACAGCTTTCAGACTCAAATGGACAAACAACGTGAGTCACAATGCAGTTGGAAACATACCCACCGGCTCAGGAAAATTTACAATAATGGTTAAACTATTTTTTATTTCCAGATGTCCAATTTTATTTCCTTTTATTTCCTTTTTATAAACACATATTTCTTAAACTACATACTCACAGCCCTGGTGCTTACACTGGCACCTTAAAGAAGAGTCTTCTTCTTTATGTCAAGTTTGTGTTGCATATTTGTACTTATCTAAATGGCAAGCTAACAAACCTTTGTATTTAGGCAATGGCATGCTAAATAACCTTTGTATTTAGGTATTGGATTATTGATAAGGGTTTTTATGACAGAATTGATTAAACCTAATTTATCAAAGCAGTCAATTTAATTAATAATGATATAAAACAGTGTTAAAAATAAGATATGTTTAGAAATACTAAGTAGGTTTTGTGTATAGGTGTCTTTAATAATTGGTTGTGTAACAGAGTTAAATGGTTATATGAATTTAATAACATCAATCAATCTGTCTTTGGGAAAATGGGCACAGATTGAAATATATTGATTAACACCTACAGTCCAGAATGCAGGTGCTAATTAGTCTTTGTTCTGTGACCATTCCAGAAAAGTAACAGAATAATTGTAGATAATGAACTATTCTAACTCTTTTACAAAATCAAAAGTAAAACAATGTTATATGTTACCAGGTATAGGAATTCAGAGTAACACTCTGTTTCAGTATAGGATCCCGTCTTAAGATAGAAAAGAACCAAAAGGATTACTTCATACTATTTAGGAAAGATAGGATAGAAATTGGTTATAGACGGATATATTCAAATATTGAACAATTCCCAACTCAATAAAAAACAAAATAAATGGTTGCAGTTTATCATGCTTGTGGCTAATAACCATTTAGCCAAAAGATGGAAAACACTGATCCTAAATTTACAGGAAATAGTTAACAGATTAAACAATATAATGATTTATGAAAGAATGACCCACACACTTGCCAACAAATATCGCATGTTCCTGGATCTGGGGAAATTGGTTGAGCTCCCCTCATGGAATCTCCATAGCTCCAAATCCCTTTATGTTTACAATTCTACTACTTGTTGTTTAATTTTTTCTTTTCCACCAGAATGTGGATCAAATATCCTAAAAATATAAAGGTATAAGAATTGATTTCTTAATTTTTCATCCACCTGGATTGTTAATGTTGAAAATGGAAATTGATTTTGAAAAAGTCACAACACGCTTGTACTTTAAACATACGTTTTTTAATAATTCAAGGATATTTGTCTTGCAAACATATCTTGAACTGCGTGTCAAACATTGCATATTTGTAACAGATGTTTCTACTATATTGTTTTAACTATTTTACATATGTGACAATAAAAAACTATTGAAAAAAAATATCTTAGAGAAATATAAGAGGGGCATAAGTTTATGCCAGAGAGTGACGGTCAGAAAAAGTACAGAGAAATGACCCGTCAGAACAAGCCCCGATCCCTCTCTCTGCATATTAGTTAAATACTTTCCCTTTCAGCGCCCTTTAGGTCACAGGATTGGATTCCACCAATCACAATAGGCTTATGTCCTGTTTGTATGTATATGAATAATTATAAGGTGTCAATAAACATGTTGTGGAAATATGTTTCTGTCTGCTGGGGAGCAGCCTTGTTTCATATTTGAAAATTAATTATTGAATATATGGAACCTTTTTTCCAGTTATTTCTGCCAAATATTTCTTAGTTTAGAATACACCATTGTGTCTAATCTAACACCTGCTTTGATAAGCACTCGGTTAGAACAATGTGGGATTGAATACCAATGCGTAAGCCTGAGTGTATCGCTCTTGGGATAGTACTGTGTGTCTTCCTCCTCAAGGTCTCGGCTCAGCCATCTGAAATTACAGCCCAGGCCCTGCCTGACAGAACTGTTATAAACTCAAAGTATTTGTGTGCAACAGGGAGACTTATTAAACCTTCACCTGAAAATCCAGTTCCCTTTTAAAGGTCTCATCTGGTAGAGAATTCCACAGATTAACCACCTGTGAAGAACCCTTTTCTTTCTTTAAGGTGGAATCTTTTTACTTCTAACCTCAAGGGATGTACTCTTGTCAGTTGAAAACCTCTTGGCACAAAAAGCTCCCTTGACAATCTTTATACTGACCCTGGATGTATTTATATAAGGTAATCATATCTCCTCTTAGATGCCTTTTTTCTAGAGAAGATAAATTTAATTTGGTTAGTCTTTCTTCATAACTTAGCCCCTCCATTCCCCTTATTAGTTATGTTGCCCTCCTCTGTACCTTTTCCAGCTCTAAAATTTCCTTTTTATGAAGTGGTGCCCAAAATTGTACTTCATATTCCAAATATGGGAACAAATAATACATCTGTAAGCTTTATTTAAAATTGCCAAATGTAATTTTTAATGACTCTGCTGTTATACTTTGGTTAAGGTTGCATATATGAGAGGGGGAGCTTACCTTTTTTTCAGGTGTATGGCTTGCTATTATACTTGCAAGCTGTCTGCGTAGATGTCAAATTACAAAACATCCAAGATTATAACTTCTTCTCTTCTCTTCCACCTCTCCCACCCCTTCCTTCCAGGGCCAGATTTGCTCTTCAGAAGTAAACATATATTAATTTCATGGCTGCATTCACCATCTGCAGAGATCTTGGAGCCCAGTGAAATTAATGATGTCACTGCATCCACTTCTTCCCCATCTATTTGCCATGAATGGAGTTGCTGCTGTTTGTCATGATCTTCATATTTTTTAAACTTGAGCAGCAGGCCAGTTTCTGCACTCTCCTCTTTCAACCACATCAATAGGTCCTTTAGTTCCTCCTCACTTTTAGCCATCATGGTAATATCATCCGCGTATCTGAGGTTGTTGATATTTCTGTCAGCAATATTAATTCCTGCTTTGGATTCGTTCAGCTTGGCCTTACACTTTATGTATTCTGTGTATAAGATAATAAATAATGTGACAATAAACAACCTTGTCACACTCCTTGGCCCTGGTTTTTGGGAGGGGGGCTAGCTATGTCACTTTGGGAACTGTCACCTGGACTGTGTACCACCCTGGGACTCGTTGGACACGGTGAACTAATAGGCCCAAGGACTGTTTTAGATGCAGCTACTCAAGGGAATTGTTTTCCCCAATAGATGGGGAGGGAGGGGGCAGGTGCCAGGGGAGGCGGATGGCAATTGAGCCATGGAGGCTATGCCCAAAATTGTGTGCCCATTGGAATTAGTAGAATTGTGGACTGTGAGGTAATAACAACTCTTTCACTCGCACAAGTGAGATCAGTGTGCCTAGAAATTTGTCGAGCAGGACGAATTCCTAGGCCACACTAGGATGGGGGAAACTAGCTGACATGATCAGAGGGGCCCACTGGACTATTTGGAATTCATCACTTATTATATGTGTGGTTAGAAAGTTCTAACAACTTGCTTAACATTCACATCTGGGTATACAAATGGTTAAATAATTCTAAAGAATTTTTATGTTCCTGCAATCGGCCACGTGTGAAGGCTCTGGCTTTATTCAGGAAGGGGGTAGCTAATTTTATGGCTCTGTAAGAAGAGAGAAAATGTGTAATGAGAAGAAAGCCATGTGGGTGAGGGGGGTAGCAAGCTATTTGCCTAGGAGGATGGGCTAGAACTGTGGGAAGGTCTTTGGTGTTTTGTGTCATTTCTCTGTGTTTTATATATCTCTGTAACAATAAAGAAGTGGCCAGTCTGACTTTGGACACACTAAAGAAAAGGTTGTGTCAAAGTCTGCTTGTACTAATCAAAGGTACATGGTGTGTGATTCTTAGATCCTAAGAAAAGGGGTCTGAGGTGCATGTCTCTTTAGTAAGGATGCTGTCATCTGAAGTGTCTGCTGGTGTCGACATCTGAACAAAAAGTTGCGACCGTAGAGAGAGATTTAGGGTGAGCGTGGACGCCAAAGCTGGCGGTCGTGACAACCTTGTCACACTCCTTTCCTGATATTGTACCCTTCTGCTGCTCCATGTTCGGTTTTGACTGTTGCTTCTTGGTCCACATACAGATTCCTCAGGAGGCAGATGAGATGATCTGGTGCTCCCATCTCTTTAAGAACTTGCCACATTTTGTTGTGATCCACACAGTTAGAGTCTTTAGAATTGTCAATGAAGCAGAAATAAAAAATGTTCTGTACTCTCTTGCTTTCTCTATTATCCATCGGACCTTGGCAATTTGATCTCTTGTGCCTCTGTCTCAGTCTCTTGGCAATTTGATCTCTTATGCCTCTGTCTCTGCGAAAACCTGGCTTGCACATATGGTATTTCTTGGTCCATATATTGTTGGAGCCCAGCTTGCAAGATCTTAAGCATTACCTTGCTGGCATGTGAAATGAGAGTAATTATTCAATAATGCATATGTGTGTGTGTGTTTGTGTATACATTTAAATTCACTCACCATTATGATCCCATCCAATAATGAAACACCTTGTCCCAGCCATGTGCCACGATGAGTAAACACGGGTGTCTAGAGTCTGTGACTCTACCTTGATGTAAATGATGGTTAATTTAAGGTGGTAAGCAGCGTTTAAATTAGTGTACAGTGCAGGAATTAGGGGAGGAGAGATTAAGGCAGATACAGACAGAATAGATTGAATTATAGTGGACAGACTATGGAGAGGTATGATTAGGTAAAATTAGGCAGGACATTTTAGACAAAGGAGGCCAGATTATGACAGAGGTCAGATTAGAGAGGATAGGCTAAGCAAGGGAAAGTAAGGCATGACAGAGGCGGACATCTTATGGTAGACAAAAGGGAAGGCAGTTAAAAGTAGAGCAAAGAAGACCGGGGTTTAGGAGTGAAGAGAAAAATAGGACAACATGCAGATTGTGGCATAAGAGGGAAATAAGACTAGAAGTCTAGAGGGTACTACGAGAGGGTACTGTACGGTGTATCAGGACATTTGATAGGCAGTCGAGAAGGGCAGGACAAACAACAAAGGCACATTGAAATAGAAGATATACTGTAAATAAGAGTATAAATTGCAGGATAGAGCAGAATAATGTAAATATAGGTAGAAAGGGCAGTAAAGGGTGATAGAGAAATGAATGGGACAGGTGTAAAATAAAAAAAGATAGATAAAAAGTGGTAATGTAGAGGTGGCCCAGAGAATAGCATATTATAGATAATTCTAGAAGGTTGAAGAGCATGACATCTTAGAGAAGCAGGGGTTAGATGAGGGTAAAATGAAATCACAGAGGCTATGTTACAGCAGAGAAGTCCCTGAGAATAGGGGGCAGTAGAGGGCAGGATAGACAGAGGGAGTTAAATAGGAACAGAGGGGTTAAATAAGAATAGAGGAGGGCAGGATAGACAGAGGGATTAAGTAGAAATGGAGGAGGGCAGAATAGCCGAAGAGGGTTAAATAAGAATAAAAAGACAAATGAGTGCAGGATATGATAGAGGGACAAGATCAGAATACTTCAATAAGCTTCTATGCATTGGAAGAACTGCGATCCTAGACATTTCACTCCCCATTGCTTCACATTCTCAACATAGGGAGGGGGCCAAGCTCTGTGGTGCAGAAATCACAATACAGATTCTAAAAGTTCTAAAGTACAATCTAATAAATAAAAAACTAGTGTAATAATGAGGCACCCCTATTAGAGAATTGCCTTAAGGATAATGCCTACTATGGCTAATGACAAATCCACCCTGTTTTGTAGATTAATCCATGTCTTCAAGCTCCAAGTTATCACGAAGTGATCAAACCAAACATTGTAGACATTTCCTATTCACAACATTAAAAAATGCTTTTATGTCTATGGATTCAGCAGCTGTTAATTTGAAAATCCCATGCTGTCTTCTCAGAAAATCAAAGGTTATAGTCTGGGATAATTTTTCTCGGTTATAACCTGTGATTGGCTGAAACTAACATGGTATTCCCATTAACAAACTAGGTAGCTTTATGGTCAGTTTATAAGATATATTCTGTATTACTTGGAGAAAGCAGCAATACTCCATAACATAGAAAAGCACATTATTTATGTACAATGATAATCTGAAAATCTGTTACAATAAATAATCTTCTCTACAGCTATGTGTTTGTCTATCTAGATTTAAAATAATGTTCAATTAATTGCGTTATGGGGATACTTTATAAAAAGAGTAAAAATAAGTAATTTATTTATGGGGAGATTATCATTATTTGGTTATGGTTATGTACTTCCGGTGTTGCTTACAGCTGAATCAAGACAGCCATGTTTAAAATGAACATCTATAGCCATGCCCTATTTGTGTGTTAATGAGATATATCCAAAGATGAGATGCCACATTAGCTCATTAACATGGAACACTGCGTTGTATGGGGGAGGAAAACAGCCAACATGTACAGTGCCTTGCAAAAGTATTCACCCCCTTGACTTTTTACCTATTTTGTTACATTACAGTTTTGTTAATCTGAATTTTATGTGATGGATCAGAACACAATAGTCTTAGTTGGTGAAGTGAAATTAGAAAAATATATACAAAAAACAATTTTTAGAAAATAGAAAACAGAAAATTGACATGTGCGTATGTATTCACCCCCATTGTTATGAAGCCCATAAAAAGCTCTGGTGCAACCAATTACCTTCAGAAGTCACATAATTAATGAAATGATGTCCACCTGTGTGCAATCTAAGTGTCACATGATCTGTCATTACATATTCACACCTTTTTTTGAAAGGCCCCAGAGACTGCAACACCTAAGCAAGAGATACCACTAACCAAACACTGCCATGAAGACCAAGGAACTCTGCAAACAAGTAAGGGACAATGCTGTTGAGAAGTACATGTCAGGGTTAGGTTATAAAAACATATCCAAATCTTTGATGATCCCCAGGAGCACCATCAAATCTATCATAACCAAATGGAAAGAACATGGCACAACAGCAAACCTGCCAAGAGACGTCCGCCCACCAAAACTCACGGACCAGGCAAGGAGGGCATTAATGAGAGAGGCAGCACAGAAACCTAAGGTAACCCTGGAGGAGCTGCAGAGTTCCACAGCACAGACTGTAGTATCTGTACATAGGACAAGAATAAGCCGTACGCTCCATAGAGTTGGGCTTTATGGCAGAGTGGTCAGAAGAAAGACATTACTTTTAGCAAAAAACAAAATGGCACGTTTTGAGTTTGTGAAAAGGCATGTGGAAGACTCCCAAAATGTACTGAGGAAGGTGCTCTGGTCTGATGAGACTAAAATTTAGCTTTTCGGCCATCAAAGAAAACGCCATGTCTGGTGCAAATCCATCACATTACCCACAGAACACCATCCCCACAGTGAAACATGGATATTTTTCAGCAGCCGGGAATGGGAAACTGGTCAGAGTTGAGGGAAAGATGGATGTTGCTAAATACAGAGATATTCTTGAGCAAAACCTTCCAGCTAAAGCAACACTTGAGTGGTTTAAGGGGAAACATGTAAATGTGTTGGAATGGCCTATTCAAAGCCAGACCTCAATCTGTGGTCAGACTTAAAGAGAGCTGTTCACAAGCGCAAACCATCCAACTTCAAGGAACTGGAGCAGTTTTGCAAGTAGGAATGGGCAAAATCCCAGTGGTAAGATGTGGCAAGCTCATAGAGACTTATCCAAAGCGACTCGGAGCTGTGATTGCTGCAAAAGGTGGCTCTACAAAGTATTGACTTTAGGGGGGTGAATAGTTATGCACATTGACTTTTTATTTTATTTTGTCCTATTTGTTGTTTGCTTCACAAGAAAAACAAAAAAACTACTTCAAAGTTGTGGACATGTTCTGTAAATTAAATGATACAAATCCTCAAACAATCCATGTTAATTCCAGGTTGTGAGGCAACAAAACACGAAAAATGCCAAGGGGGTGAATACTTTTGCAAGGCACTGTATTTTGCATGCTTTTAATACCTATATAATAAAGATTTTGAATGTGAGCTTAAAACATCCGTTGTATAGCTATTTAATAAAGGAGACCTCAGTGTGTGATGTATATCATAAAAATCAGAAACCTATACTTTTTGTCCAAAACGTTATAACTTTGATTTAAGTTTATGCAAATTCTATCATCTCGTAATCGTAAATGTGCTCACTAAAATTTCACAACCAAACCACTTTTATGTATATACTTATTATATACTTACGTATCATTACTGTGTGTATATAAATATATGATATTATCAGTCCTATATGGGTAATAATTTGAATTAGCGTTACATTATCTACTGAAATGCCCAGAGCCTTGACATGGTGTTTAACAGTGCTACGCTTATTGGTGCTGAGTTAAACATGTCTGAAGCAAACGATGACCCGCGCGTCTCCCTGATTTGAGTCCACAGACTTGGAGCATTAAGTTAATTTTCCCCTGGATTTCTGAGCTGCGTCCTCTCTACCCCGCGGAAATGCTGTGAAGAATACAGGTTTTGACCAAATGACAGAGCATAGAGGGTGAAATTAGATGCAATAAATTAGTATATGACAAAAAGCCTAAATCTAAATATCTATCACAATTTTACCTATACATCCACCAAACAGTAGCAGACCCACTGCTGAAAACTGATAACTACCTTTAAATATATAAAAAAAAATCTTGGGACTTTAAAAGTGTGACTGATGACAATATTTAGAATTTTATGTTTTAAAATTTCATAATTTAAAAATATCTATGTCCAAATTCTTAAAATAAACCGGAAATTAAATGAAATTTGTATATTGTTATCGCAATCAAATGTTTAAAACAATGTACTATTTATAATTACAACTTAACTATAATCATAAATTGAAAAAAAATATTATTAAGAGTGTTTAATAATACAATTCAAGAACAAAGAATACAAAAATAACCTGTCCCACATAAAGCAGCTGTTCTGGCTATATAACAGATTTATTGTGCATTTTTATATGCCCAAATAATGTACAATTTGGAGGTAGCCCACAAAAGAGTTAATTCTGTGACATAAATTTCTGTGCGGTGTATGATCGTAGTAAGCTTGTGATCTCTTGATCTTTGATTACATCCAAGCTAGTAAATATCTTGTGATTAATCAAAATGGCTTGTTCTGCATGTAGTATAAGTCACCTTCACAGATGGGATGTAGCATCAGAGTTGCTTCTGAATATTTGTATTAATCCTGTCTAAAATAGACCTGCTCTGTGTTTCTGTGTTTAAATCGGATTGTGTCAGCTAAACAGCTGTAATAAAAAGAATTTTGATTTTCCGAATAAGAAGAGACCTACATAAATGTATTGAGGTCTTCATAATCGTATCTTCACTATTTTTATGTGTTAACTTACAATTTCAGATAATTTTTATTCCTAGTATATTTATCTGAACTAGAAATATTCTGATATATATATATATATATATATATATATATATATATATATATATATATATATATATATATTGAGTATAATATATGTTTATGTTTATTTACATTGAAGTATGACATGTTTGATGTGGGCAAATAATATCCTTTTACCTTGTTTGATTTGATTTATCCACCAAACGTTTAGTTAAACTGCTTGAATTAGATTGTGAGTTTCTGCAATCCTGACTCCTGAATAGGATTGATGGAGCATTGCTTATTAAAGGGATACACTTCTTTGAATTCCAATTATCTAAATCCGTTATAATTGCCTTATCATGGTATGCAGCCCCCTTTGACATGCTAAATGTCTCTCTGCCAAGTAAAGAAGAACAGACAGTGATGAAGCATTTAAAAAATTATGTGTAAGAATCAGGTTTATTTTATTAACTATTATTAATAATGATGATGATGAAAAAGATTAGAGTAATATCATCTGGTGTAAGCACAGCCTTATTGTATTTTGCCTGTTTTATATACACACCATTGAATTTCTAATTATTTGTATTTCGATTGCGAAAAATGACATATTTCTTTTTTTCTCAACAGGAGATCTGGGGAGCCCCCTCTGGAACATGGGTGGATTCCATACCTTGGTTCGGCATTGGAGTTCCGTGAAAATCCTTTAAAATTCTTGTATTCTAGACAACAGAAATATGGAGACATCTTTACTATCTGCCTTGCCGGTAGGAAATATTATTTGAATTATTTCAGGTATAACTCTATATTTATTTGAACACAAATTATTCTTGCTATGCTTTTTCTGAATAAGAAATCTAAACCAGCAAGGTAAGACTGAACCAAATCCAAATGATAAAGGTTTAAATTCACATTATAAATGACCACTTTTAATTAAAGTTTAAAATGTCAGTGTTTAAATATTTAATTATACCTTTTATATACTGTGTAATAGATGCATATCAGTCATACATATGCATGCCTGAATGCTTCATTTGTGATAAATCTATACAACAACAGTATGCTTTTTGTATGCTGTCTTTATAAACATTGTTTGATGAGAACTAATTCACAGATGTTAACATTTCTCTTTTCTTTAAGATTTCTTTCCATTCAAAGAATATCCCAAATCTCTTATGTCAGTGAGAGCAGCTGGAATATTTATCATTAAGCATCATGATTTCAATCTCTCTCTCTCTCTAAAGAGATAATACTTGCAATTCATTTGTTTTAAAGAAAAAAGATAAAACTTGCGCTGCTTAGTTTTATGACCTCAAATAGCATATGAAATTAAGTTTTAGTTATTTGGCATGGACTATCTTTGCATGTGTGGTATACAGCCTGTCCACTGTTTCTTGACATAGTTGTGCTATATTTCTATTTCCAGTGCATCTAGCCAGGTCCTGTCAAGAAATTCAATCAATAGATATTGTTTTAATTATCAATCCCCAAAGTAGTTCACTTGGAAAATGTGAAACGATGCTTGGAGTTTCTGGCATCGCCCCATACCGGTGATGCGATTTTGCTGATTGTACTTTCCAATGTGATGAGCAAATGATTGTCATCCTAAAAAGTCACAAGGGACATGGATGTCATCTTAATAAAGAAATTAAAAAGCACATCTTTCTATGAGAAACAATGTAAATTCCTGACCTGTCGCAGAAAATAGTTCTCTAATTGGTTTTGTGTGGTGGTGCAGCAGAATCGTTTTCCCCAAACGTCATACCAGCGAAGCACTACTGTACATCATTGTCAACAGTTCACTGAAATCTTCCTAATAAGAGACCGATTACGTAAATGTGATAGTCTTATAGAAAAAAGTCTACTATATGATCATATTTCCAGAGACATTATTCTGTGTAAGGATCAAGAGAAAATAGACAGCTCCCTAAATATCTTCAGGGTTCTTATAGAGTCTCCTCTCTGCTCCTTTGTAGAAATGACATAGCGCATATGGGTTTTTCGTATTGAAATATTTCAGTTTATATCAGCTTTAATGACTCTTTTAATATAAGGTTCCACTACAGATAGACCCTTCCATGAGATTTGGACAATATCGGTGTAGGATGGAATACTATCAAGTTACATGTATTTCTTTAACTGTGTTATGGTAACAAATGAAGTAGAAGAAATTGTGTAGGATTCGTTTTTTTGGTTGGTTCAGAGCACAGCAGGGGGACAAAGGAAGTCTCATGCCGCTCTAAACATGATCCTTTATTGGCTCCCTGCTGGGTAGCTATACATTACTGCAACTAAATAAGGGCTGCCATATTAAAACCGTAAAAGCATTATAACATGAAGACAATGCAGCTCCAAAGCTGGATGACAAAAGTATACATTTCTCTCTTGCTCATAACAAAAAATGTGTAAACGTATCTGCACGTGTTTTTTTTTGCAATCAATTCAATAAAGTTTGCATAGCTTTGTAAAGTGTTACCATGCTTGCTCACTCACTACTTACACTCTGAGGGTTGTTGCCTATTCTTTCCAAAAGGTGAGAGTTTGCATATTGAGCTATGTTTATACATAAAACAATTTGTCATATGGGGATAAGCGCCCTTTGGATAATTTTTATTTTATATAACTATGACTTGCTAATTTATTGTACAGCCAATTTTAGTTGCTAGCTCATTTGGCCCCATCAGGCCCACTTCTGGAGATATATATATATATATATATATATCACATATATAGTTGTGAGCGTACGGGCCTTTACTCACGCTTGCGGGCTCGCATAGCGAGCCCGCGGCCCTCGCGTAGTGACCCGGGAGCCTGCACGGCTCCCCCTGCCGCACTGATGCTCCCCAGCGGCCCACAGAACCCCGGGAGCCTGCACGGCTCCCCCTGCCGCACTGATGCTCCCCAGCGGCCCACAAAACCCCGGGAGCCTGCACGGCTCCCCCTGCCGCACTGATGCTCCCCAGCGGCCCACAGAACCCCGGGAGCCTGCACGGCTCCCCCTGCCGCACTGATGTTCCCCAGCAGCCCACAGCAGGAGGGAGACAGGATGGGGGAAGGGAGGGACAGGATGGGGGAAGGGAGCAAGGAGAGGGGGGTGAGATACTGGGGGGGGAAGGGGGCATAAAGACACGGGGGGGAAGGGGGCATAGATTCACCGGTGGAGGAAGAAGGGGGCAAAGAGAGACAGAGGGGAGAGAGACACAGAGGAGGTAGAGGGGGAAGAGACACAGGAGAGGGAGATGAGGGGACTGAGAGACAGGGGAGGGAGAGAGGAGGGAATGAGACAGGGGAGTGATAGAGGGGGCAAAGAGAGACAGGGGAGGGATAGAGGGGGCAAAGAGACAGGGGAGGGATAGAGGGGGCAAAGAGAGACAGGGGAGGGATAGATGGGGCAAAGAGTGACAGGGGAGGGATAGAGGGGGCAAAGAGTGACAGGGGAGGGATAGAGGGGGCAAAGAGTGACAGGGGAGGTATAGAGGGGGCAAAGAGTGACAGGGGAAGGATAGAGGGGGCAAAGAGTGACAGGGGAGATATAGAGGGGGCAATGAGAGACAGGGAAGGGAGAGAGGGGGCAATGAGAGACAGGGAAGGGAGAGAGGGGGCAAAGAGAGACAGGGAAGGGAGAGAGGGGGCAAAGAGAGACGGGAGGGAGAGAGGAGGCAAAGAGAGACGGGGAGGGAGAGGAGGCAAAGAGAGATTGGGAGGGAGAGGAGGCAAAGAGAGACAGTGCAGGGAGAGAGGGGGCAAAGAGATACAGGGGAGGGAGAGAAGGGAAAAAGAGAGACAAGAGAGGGAGAGAGGGGGCAAAGAAAGACAAGGGAGGGAGAGAGAGGGCAAAGAGAGACAGGAGGGGAGAGGGAAAGAGACATGGGAGAGAGAAATGTTTGGGAAAAAACTTTATCTTGCCGTCATTTTTTGACGGGCAAGTCGCTAGTATATATATATATATATATAAATATGCATTTTTATTAAATATAAATGAATCATGCCGCAGTTATCAAACATGATAACGACCCCCAAAACACCTACAAGACGACCACTGTCTTGCTAAAGAAGCTGAAGATAAAGGCGATGGACTAGCCAAGCATGTCTCCAGACCTAAACCCTATTGAGCATCTGTGGGGCATTCTCAAAAGGAAGATGGGTGAGTGCAAGGTCTCCAGCTCTGTGATATCATCATGGATGAGTGGAAGAGGACTCCAGTGGCAACCTGTGAAGCTCTGGTGAACTCCATGCCCATGAGGGTTAAGGCATTGCTGGAAAATAATGGTGGCCGCACAAAATATTGACACTTTGGGCCCAATTTGGACATTTCCATTTAGGGGTGTACTCACTTTTGTTGCAATGGTTTAGACATTAATGGCTGTGTGTTGAGTTATTTTGAGGGGACCGCAAATTTACACTGTTATACAGGCTGTACACTTACTACTTTACATTGTAGCAGAGTGTCATTTCTTCAATGTTGTCACATGAAAAGATATAATAAAATATTTACAAAAATGTGAGGGGTGCACTCACTTTTGTGTATACTAGCGACTTGCCCGTCAAAAATGAGGGGCAACAAAATTTTGAAGCCATGGCAATGCTGTTTGCCACACAATATAAAGCTTTTGCTCCTCTGAGCCCCGCGCTGAGCGCCTTTGGCGCTCATTGCGAGTATTTCCCCTCGTGTACTTCAATTTTCCTGCTTTGCAACAATCACCTTTGTCGCTCATCGCAAAGCCAGATATATAAGTACAGTGTAAAATATAAAATGTATTTAGTACAGTGAATTAATAAATTAATATGATTTAATACAGTAAACTTTACCTATTTATATTTCATATACAGCAATATCCTGAAGAGCTAACAATCTCTTTGTATTTTCCTGCATCTGAAAATGTACAGTTAGAATGTTGATCACCTGAGGAGAAAGTGTCAGTAATGTGCCAAGTGAGCAGTGTAAATAGGCTGCGTGCGCGAGGCCAAACAGTTTGTGTAAATCGCCATTTTAGAATAGTAATGCTATTATTTGCAAGTTAGTGTTGTAAATTGGCTCATTCCTTCTATGTTTTACTTGTCTCGCAAGGATTTTCCGTCCATTGTAATGGTATATTGTGCATCTCCTACGTTCCAGGGTAACTCGTACGTGCCTGGCTGTGATTTGCGTGCTTCGGTGCCTCGTTTTAATTTTTTTCGGACGCCATGTTTTTACTTGCTTAGGCGATTTTCAAGTGCGGAAACTCAACAAAGTCTGCTTAAATTTGCGTGCAACCTCACTCCCAGGCATCCTGGCTCCCAAAAAAAAGATGGTAAAGAATTAGAGGCTGTGACAGATCACCTGAGGAGAAAGTGTCAGTAATGTGCCAAGTGAGCAGTGTAAATAGGCTGCGTGCGCGAGGCCAAACAGTTTGTGTAAATCGCCATTTTAGAATAGTAATGCTATTATTTGCAAGTTAGTGTTGTAAATTGGCTCATTCCTTCTATGTTTTACTTGTCTCGCAAGGATTTTCCGTCCATTGTAATGGTATATTGTGCATCTCCTACGTTCCAGGGTAACTCGTACGTGCCTGGCTGTGATTTGCGTGCTTCGGTGCCTCGTTTTAATTTTTTTCGGACGCCATGTTTTTACTTGCTTAGGCGATTTTCAAGTGCGGAAACTCAACAAAGTCTGCTTAAATTTGCGTGCAACCTCACTCCCAGGCATCCTGGCTCCCAAAAAAAAGATGGTAAAGAATTAGAGGCTGTGACAGATTTTATTTTCCTGGGTACTGCAGTTGGTGGTTGCAGCCATGAAATTAAGACATTTGCTTCTGGGAAGGAGAGCTATGGCAAGCGTGGACAAGCTATTAAAAAGCGAAGATATTAACAAACGTCCGCATAGTTAGAACTATGTGGTAACATGTGACAGTTGGACCATAAAGAAGGCTGAGCACAATACAATTGATGCTTTTGAATTTTTGTGTTGGAGAAAACGGTTTAGAGTCCCTTGGACTGCAAGAAGATCCAATCATCAATACTACAGGAAAACAATCCAAACTGTTCACTAGAAGGTGTGATCAGAAGGCTAAAGCTCAAAGATTGTGGCCCTATCATGAGAATTTAGAATTTCCCAGATAAGACTGGGAAAGATTGAAAGCACATGAAGAAAGGGACGACAGAGGCAGAGATTGATAGATGAGGTCACTAAACAATGAACATGAGCTTGAGGGAACTCAGAGTGGCAATGGCTGACAGACGTACCTTGAGTGCTGTAGCCCCTAGGGTCATGTAGAGTCGGACTTGACTGAATGACTTAACAATAAACAATTTTTATCAACACCTAAATAAGATGCAGTAGGTTAGCAGAGCAGGAGAATGTGATGGGCAAAATAACTGACCCTACACTAAGAAATATGAATAGCAAAAAAAAACAAATAAACCCCAAATATAATTTTTTATATTTCAATACCATTTTTGTATAAAAGCATAGAATAGATTAAGTCAATAAAAAAAAGATTCAGAGTTCTGTGGTCCTTTAAGTATGTAATGGTCATAGGGATTATACCACAAATTTGATTATTTTGAGCAGACAAAACTAAACTCACCTTTTATGTAGGCATACATATCCTAAATGCCCCATATACAATAATAAGAATTCAATAACATTTCTGTGCAAGTTTAATATTACTGCCGTTAAGTGTACAAATGATGCATATTCAGGATTGGAAAAGTATAAGAGTCGAGTTTTCAGTGCTGGTCGTTGGAAAAAGCAAATTAATTGTAGTAGATTATGAAAGTTTTTATTTTAGTGATAAAGCAAATTCTTTTTATTTATAACTAGCGAATTGCCTGTCAAAAAATGACGGCAATGAAATTGTAAGATAGCTAATGCTGTTTGGTGTATAATAATGAAATATATAATACATTAATAAATTAATATACTTTACCTATTTTGAAGCATTGTGTTAAAGAGCTGCAATCTGTTTTGATGTTGCTGCAGCATTAGTGGTGTGGAGCTGCTGTGTAAGCGTGCTTAGTGGTGTGGAGCTGCTGTGTAAGCGTGCTGAATGTGTGCAGTGTAATAGTGTGCATGCGCGAGACCAAACTGTTAGCATAGTCGTGTACTTCCGCATTGGCGTAAAATGGCGGGTAATGTGTGGTATGCGTCTTAGCGGAATATCCGTAGGTCTTTTGTGTTGTTTTGCGTGTTTAGAGTGCTGTAGCCTTGTTTTCGTTTTGTTCGGCGGCCATTTTTTCTCTCGCTTAGTGAATTTTTTTGTGTCTAAACTCTTATTTTGATTTAGATGAAGGTGTAAGTTGCTTTATAGAGGTCATGGATGGTCCCTCTTGCTGTAGGTAAGCTATGTATGTGTTGTGTGCATTTCTTGTGTTTTAAATGTTTTTATGTTCGCGGGTTGCGGCCGATTGTTGCGAGGTCGTAATGTGTGCTAACGTGTCTCGTATTGGGGTTTGCGTTTGTAGCCTCGTTTTCGTTTTGTTCGGCGGCCATTTTTTTTGTCCCTTTAGTGTCTAAACTCTTTTATTTTGAGTGAAATGAAGGGGAAAGTTGCTTTTTTGAGTTCCTGGATGCTCCCTCTTGCTGTAGGTATGCTTTTTATGTATGTGCTGTGTGTATTTATTGTGTTTTGAATTTTGTAATGTTCGCGAGTTGCGTCCGAGTGTTGCGTGGTCATAATGTGTGTTAACGTGTCTCGTATGTTGTTTGCGTTGCGAGGTAAAGTTTGCGAGGGTCGTAGTTGGTGTGTCGTGTTGTTTGCATTGCGACGTAAAGTTTGCGAGTGTCACAGTTGCTGGCAAGGAGCGACTTCGGCGCTCCATGCCAGCAACTGAGGCCCTCGCCCGCAGCCCTCGCTACGCGCATAGTTGTCTTATATCCACCCCTTATAATTTATACCTATTCTCTGTTTGTTTTATCTTGTGGTCTAAATAACAGCCTTATTAAATTGCGATTCGGCCAATTGAAAAGGGCTCTATATAAGCACATAGCATATATTTTTTACAGACGTTTTTAGTTTTCACTAACTAAAAAATTCTGTAAAAGACATATGCTATGTGCTTATATAGAGCCCTATTCAATTGGCCGAATCACAATTTAATAAGGATGTAAATATTGCTATAAGAAGTGGAATTTGGACTCCCAACATCACATATCAAAGGTGGTTACTCAACCGCTGAGCCATTTCTCCACATAAGCAGAGAAGAGAAAGAAGAAGAAGGTTATTGGCAGAACTAAGAGGGCGGTTGGGGAATATTTTGAGCCAAGTGCAGAGATATAAGGTGATGTGTTTTGAAGATGTTTTTAGGTAAAAATGACACTATTTTGTGATTGATTGTTTGTGAGGAATGAAAGAGAAGGTCCAGTAGAACCCCAAGACAATGAGCCTGGGAGGAGAGAATGATGATGGTATTAACAGTGAGAGATATTTGAGGAGTGGGAGCTGTAATAGAGGGTGGAAAGATTATGAGCTCAATCTTAATATGCTGAGTTTAAGTTGATGGAAGGACATCTAGGAGGATGCTTAAGAGGCATTTGGCAACTCATGCTAGAATAGAGGAGGAGAGATCTGGTGCTGAGGTAGATTTGAGTGTCATCTGCATATATTGTAGATGATACTGAAATGGAGCAAAATGATCTGATGACAGAATCAAGACCTGTTTACTCTTGTTCTATTAAAATTATTAATTTGCCACATTAAGCAGCTCGTTGATTATAGTTACAGTCCCATCCCTATTATAAAAGCTGCTTCTTGTGAGACAGCCTCTGGTGGACAGCAGTTTTGGTGTCATTCATGTCCTTTTAATTTGTATTTCTGCCACCTCTAGTTTTTTTTTCATAATGTATATAATGTTTGTGTTGTGCTTTGTAAGAACATACCCTGCATCAACATGTTTACTTATATAGAGTAAGGTGGCATTTTTGGAGTGTGTGGTTGTCAGAAGTTATTCTGGTCTACTTATGTTTCCCTTTTTATTTTTCTTATTTTTCTCATTAAATGAATCTCTTAAATGATGCCGTTCACTCAACACATCATGACTGCTTCACATAATCTGTACTTTTTTGACATTTAGTTTTTTGCTTCTAAATTATTACATTTGATAGCCAATATAGATATTACTATTACTACGCATTTGGTGTTAATTATTCTAAAATATGTCTTTACCACATGGGTCCTTATAGAGCAAGCTATAAATTATTAATGTACTATTTTAGTATCATAAATTTGCTCTGACACCTGTGCAATTTATTTCTCATCATTTTCTATCATTAAAAAAACTACATTGATTCCTTAACAAACAAAAATATATTATTTGGAATCTGTGTTTTTTTCTAACTGTCTTCATATCAGGAAGAGGCATCTATTTTGAATTTGTAACAAGCAGATGGTGGACAGATGGTTCATCTTAATAATAAAAATCAACTTAAAATGTTTACATTGTAAATTCAAAGTTGGAAATTCATATAATAGCGGAAAGGTTAATAGTAGTTATCTATGAGGACCTTTGAAAACACAATAATATATGTATCATTTGATAAGTGTAGTATGTATTCTTAAATTCTGATGTTCTATTCACTTATTCTATAACAATTAAAGAAATGCAATATCAGACAAACGCATTCTGGCAAACCCAGAGGGTGAGAACAATATAATGGCCACAAATACACATACAATTTGCTCTCTCGCTAATATGCTTTTTTACAAGTATACAGATCTTAATTTGTTAGAACTGTAGTAAACTATTTCTGCAGTAACAGATGCAGAATTTTGAATCTCATACACTTATGTGTTCTGTATATAATCCTGTTTGTGATGAGCTGTCGACATCTCACACGATGGCATAACATCCCTTCAGAACCTTTGTGCTACATCCTTTCTAGCTCCATCCAAACATAATGTTGGCTTTAATTCATGGATGCTGTGCATTAAGCCATTTGTTTTGTAGCTCTTTCTATTATCACCCCAAGGTTCTAATCCATTCTACTACCTGCCAGAAAAGACTGCTTAGAATGTGCTTAGAAAAATTCTATCACTTTTAGTAGTATTCAACCATATTAGCCTAGGCTCTGCCAGCCATAATAATGACAGAATTATGCATTCTGCTTCCTTGGGCAATGCTACACAATTCTGAGATTCTTTTATTCTACTAATATACAAAATGTAATAGAACAAACAATAAGCCAAGGTAAGTTAAAAACGTGATAGGAACCTTGCATTCAAAACAAAATATTGGGATTTCCATTCTAAAAATGAAAATATAATGGCATAGATCGGCAAAGCTGCAAAAGTGTGCAGAACTTGATGTTGCATAGTGAGAAGTGCACATTCCCATCATCCTATATACTATGTAATCTCTATTTATTTTACTTTTGCTGCATTGTTTACAGGGTGAGATATTCATTAAATCAACAATATTTTCACAATATATATTGGGCTGGATTTCCCAAAACACCAGCAAGATCGTGGCATAGGGTGGTTGAAGATGCAAGGGGCTGCCGGCAAGAACTCTTCCCACATTTATACTTAAAGGGCCATTTACCTCACTATAAGTGCTCTTCATTGTGTGAAAGTGCACAAGATTCTATGTTAAAGTGATCTATTGTATTTTTTAAATTAATCTAAGAACCGTTACAAATTTGCAGTCTTAGGTTTGTTTACAGACCCACTGCTGACTGTCCCATAATTTACAGCATCTGCTGGGAACGGCTGTTCCAAGTGCCGTGAACCGAAAGAATGATGGTTTTACTTGCTTTCAGGAATGTAATCAGCCGTCTGTTAACCCACAAGTAAAATTTATAGTAGTTTCCAGCAGTAATTTTCCTGCATAGATGAATTTGGGAATTGTTAACCCTCTTTCTGATCTGCTCTCTGCACACAGCTCTTGCTGTGAGTCTCTCTGGTGGCATGCCTAATTTCAAACCCAAAAGTATTTCAACATATTTTCAGGAGTACATTACAATGGTGTGCTGCAAGTTGTGCTAAATTAACTGGCCCTTTAACCCGATTACCAACATTTCTCTCTCCCTTTAACTTTATTGTGCCTACTCCTTTTTCTTTTTTACTTATTTCAATCAACATTATCTCCTAATTTTAACCCATTACATTTCTCTTTCACACCCTTTTCTATAATTTCTATCTATCATCTGTCATTTCCCCCCTCTGCCTCTTGTCCATCTTTTACTTCCCCATCACTCTTCTCTTAATACTATCCATTGCACTGTCCCCATTAGTTGGGATTATGCTCATGTACAGCAAAGGGCTTAACTATGGCCTTGTAAGTATATAAATAAATATATATATATATATATATATATATATATATATATATATATATATATGTTATAATATTTGGAGGCCTTGTGATATATATCAGTGTAAGAGTGAAATCAGTCCCACATATTACAATATTTTTGTCTAATCAGCCTAGTTACTCCCTGGTGTCTATGTAAACTCATTCTTCTCAATTTTTTTATGCATTTAAACAGAAAACAATACAGTAAGATCCCAATAGGGTAATTAATAGATACAAGACTGTGCTTAGTGACTGGTTCAGAATGGCGGATTGACAGGTAAAAAATGCAAACTTCAGTGTATGTTTACTGTAAAAACAAAATGCATATTTAGTAGCATTGAGTTGATAAAATAATTTATATTACCTATAATTATTTTTTTAAATACCATTTCTGCTGTGTTCCTTTAAAGTATTTGTCAAGAAATTCCCTTTAATGACACTATATATTATTATATGAGACAATGATATATTTCAATAAGCACCTACTTTCTAAACTAAATAGATCTGATATGACTAGATTCTCCTCTATTCTTCCATTACCCTTTTAATTTGACAATGTGCATTGTCACTCTATATTCAATGTTTTAAACCAATACATTTTCCCCAAGGAATGTAAAAATAGTGTATAAATAACAACGTAATTTCTTTACCGTTCAGCTTCATTCAAATCCTTATGAGAACCTTTTCATGAGCATTACAAGTTTGCCTCTTTAAATGCCAGGTAAACAGCTGTGAGTATATAGTTCACCACTATCTGTGAATAAAATGGTTGTGAAATGAATGTCACCTGCCTAGTGTGCCAGGTTTATCTCCATATCCCTATTGTCAAGTGGCTCACATTGTTTGTCCAGGACCCAGCAAAGCTGCTTAATTATTCAGTAGTTCTGAATCATCTATGCCTGTGCTCTGTGCATGTGTGACCCTGCACCTAATGCCATTAGTTAAGTCATTATTTTTTTGTTGCCTGATTTGACAAGCTATGGTTTAGTTAATCAGATGAAAGGAAATTCATGAATGACAAAACTTGAATAAGTAAACAATACTAGATAACTTCAGTGTGAGTCATGTGAGAGGAGGGAGGTGGAGGCAAACCCAGCACATCAGGCAGGTAACATTTTTAAAACTATTTTATTTGGAGATGGCTTTGTTTGCTAAACACACAGATTTTTTTTTTTTTTTATTAACTCAGATTTTTTAAACTAGATTCTCAATGCTCCTTATCTAGAGCTAACATTTGCCCTTGAATTCATTCCTCCCAACTGTGCCATTTTCTGATTTTACACTGCAATGCCACTGTGATGCTCAGATGGATATGTATCCCAATCTCTGCTCTTTCACCTTATTAAGAAGTAATTCAATTGTAAATAAGAAGCAAGCATAATATGAATGTGAATAATTGATGGCTGTCCTCTCTGACCTTTCCATTCGCCCATGAATACTCGTAAGTTAGAAACTGCTTTCTGTTGGCTGCTGCAGCATGTGCTGTACACTTTGTAAAGCAAGAAAAGTTTTACTGTGTTACAGGATGTTTCTCAAGACAAACACGTCTACTACAGACACCATGGAAATGTCCACCACATAGAGCTGAATACGTTCATTTAGATTAATGTTTCAAATGCCCAAATAACTTCTATGCAAAAATGTTGCACTCCCACAACACTAAAATGATTAAGAGCTACCATCCCTGCATTATTCTACC
Source organism: Discoglossus pictus (assembly GCA_027410445.1). Taxonomy (NCBI): domain Eukaryota; kingdom Metazoa; phylum Chordata; class Amphibia; order Anura; family Alytidae; genus Discoglossus; species Discoglossus pictus. The sequence goes on from CM050166.1 coordinate 89,761,620, forward strand.
CTCTGCCAACTAACTTCCATTCTATATATATTGTGGCAGATGCTGGATTATAGTAAAGTGTATGGGGAAGAAAGCGATGGCAAATCTGGGCAGGCTATTGAAAAAGTAAATGTATTATATCAACAAGGGTCTGCATGGAAACTATGGTATTCCTAATAGTGACATATGGATTTGAGAGCTGGACCATAAAGATGACTGAGCACCGTAGAATTGATTCATTAGAATTGTGGTTTTGGAGAACACTGCTTAGAGTCCTTTGGACTCCAATCAATCAATACTATAGAAAATCAAGCCAAACTGTTCACTTGAAGGTATGATCATGATTCTGAAGCCCAAATATGTTGATCATATTATGAGAATACTTTGATGCTGAGACAAATTGAAGACACACGAAGAAGAGGGCGGCAGAGATGGCGATGGATATATGAGGTGTTTGAAGCGATGAACATGATCTTAAGGGAGTTCAGAAGGGCAGTGGATGAAAGAAGTGCCTAGCGAGGTGCAGGCCATACGGTCATAGAAAGTCAGATATGACTGAATAACTAAAAAAACAACAACTTGGAAAGTTTACTTGCAAGATTTTAAATGAGAGCCATGTACTTGAGCTCTATGTTTGTAATGTACAACTATAAAAAATAATAGTCTAGTCTCACTAGTGGTGGATGATGTTACAGTTAAGGGTGTGTTCCTGATATAATGACTCCAAGCAGAGGAAGAAGACATAACTTCCTTTGCTAAAATGAAACCACAAAGTCTTTGAGTCATAATGTGATCAGAGGCATGCTAAACCAGCATTGTGGCTTCACACGTCAACTTATTGTGCTACAACAATAGGACAATTGGACGAGGGATCATTGGAATACAGGACAATATCATTAAACCACCTATTAGGTAATAATATATTTAACTAGTATATATGCTTTGTAGGAATGAGGGCAAAGATCATATGTAGTCATTATAAATGAATAGTACGTTATGCAATAACTTACTTGGCTCATGGACTACTGGTAAGTAAACTGTCATATGCAATACTGATGGAAACTAACAAGAGTACAGATATAGGCCCCTATTTAATTCCAAGTCCATAATTACCTCACACTCGTATGTCTGTAAATTTGTTACAGTTACAGATGTATTTAATTGACTCAAGCCCGCAAGTACAGGCTTACATGCTCGACATGCAAACCATGAACCCGTACGTAGCATTTCAGGGCATGCTCATGGTCAATTAAGAAAGCCCATAAGTTAAACTTTAGACAGAGCCAATAGTTCAGTAAAATGTGAAGTTTAAACTACAATCAATTAGTGTTTAGACTTTCGATCTGCAATCAGACTCGCAATCCAAAAATCAAGAAATCAATGAAAATCAATAAATCAACTGTTCTAGTTCATGCAGGTTCCAGGATATGTATTAACTCCTTGATTCCCTGTATATATTTAACACGAAAATAAAACATTAAAAAAATATTTTTTTATTGCCGATTTGCGTGCATGAGACTGTTGTGCAATGAATTATAATGTCTTTCATTGCTTTCCCAGTATTTTAAAGTACAGTAGAGTGTATTTATTTGCTGCTGCAGTTATACGAACAGGAGTTTAACCCATTTGCCATTTGTGGGCTTGTTGAATTGTTGTAATTGAATATGGATTTTGTGTCTATAGCACTAGTAACAATTACGGGCATGAAACATCAAAGGAGGAGATAGGACAGAGTTACGATTTAGACAACCGCAGTGCTTATGAGCCTGTAACTTGCAATTGGGATGTGAGTAGCAAAATGTAGCCAATTAAATATCAGTAACATTTACGGGCTCCATTACAGGCTCAAGTAATTGCAATTTGGACAATTAAATAGTTTGGAATTGATGATATCATAAAAACGGGCAACACTAACAGATTAGATCCATGCAGTAAATATTAACAATTGTTAGACACAAGTTTATATCAAAAAAGTAAAGTGTTCTTCATTGGCTGGAGATTTGCTGTGTTAGTGGTTTATTTGGTAACAAGCTTTAAATATATAATGTATATAATGATTGTTTTGACTCATCTGAACTCTGTCTACTCAGATTGCTTTTAGAGCTCTTTCAGTCTGTCTCTAGGCCAGTGCCTCCCCATTGATGGCCTTATAAGGATTATCAGCACAACAATGAACAATGCTTTTGATTGTAAGTCTGCAAATTTTCAATCATTCAAATGCAATTTGGTCAATTGAATAGGGCTCTATATAAGCACATAACATATATTTTTTTTTACAGAAGTTTTTAGTTAGTGAACTTTTATACAAAAGCAAGGTCTTCACTAAATAAAAACTTCTGTAAAAAATATGCTATGTGTTTATATAGAGCCCTATTCATTTGGCCAAATCGTATTTGAATGAGGCCCTATGTGCTTTAGTGAAAGCACTGTGTATGTTTGATTTTAAGCTCAAAGAAAGGGCGGTCCATTCTTTTTTTCTTCACTGTGTTAATATTGTTTTGACTTCAACTTACCCCTGTATAGCGCTATGGAATATGCTGGTGTGTTACAAATAAAGGAAATAATAATAATAATAGAAACCACTGAATATGAATTTTATGAATGATCAATGCATAATTAAAACAACTAACTCCTCTTGTTAGGTACTACAGCGGTCCTATAAATAAAATTATGTAATGAAGAAAAATATTCAAAGGAATTGAAATGAAAATGTATGTATGTCTTGTTAATTACACATTTATTGTAAATGCTTGTATAATGTAATCTATTATCGTTCCTCTAATATACATAGAAACATAGACACAGAAAGATAGATTTGACAAAAGACAAGAACCCAAAAGTCCAGTCTTGTCTATCTACCCAAAAATATGGCTTAATTAAGCCTCAGGATAGCCTTATGCTCATCTTCATGCTTTGATTGACTTTACCACTTCCACTGGAAAACTATTCTACTGTACTACTCTTTTTATAAAATAGTCATTTCTAATATTACCCCTACATTTTCTAACTTCAAATCATTTATCTTTTCTCAAAGACATTTCTTGAACTCATTTCATATATTTGAAGGTTTCTATCCTATCTGGTTTCTAGCACTCTGCTCTGTAAACTATACAAAATTCAGGACATGAAGACATTCCTTGTAAGTTCATGCACCATTTTACTTGCTCTTCTTTGAATTGTTTCTAATTTGTTCAAGTCCTTTTAAAGATATGGAGCCTGATACAATTGAGCTTTCGCATGTTACTGGAGCCCGTAAGTGAGGTTGCAAGTTTATTTGCTATTCAGTTGGCGTCTTTTTACGGGCTCCAAAAGGGTTACGAGTTACGGCCTTGATAACTTTGCCATGGTTAAACCCGTAACTTACAGCCTCCCGAAGCCTTTGATCTTTCGCAAGCGTTATGATGGCTAAAATCGCAAAACGCTATTCAATTGCTCCAGTTCCTCAAGCCCGCAAATGTTTTCACACCCGTAAATGGCAAATGAAGGAGAAAATCTTACGAATGCTAGAGAGGAGTCGCAAGGGGGTTAAACACTTATTTGTAGCACTGTAAGTGCCAATTAAAAATCACTACTGCACTGTAAATAACGGGGAAAGCAAATTAATTGCACAACAGTCTCAAGCTCGCAAATCGGCAGTATATAAGATTTATTTTTAAGTCTTATTTCAGGTTTTTTTTATTTTTACATATACAAGACATATTCATACAACAATCATTTCCGCAAAAACATAGAAATTATACACTTTATAACATTATAGCTCAGGGTTTATAAAGCTTGTTTTAATTTATCATCTTTAAATACTTATCCCATAGGTTCCAGTTGAAGCAATTTTTTTATAAAAGTTTGGGGTTATTTCCAATAAAATCTTTTTCAATTTGTCTATTTCTAGAAATTATGTATTTTATTTCACCCCAATTTGGAAGATGTTTTTTTTTTCCAATTGAGGGTTATTAGCCATTTGGCTACTGCTAATGTATCATCCAAAATAGATTGCACTTTATAATCAATGTTCTCTGGGAAAATATGAAATGGTACTGGAATAAGTTCTATTTTACATTTAAGTATCTTTGACAAATTTTCAATACAGGATACCCCAAATTTTTGAAATTCATTACATTTCCACCACATATGTTCAAATGTAGCATTCTGTGATTCACATCTCCAACATATCCGTTATCTTTATCATTACAGAATTTAGATAAAGTATGAGGAGCCAAGTGGCACCTCTGTACTACCTTAAAATACATTTCTCTCAGGTTAGAACAATTTAACATTCTGGTAGTTGTGTTAAAGGCTTTATTCCAAATATATCAATTCCATTTTTTCTCTAGGTCATCTTCCCGTCTCATTTCAGGGTTAAATCGATCTCGGGTATCAATGAGTTAATACTGGACTAGAACAGTATTGGCATTCATTTCATCATTTTGTATTTTGCTGTTTTGCAAGTCTGATCGCATATCGGACCCCTGAACCTAATTGATTGACATGTAACTTTCATGTTTTACTGCCGGAATAATGACAGTCTCATTTTCTATTGGCTTATTCGAAATGGGAGGTTACGGGCTTGCTTAATTGATCATGTTCCGCCCTGAACTGCTATGAACCAGTGTATGGTTTACAAAGTCAGCTTTGGCCCAGTAACTTGCAGGCTTGAGCAATTGAATAGCATCGTAATCGTGCATGAACAGGAGCACGCAACACACCCGCAGACATATGGCTTACAACGATCGAGTTGCGGGTTTGCAATTCAATCGGGCCCATGGTCTCCAGAGTTGGACACAGTATTATAGGTGAGGTCTAACTGGGGATCTATGGAGTAGCATTAGTACCTCTCTTATTCTGTTACTAATTCTTCTAATTCTACAAATGTTTATGTCATCTGCAAATCCCACTAGTAATATTACTAGTAAATAAATTAAACAAAACAGGCCACAGCACAGCACTAAACTTTGTGACACTCCACTGTTAACCATCCCTTCCTATGACTATGACTCTGACATTTATCCTTCAGTGTCTGATCCTATTTAAAGGGCCACTTAATTCAGCAACATTTAAACCATTTGGACACTGTAAAGATCCCCTAAAACATGTTGAAATACGTTTTCGATTTTTTTTTTTAAATATATGCGTTGTGCACTGAAAAATCAAATCAAATCAAATATGTGTTTATATGTTTGAAAAACTGCCTACAGACAAGGGGGAGACTCGATCTTGCTTCATTACTGCTGCCAATCAGGTTATAGGAGTGTGTACCCCATTTTGTCATTTTGTTTATATTTACAGTTTGATGGGTACATTGTCGTTCTTCAAAATTTGATAATATCGCTGCCAAATTAAATTTCCAACCTATCAATCTGTAAACTCTAATTTCATACCCCTGGAGGACTTAAACAGAGTTTATGCTTAGAACCAAAATAATAAACCGTTATAATGCAAATATATATATATATATATATATATATATATATATATATTTCAATAATAATAACAATTCCATATCACACTCATACTGGTATTTTTATATTGTGCTTATATTACTTATATGAGCTCTTCATGATATGCTAATTACATTTATCACTGACAGACCGTGTAATGTTTTTTTCTCTTACCAGCAGAAAATTCGGGGTCTTCACAGTCCCCTCTCTATGCTTTCAGACCAGCTCAGGGTGTTTTATTGCTACGTGCACTGATCCTAACAAACAAAAATGTAACCCTTACCACATCTATGTGTGCAAGACTGGCACTCACCTAAAACAAGAAAGCTATGGGTTAACTGGTCATTGCAGTGTAACCCGAGTCCAGGGGGATGCTCTGCTATAAATCACAGCCTTTCCCCATAGATCCTCAAATGCTTTACTCTACGCTCTGCCAGTGGGCAGAACAGGCTGCATTTAAAAAAAAATATGCCAATGTTATATTTTTAGGTGTTATTAGTGTAATTAAACAAAATAGATAATTTCAACATACAATCTTGTGCTCTTTCACACCATGAAGAGCACTTACAGTGAGTCCAGTGGCTCTTTAACTATGTTTGAATCTAGTCCCAGACTATGAAGTTTTCAGATTGCAAATTAGTTTATTACAAATGAGTTTATTTTTGTGGGAGAGTGTCAGATGCTTTACCAAAATCTATATAAACTATATGTACTGCTCCACCCTGTTCTGTAGCTTTGATTACATAATTTAAAAAGTCAGTTAGTTAGTGTGACATGATCTCCTAGTAGTTAAGCCATGGTGCCTGTGATGTTGTAAATCTTTGTTCAATAATTCTTTCTTTCAAAACTGCTTTTATTAGCTTGCATTATATTGATGTCAACCTTACTGGCCTGTAGATACTTGAATAATCCCTACTTTCTTTTGTGTGTAGCAGGACTTCATTAGCAATTTTCAAGCCATCTGGAACTACACCTGACAATTATTACTCATTAAAAAGTGTATCTACCTGTGTGACAAGTACCGATCATAAGCATGCCTGGGATAAGCTCCTTCAATGTTTTCTCTCCTTGATTTGCTAACCTACACAATAATCTTGATTGACTAAAATGTATTTTGTGCATTAATTATTGGTCTTATTATTTCTTGTTTGAAAACAGATTTGTTTTTTAAATAGGAAAGGTGTAGTATGTTGTGATTACTGTTGGTATTCCAACATAGAACTTATAACACTTTTACAGCTGCACAATACTGTTTTTATTTTCTTTTATATGAAAATTATACTTTTGTTATTGAAAATTTAGGGTTAGCACCATTCTTTACTATGCATAAACCAAGTTTAAAACATACATGTGCACGAATCTCCATACAGACATAGGCCCCCATTTAATTCCAAGCCCGTAATTACTTTCATACAGCCTGTATGTCTGCGGGTTAGAAATTTGTTACAGTTACGGATGTATTTAATTGACTCAAGCCCGCAAGTACAGGCTCACAGGCACCACAAGCAAACCATGAACCCCGCACATAGCATTTCAGAGCATGATAAAAATAAGCAAGCCCGTACGTTACAATGTAGACAAAGAGAAATAGTAAATGAGACCGTCATCATGACATCAGTAGAACATGGAGTTTAAACTACAATCAATTAGTGCTTAGAAGTCCTATTTGTGATCGGACTCGCAATGCAGAAATTTAAAAATCCATAAAAATGTATAAATCAACTGTTCTAGTCCATGTGGATGGCCTGATATGTATTAACTTCTTGATTCCTGGGATCAAAATAGCACGCAAATAAAATGTTAAAAATGGTTTTTTTTATTGCAGATTTACGAGCTTGAAACTGTTGTGCAATTAATGATAATGCCTTTCATTGCTTTCCCAGGGCCTCATTCAATTGGGATTTGGCCAATTGAATAGGGTCTATATAAGCACACAGCATATTTTTTTTACAGAAGTTTTTAGTTAGTGAACTTCTATCCAAAAGCAAGGTCTTCACTAACTAAAAACTTTTGTAAAAAAATATGCTGTGTGCTTATATAGACCCTATTCAATTGGCCAAATCGCAATTGAATGAGACCCCCAGTATTTTAAAGTACAGTAGTGTGTTTATATTTGCTTTTGCAGTGTTATGAACAGGTGTTTACCCACTTGCGAGTCCTATCTAGTACTCATAGAATTTTTTGATACATTTGCCATTTACGGGTTTGAAGGCAATTGTGGGCTTGTTGAATTGTTGTAATTGAAAATGGATTTTATCTTTAGCACTGGTAACCATTGCGGTCTTGAAACATCAAAATGTAACCATTTAAATATCAGTAGCTTTTACAGGCTCCATTATGGGCTTTTCCAATTGCGATTTGGATAACTGAATATTCTGCATAACCGGCACTCCAGGCTTCTATCATTATACTAGACTTTTAGCAGCATTAACACAAGAGGCCGGTCATTGTTTGGGACATTTGGGAGGCTAGGAGGCACTGGGGCACTTCCATGAAAAAAGGGATTGTCCCTCCAAAACAGAGGTATTTGAGATGCTAGCAAGAACAGATGTAATGTCCCTCAGAAGATGGACTCTCCTTCCAAAAGAGCAATTATTGGAAGGTTTAATCTACTAAACTGTATTTAAGGTTATAAATAAGATATTCTGTCTGGAAAAAACAGCAATTAACCATTTTTTTTCAAAATAATAGGCATACTAGTTTTTTTATAATACAAAAATGGATATTACAAATTGACTGCTGGTATCTGCTGTTTTGAATGAACATGCTTCTAAATCTCCCGAATTGCCATGCAATTAATATCTGTATTGTAGTCTGTTTTGTAATGATGAAGATAATAATGTCAGTGTAATGACACTCATGATATGTTTTCTCTCACACAGGCAAATATATGACTTTTATCATGGACCCATCCCAGTTCCAGTATGTCATTAGACATGGCAGGCAACTCGACTTTCATGAGTTTGCTAATGAAATGGCATCCAGAACTTTTGACTACCCACGCCTGACAGAAGCAAAGTTCACTCAGCTAAATGATAATCTGCACAGAATATACAAAATCCTGCAGGGTAGGGCATTGGACAAACTCACTGACAGCATGATGGGAAATCTCCAACATGTATTCAAATGGAAATTCTTGCAAGCAACAGATTGGGAGAAAGAAAAAATGTACCAGTTCTGCTGCTGTATTATGTTTGAAGCCAGTTTTATGACACTCTATGGAAGAGATCCTGTTGCAGATGGTCGCAAAGTTATTAGCGAATTTAGAGAAAAATTTACAAAGTTTGATGCCAAGTTCCCCTATCTTGTCATAAACATACCAATTGCGTTGCTAGGAGCTACCAAGAAGATTCGTGAAGAACTGATACATCTTTTTTTCCCTAATAAAATGGCACAAAGACTTCAAGTGTCAGAGGTTGTTCAGGCCAGAAACAATGTACTTGAACAGTATGAAATGCTTCAGGATTATGACCGGGCAGGTAAGAAGCATAACTGGTGTTAGACAAAATAATTTACTATAGACCTTTGAAATAAAAAAATTTAAATTGCGACCTTGAAAATTTTTATGCTTCTTTTAATTGGCTAATGATAAAATGTTTTAGTCTCAAACAACCGTCTATAATAATTGATTTTTTTTTTTTTTTGTGCTGAGGTGGTAAAACAAGATACTTAATGGTGATAATGAGAAAGAGATTATAACCTAGCTGCATATACTCCCCTTACTACATCCTCCCCCCTCCCATTGACATTACATTTTAAACTATTCTCATTAAGCAGAAAATTAGACTTCAGAAGCCTATTGGTCCTCATTAGCATTCACTGATCCTTGGCTGGGTCTGTGTCCTAACATCTTTTAATTAGCACACTGCAAATCTAATCAGTGTAATAAATGCTATTAATCTTCCTTTTCACTTATTTTCTCTCAGCACATCATTTTGCCTTCTTTTGGGCCTCTGTGGGGAACACAATTCCGGCTACATTCTGGGCCATGTATTATCTTGTGAGGCACCCAAAAGCACTTGCAGCAGTGCGTGACGAAATTGACCATTTGCTGCAGTCAACAGGTCAAAAGAGGGGCCCTGAATATGACATCCATCTCACCAGAGAACAGTTGGACAGCCTGGTCTACCTAGGTAATTTATTTATTTTTATCTGCATCAAACCGAGTAGCAGGAAACTCCGTTTATCACACGTTTCTGTTTACTGAGAAGGTGGAGGACACAGCTGCTTAATTGACATAATAATACCCATTTACATCAATTATAAATTAGGTAGTTTATATCTGCAGATACTTTCATTCCATGTAAACATTACAGCTTGAGCAATTAACAATACAAGGTAAGCAAAAGGCTAAATCGAAGCATAGCAATCGTTTAACAAAAGTGTATGCCTATTAACTTGTTTGAATCCAAGCATCTGCTAGGGGAATAGTTATTTTCAAATAGACCTAACTTGTCTTTTTAAATTTATAATTTCTGTGTTGTGGAGGGAAGTGTGTAAAAAAAAAAATGTATTCCAAGTTTACATAGTTTCTTATGCTAGCATGTTGCGTAGGGTTTCCCCTCTTCTTATTGTTCTAAAATGTAATAATTTTATAATTTAAATTACATTGTGAAGCCCTTATTTCACATAGAGAGACAAGAGGAGTATTGGCATTTTAAACTCTTATTTGATTCCAAAGTTTCTACTTACAAACCTCTGTTTTAGTCCAATTTATATTACTCCATAATGACTGCTCACAGCAGCCAGCTTTCTGCTGTTACCAATCAGTGACTATGGTATGTAGGGCCTACACAGGAAATAAATAGTCAGGGCATGCTATGGGTTAATAAGGAAAAAAAATAACACAAAAATGATACACAGATCAAACACATGTGCTCCTTCTCAGACAATTATATACACACACACACACGCATATATATATATATATATATATATATATATATATATATATATATATAAATATATATAATCCTTTATTTGTAATGTATCAGTATCAACATATTCCATAGCTATATACAGGGGATAAGTTTACAGCAAAGTACAATATTAAACACACGGTAAAAGAAGGGAGTGCCCAATCTTATGTAGAAAGTGCTTTATCCCAAAGCATCCTACAAGATTGAAGACTCACAAACTTACAATCTAAATCTGTTGACGTGTGGTTGGATATTTGTGTATGATAAGGTTTGAGCACCGTTCAAAACTCTGACCAGTAAAAATAAACTGGTAAAAAAATGTACCAATGAAAAATGACAGTATTACTATATGTAATTTAATAAAATCACTAATATAGTTTGTAACGTGTGCGTAACACTCCAGTGGGAGCGCATGCGCACTTCACAAACTATTTGTACGAATTTCAGTACATGCCGCAGTGTGCAAAGCGCAGCTTCAGCCACGCATGCACACCCCAAGGAACAGGGGAGGGGGAAAGAGACACAGGGAAGGGAGGAGGGGGGAAGAGACACAGGGGCGGGAGGTGGGAAGAGACACAGGGGGCAAGAGGGGGAAAGAGACACAGGGAAGGGAGAGGGGGGAAGAGACAAAGAGGAGGGAGGGGGGGAAGAGACACAGGAGAGGGGGAGAGACACAGGGGAGGGAGAGGGCAGCAAAGAGACACAGGAGAGGGGGGGGGGGACGCATGTAATATTATACCATCATTTAGGACGGGTAAACAACTAGTATAAATATAAGTCATGGGGTGAGAAGAAAACTGCAGTGTGTTTCTTTAGTAAGCTTAAAATTTGTGATTTATTGTCAAGGCCATGGAAATGTACCATATATCTATAGTTTGTAGAGAGTGTGACAGTAAAGGGAAGGGCTAATGACTGACATTTGGAAGATATGAAATTGACATGGAGGCACGAGGAGACATTGTGACATATGGAATGGTTTCTAATATGGGTGTTAATGGCAGAACAACATTTGGGTTTGTGGGAAAGTGTCATAAGTACACAGTAGGTCCATGAATGACATATGGGAATAGTGAGAGAGTGAAATGTCGAACGGAAGAGTGACATATGTGGGGAAAGAGTGTTCTCGGTATTCACCCAGCAACCCACATGTGCACATACATATACACTAAACACATGCCTGCATACATTAGCATGCTTATAATACCCACTCTTCTCCTCCAGTTTTTTTCAGAATTTTTCAGCTAGTTTGTCTGCTTCCTGCTATCTACATTTCCAGCCCTCCTAGCCATGTGCACAGCCCTCTCAGTCACACCCCCATCTGTTTCACAGCTTTGGGATTAATGGAGAGTGCCATCAATGTTTAAATGGAAGGACAGCAGGCAGAAGACTGGCATTCACACAGGGGTGTTCTGTTGCTGCCACTTTGTCAGTATCTTCCATTTGAGAGATATCCAGTCCAGCCCTGTTACCAGGGCTACCTTGGCTGTATCAGAAAGTCAGCTTGAAAACTGCCAAATTCATAACCTTTGGGTCATTACATATTTGCTCTTCTAAATACATATGTCCAAATGTATATCTACCTATTAACATTATATTAGTTTTGATTATAGTTTATGTTAATAGGTAGAAAAAAATATTTAGTCATACTTTTTCAAATGTACTTACCACATAAGAACATCAATTACTTTTTACTACAAGTATATCACTAAATCAAAAGTTTAAATGGACACTGTAATGATCAATATTTATTACTAATCAGTAATAACCATCAGTATAAGTAACGTTTACATTTATTGAGATTTTAAAGAGTTATTCTTTGCTAATTATACATATACAGTGGAACCTCTATATTCATCATTCCTGAGGGATGGACGGATGGATACTGAATCATGAATATTGAAGCAATTTTTCCATAGGAATGAACTAAAATCAGAATAATCTGTTTCCAGCACATAATCTAATGCATAAATAAATATAAAATGTAGCCAGAACTTTACAGAGGAGCAATAGTGGCAGAAGCTGAAGAAACGCAAAATAATTATTGTTTAGATCGGGAGTCACCTTCCATTAAAATATCCGGTAACTAAAATTCTGGCTATCAAGGACTTTTTTGGCTCTTTCCCGACGATTCATTAGCACACAATTTAGCAAAGAACTTGTCCAATGTTGCCTGTTTCGGTCTTTTTTTTTCTTTTTTTAATTGTATGACTATTATTACATTTTTGGATGAATATAGGAGTATTTTTTATTTATTTATTTTTTTCCTAAAAGGTAAAAAGACTAACATCTATATTGATCAGCCCTTATATTTATCAAATCTATTGTTTCACTGCAAATGTTGCTGGTTTTCACAAAAATACTTAGGTTGGAGCTCTTCCCCCTGTTGCTCTCTGTAAAAAATAGTTTCACACTCATCCACCATTTCAGAAAGAAGAGAGGAGCTCCAGCCAAAAGACCAGCAATTTTCAGTTTACATTTTCTCACAAAATATAATTTTTTACTGTAAATTGAAAAGTTCTTTATAGTTATATTTGCTGCGTACAGATCTGAAAGCTGGACCATTACAATGTCCTATGAGATATGTTCTATGAGAGGAATATGAAGGTCCATAGGAATAGCCATGCTGAACCTGATCTGTGGAAGTAGCTTCTTTGTCTTGTAAGTGGAGAAACTCTACTGAGTATTTACCACTTGTTGCAATCTTTTCACCTGAACAAGAATACACTCTTTGTAGAGACTGCTGTTCTAGACAACCATGTTGAAATAATGGTGTGAATTATTTTAACTGTAAGCCAACAGCAGGTAATGCATTTGTCTGGGTTTTTTCTTTGTTTGTTTGTTGTTGTTTTTTGCATCAAGTAATTTCCAACTTTCTGTGACCTTGTGGACTCTAACACAATATGACATCTTTCTGTCCATGGTCATGCTAATCCACTTGGTTTCCATGGCAGAGATACTGGAGTGGGTTGTCAGTTTCTTATCCAGTGGGCCACAGCATACAGCTGCTAGTATTCCTAGGTGGTCTCCCATCCAAATACTGACCAGGCCCAACCCTGCATGGCATCAGGGTGGTGTGACCTCTTGGTTCCCTGACTGGAATCAAATCCAGGTCGCAGTGGGTATTCTGACATAATAAAATGCTGATATAACAATAGTTTAATAGTCGAGCATATGCTGAAACCAGCATCAAACCGGATTCTAGTGTTGTGTATAGTGGCACGTAAAGCAGGTGAATAACAACGTTGGCATGTGGGATGTCAAATCCTTGCAACACTCCCAATCATTGACCTCAAACCACAATCATTATTTCATCTCCGTCTTATAGACATTCCTATTACATCTAATGAGATATCAATGAAAAATATTTGGACAAGATACATTTTTGGCTAGTTCTTGGTTAACTATATTCTCGAAACTTCGCACTTGTTGAAAAGGAGCGGTTATAAGACTGCATTTTTAAATTGCTAATGGAAAGGTAGTTCACAATAACAATATCCACATTGAGGTCAGGTAGCACAAACACTTATTAATCAACCATGTGAATGGCAAAGGAAAATGTCAACACAACAGTATATCTGACTATGGGCTCCACTCAAACACACTGGCTTATCCTATTGTTCAGTTGTAACTATATACAGGGGCTCATATGCAGCCGTCATTGCTCTTAGATTCTAATTGTATTTTTTGGCTTTTCTGCAATGTTTCTGTTTTTACCATAGCACATTCTGGGAGGGTTTGATTTCCTTTTCTGCAGTCAAGCCCTGTATTACATGATAATATAAATTTTTATTCATAAAGATTTTAGTTCACACACCGTGGAAAACACTGTAATTACAATTTGCTTTTCAGAGAATCAAAAACCTCTGTTCAGATTGTATGTAATTTTCAGCTTGACCCTGTCTGGACAATGAGTGTATATAATTCTCTTGTTCTAAGGGCATGCATTGAAAAAGCACTCATTCTAATTAATCATCAGCAATCTTTGTAAGTATATTCTAGATGATAAAGTGATGGAGACCTCTTGGAGATGCCAAATATTAATGCATGTACTTTACAGGTTATTCTAGGGATGGACATGATCTCTAAGATTTCACTTTATAGTGGGGCTGATCCATGGGATAAAGACTTTAATCATGGAAAAAAAAACATATTGGTCTAAAAATGTTTACAAACGTTAGGTATATTTGACTTTAAGTCAAAATCTTGATTAAACAAACCGAACAAGAATGTGCTTAACAAGCTATGCAGAAAATGGCCTATTCCTTAGGTTTTCATTTTAGTAAAAAATCATTTAAATTTAAATAGTCATGTATTTAAAGACTTTTGTTTGATTCTCAAATGTACACCTTCATACAAGGGATTAATAGTATTTAGATTCCAGTTAAAAAGTAATGCTTTAAAAGTAAAAAAAAAAAAAATGGAAATATTAGAAAGAAATCCCTAGATAGACGTATACAAAAACAGAATGTGTTTTGCTTCAGGAATATGAAGTAGTAAAGTGTATTTTGTGTGTTGATAAAAATGAAAATTCAAAAACAATTTACACACAAAATGTAGAAAACAGAAATGTGAGAAAAAAAAACTAGAACAAATGCAAATAAATAGATTATACTTACAACTGTTTTCATTAATGTGCAAAATTGTTTTCTCACAGTCTATTCAGAATGATTCATTTTATGAGTAGGCTGCAGCCAGTGTAATAAAACAGAATGTAGCAATATGTACTAAATCACGTTATCTGTATCTCACTGTAGAATTTGGTAAGACAATATTTAATGAAATAGAAGATTTTTTTTTTTAAAACACATTACATGTTCAGATTTAGTCAAATGGAAATAAAACATGTATAGTTAGGATTTTATTTTGGAGCACTTTTTATTCAAAGTGCTCTATAAAATATTTAAAATGGGCACACAGAAACATAAAAAATAAAAATAATTAAGTATACTGATGATGATTTGCAAGAGTAATGTATAGTAGTGAGCAATTACAGTTCAGCGTTAAAAACTTCTAAATTAATGACATTTTAACCTCTTTCCATCACCTTATGCTTCTGCATCACACAATAGTTTGTTTAGCATGCTAGAGAAAACATCTTATTAATGTTAGTGCATTAAAATAGACCACTTTTGTTTATTGAAATTAAGGCAAATTCTGTAAAAATATCAGTAAGAAAACTCTGATGGGATGAGAAACAAGCATATACCATAGAGTTGTACAGTGGGATACAATGAGAATAGCAAAATATTGCATACAAAATATATTTTATCCCATACATATCTATATATTGTTCTTATAAAACTAAAATATTAGCATTTTTAGTTAATGCTTGATTAATATTAACTTGCTGACCATGTCCAAATGTTTTAATGATTCACAATGACCTATTATTACCTGCAGACCCTTATTTTGATTGGGTGATTGACAGTTTATTGTTTGGCTACCGTGTTGTATTTCAGCTGACAAGACTTTTCATTTTAACTCAATTTGCCTGCCTATCACAAGCTGGTGGCAGGCCAGACTCAAGTCACCCAGCTTTGCCTCAGCAGCTTGCTCTGTTTCTCATTAGTACGCATTTATTCAGTGGAAATTGGAAGACAAATGCTTGAAGGCATGTGAGCTAAGTATAGCAAATAACATTTTAAGGCTGACTATTTATAAGAATATTGAAACGTTTCCTTCAACAAGAAAAAAATCTATAGTTTTTTGGGATCAAAGCGCTAGAATAGAAGTGAAAACATGAGTGGAAAGGAAGGATCAGTACCACTGCAAGAAAACCCTCTGCATTGAAAATATCTCAATTCTTTTGCAGACGTATTGTCAGACCACAGTGTGGCTTTTTTTTTTTTTTTTTGCTACGAAGGTTTAAACATCAAATGTGTAAGACGGAAAAAAATGAGGGTCATGTTCATTTGCTGCGTGGTTATCCCTAGGTATTCTTTAAATTGCCTTGTTTGTTCGGCACTAGCACAGAAACAGATGTTGCTCTACTGTGCTAGATAATTTACTGTACCTCATGGTGCAGAATGGAAGGCATCCCAAGCTACCCAGCTGGTCTGTTAGTAGCACTTGCTGGTGTCTGCTGAACTATGACAACTGCAAGGGAAGGCTGCACGTTTACTGTTATTTTTTTCCAATGTGTATCCTCTTACACTTGCTCATGGTTTGTAGAACGCTGAGTGTCTTTTATTATGTTAGACGACGGACTTAAATAAGTCCCACTGTCCTTTGTTGATCATAATGTGACTCATTACTTTTGTCATCTAATAATTATCGGCTTGATCGCTCAGAGCCACAGCCAAGCTCGTCTTCCACACATAACTGGTACTGGAAGGTAAAACAGATTTGTCATTTACGATCTGACTGCTAAGCCACACTTTGTGCTCTATTATTGTGATTAACTTCTGCATACGATATGCTTACCCAATTGTCATTTATGATACTGCATTGGGCACAAACTGCCATGCTTGCTGGAATAATGTCAACCAATACGATATGACTGTGTAACCCAGGATGTAAAATCTAAACCTGCTATTTCACAGCAGTAACAGCTTTGGAAATATTTTTTTCATTCTCGCTGGTTTCCTTGGGTAACTAATGTTCCTACATATGTCACCTACCATTTCTAAACATATACTCGAATTGTATTATTATCTTAATAATTTTAAAAATCGCAGACAGCAGAAAAATGGAGGTTGGACCATTGCTTTGTACCGTATAAAGTTTTTGTTGCCAGAGCGCTGCCAGTTGAAATTTATCGTGTCAGGTGCCTTGTGGCTATCCGCAGTAGAAGCCATATTCTGGAACCAGAGTTCTTTTCTGGCTTCGTCACCAACAAGCCGATTTGACTCTGCCTGATTATAGTAACGAAGGCAGTCCAAAAGAATATGCACAGACTCACTGTACGTCACATTGAATCACAGCGCTGGCCACACAAAGCTGACCGCAGCCTCATTTCTTTAGACAAATGCACGCTTAAGGAAAAACCTCCTGCGAGAAAGCATCCAAGGCCACTTTATTTGCTATGCATGCTGCAACAGATTTAATATTTACTGAAAGAGCATTTGTTATTATATTTTTCAGAGGCATCATGAATGCTGTACAACTGCTGTATTTGATAACTAACCTTTTGATACAGGAGTTGCTGAATGCTTAGTGAACATGTTGCCTTTATTTATTTTCCTAAATGATCACTTGCTCTGTAACTGTTTTAGGAAAATGCCTCTATTTGCTTTGTTTTGTGATAAAATGCCTTAAATTAGAGGAAATCAGGCCACATTACAGCACTCATACAAGCGAGTGGAGGAATAGTCAGTTTTGATTACAAAGGGAGAGATGCAGATTTCGACAGGAGCTACATTCTGATATGCATGCGATGAAAATGATTTATGCAAATTATTCATACTATTCCCGTTGGGATTCCTCCTCAAACTGCCAGGATAAATTGCCGGAAATTAGCCATAAAATCTGTCGTGCTAGGAGCAAAAGGTGAAGGCCATTGGGAAAGAAAGGACATCCAGCTTCTAAGCATCCTGTAATATGACTAGGTTTTTATGTTTGTGTACATAGAAAATATTGATGAATACATATATTTTTACAAGTATCGTCTCATGTAGACTTGATAATTTTAAGGGCATTTTTTATAAACCAATTTCACTGCTTACTCTGAACGTATCTTACAAATATAAATACTAATCATTAAATATTTTGTATTAGATAAATCAGTTTTTTATATGTGTGTGTTTTTTTTTTTTACAATCACGCAATGCATTCTGTGTAATTTCTAGTGGTTTGGAATGATCATTGAGAATTACATCTGGAAATTAGACAACGCTTTCTGTGTAGTGTGTATAAAACTACTGTATACATAAAATATGGTGCTTGTTTTTATTGTTAGCCTGTAGGGCTGTCATAGCAATAACAATGTCTCCTTTTAGCAAATGGTAATTGAATTCTTTGCTTTGCTTTTTCTCTTTGCCAAAATCAGGAAGTGCTATAAAGGAGACTTTCCGATTGTGCTCTGCTTCCATGAACATTCGTGTGGTCCAAGATGATTTTCTTCTAGAGCTTGAGGGTAATCAGGCAGTCAGTCTCAGGAAAGGAGATTTTGTAGCCCTCTATCCTCCGACATTGCACAAGGACCCTGAGGTCTATGAAGACCCTGAGGTAAATATTCAAATAGTGCTTCTCATCCGACTTCAGGCATACTGCTGCAGCCAAGTATTTTGTACTGTATCTATTTTCTAATGTTGTTCCTTCTTCTGGAAGTAATGTCTCTACATTCCATTGCAGTTTTTACATCCCTGCAGGTTGAAGGCCTTGTGGCTCGAAGGTACAAAATGGTGATGAAACTGAATGCTGGTGCTTTCAAAAAAATTGACAATTGCACATTGACTACCAAAAACTTGAGGCTAAATCTGTACTGCCTTTGTTACTAGATCATTTCATAGCTACACAAATAATAAGAGGTGGCTTAAATAGTAATTAATAGCTAACAATTATTTAAGTGCCTGAAAACATCCCAATTTCCATGACAGTAACTTCTCAATAATGCTCTTTCATAATATTCCATAAGGCTACTCCATGATTTAAGAACTGTATGCTTAGCATTGTAAAGTTGAAGCTCTGTAACATGGAAGGCCGTTGTGGAATAAAGGGACAAAAACAAACGTACAAAAAATGCAAGAAACTACATGTATACCTCTAAATAATGATAAAGAAATGATAAAGTCTTGTAGGGTGCTTTGGGATAAAGCACTTTCTGCTAAGATTCTAAACTCAAAACAGGGCCCTTCAACTTCTGAATTTGTTAATTTTGTATTTCCCCTGTTCTTATCCCCTGTACAGCGCTACAGAATATGTTGGCGCAATACAAATAAAAGATAATAATAAAAATATATTTACAATTGGTTATTAGTAGAGCAAAATCTAGTCTTGGGTAATTAACCTTTAATGTTGCTAATGTGGTTAGAAATGTACTTTTCAGGATCCTCTTACCTTACAAGGCTTTCTATTTGATCTCAGATCATTAATTTAAATTTACAGTTGTGTGTAGCAGAAAGAACAAGCTCAAGTGGTTGAATTGAATAAGCTCAGAGGCTGTTAATGTTTGTAAACTGAAATTATTAAAGTAAACCAACTGGACATGCACTTTAGCAAAGCACCCCCACTGTAAGAATTAATTAAGTTGTTGTCGGTTATATAATAGATATTTAGGTATTTTCGAGTATTGTCAACTTGCAAATATACTTCTTTTTAGATATACTGTATATTTCTGTTTCTACCATGATTGTGACTTTGCAGTATCCCTTTAATGAATATCAAGGAGTTGTAATTAATCCACATTGGCTCAAGCTTAGTGAGGGGCCGGAGTTTACCACCTGCATGCTAATTGAAAATAGTCTGGGTCCTATACTGAATGCTGTTTCTCTTCACATGTTTAGTTTGGGTGACAGATTGAAGTGTGTACCGATTTTAAAATGTTTCCAATTTGACTTTTTTGCATTTATTCTGCAGGTTTTAGATCGGATAAATCAATTCCTTATTTACGGAAGATCCTAGGTTATATTACAAAATACTGCATTACTGCAAATGTTTTACGGACCTCTAAAAAGATGTTTGTTCATACATTATTTATTAGCAACTACACAAAAAAAAAAAAGCAAACAACTTTACAGAAATTAGCCAGTTGAGATATAGTGAGAATTTTGGCCTGGTATGAAAGGCTTTACTATGAAAGAACCTGACTCAAGATCCAGTGCCAGCTGATTATCACTTGGGGCAATTTGCATCTTCTGAGTATTTCTGTAAGCACCAGCATTTCTATTGCAAGATGTTATGTGCAAGAAATGTTAGTGACTGTTTATTATATGGCCTAAAATGATATTCTATATTATTTATACAATTTGAAACTATTAGCTTAGTCTTTTTAAGACATGAAAATTATTATAAGAGATGCATATGTATGATCGGCATCTTAAAATTAGTTTCATCTTTATTTTATTTTTTTTAAAGAGAAAAGGAAACACATTTTTTTCATTACTTTATAAGAGCATGTTTTTAACATTACCAAAGTTGTGTTTTGAATGAAAATATTAAGTAAAATATACTTAAACAAGATGTATAAAGCTATATTACTGCAAATTAACAGATAAACATTTGAATTGATTTATTGTGCTTTGACACCTTTTAGAAAAGTAAATACACCGTGGCGCATTCACCAACATCCTCTTTCAGATGCAACAAAGCATAAACCTTTTCCATGATTCAGCAGGTACACTACATTATATTATTTAATCAAATGTATATTTTTAAATACACTTTTCTGAAATTAGCATGCAGAAGAAGTGTCTCCAAATTAGGTAAAATGCACACAATAAAACAGTGAGGAAATGATTATCTACCCTTCTAACTGCAAAAACATTTTGTTCTTGATAGACTCAGAATTGTTGTGTTCTGTTTCTCTTATTTTGACATGTTTAGAATACTTCTAATGCAAATAATACTATTAAAAAATGTTTTTTAACATGTGGAACCTGGTTTACCATGCTAACATACTTTTGCAGTGTTTTCAATGTATTACAGAAAACTTGGGAAATCCAATAAAAAACAAACAAACTTACTGTTAGTAATTTTAAAAACTGCCCGATTGATTATATATTTGCAGTAATTAATGTTTTTTAGATGCTAGCACTTGAAATGTATTTTATTTTCCTTCCTCTGCTGCTTTTCTCAGAGCTACACATGGCAGCTTGGTCTTGCTCCCATTTTGATCTATGTTGTCCCTACTGACTCTTCTTAAAACGAAATTAGATTTAAACCCATTCCAACCAAAATAAACTAATAAAGTGCCTAATGTGTGCTATGTGCTCACAATTGCAGAAAAAATTACTTTTATGTTCTATTAGCTTCAATCGTACAGTAAGTGATAGAACACCCAATAATAAATAAAATTGCACTACAGCAAATTGTCTCTCTTTTAGCTTAATCCACTTACCCCCGTGGCTGTAAAGCAAACTTCCAGTAAATCAACTAGATTTACATTTTTACATCTTATGAATTTGTAGGATCGCTTTTCTTCTTTGAAATCTGGCATTATTTGCATGACTTACACCAAATAAGAGCCAGAGAAGTGCTCAACTGTGCATCTATATCTATGTCTGTTATGTCAGTTGTGACAGCAGTATACATCTCCATGAGTTTAACTGACAGTTCTCTTGTTCAAGGAGCAACTACTCATTCAATCAACATTAAGCTCAACTGGCACATCAATGTAATGAATCATTCTGTTATCACTATGTAGGCCAAACACAGCATTGCATCCTTTTCAAATGACTTTATACATTTTCCACAATTCACCCTACTCTGAGTAATTTTAATACTGTTGCCTTCTCTATGCCAGATTTTATGAATACCTTTTCCATTTCAAATTCACGCCCAGTTTTGCTACTAAGGACGTTCTGTGTAATGGACAAGAATTAGCAGAGCATATACTCTACTACCATCTTACTATATTAATGTACAGCTATGACATATTGCAATTATTATTGGTTAAAATGCAGAAGAATGCTTTCCTTTTATTATTTTTAATGATATCATTAGAAAATAAAGTATAAAAATTCTAACTTGAACTTCTAACTTGTTTATCATTTGAGTAAAGGAATCTATTGACTTTGAACTTTCTAGAAGCATTGTGGCTTCATACTTGTATAATATTTCTTTATTGAGAGTGACTGCTAAGTTGAGAGAGATGAGTCAACTGTTATATAGTTCCCTGAAGAAACCCGACAATCTTGTGGAGAAACGCGCGTCAAGTGGTGGTTCGTGTATACCCTCCATGTAATGAACTTGGAAAAAAAAGCCTCTCCATTACTAATTAATTGCAATGGCTGTTCACTATCATTTTTGTCATTAGATCAGGGCCCTAGCTTTATGGGTGCCTGTCAAAAAGTTATTCCAGAGGTACGCTGTTAGCTTTATCCTGGTTTAAGGTATAATTCCTTATTATTGTAGTCCTTCTACCATAGTAGTCCTTCTAGTGTATTAATACACAAGCATTACACTAAGACCATGACTTGTATACAACTTTGGTATAAACAGAACCAAATGTAAATTAGTATGTTATGCTGGTAACATGTTATTCAATATATATCTATATAGTGCTAAACAATAAGCCAATATATCATTTTACAGATTGAGGCATCTGGGACTCAAGCATTAAGACTTTATTAGAGGAGTTTACCACATTTTGTTTTTACTTATAATTGCTTATTTTAATTCCCATTTTTTATATCACAATAAAAGGTAAGTCTTAATTATCACAAAATAGAGGGTTTTTTTTGTTCTTAGTGGACAACTTTATTGTCTATAAGAACAGATGTAATTACTGACCTTAATCTATTATGAATTTGATATAGCCAGTGTGGCAAATCCATACAGCTAAAACTGTTATATTTTATGTAAGCAATAATTTGCCATTGTCATTATCCATATGGTGTGGTAGTTAACCACTCAAAGGAAGGTTTTTGTTAAATGCTAATTCTAGGCATGGCAAGTTACCCAGAGTTAAATGACTACTTTAGTGGTCTTATGAAGGAGTGTCTAAAGAATAGTTAGGTAATTGTCAATAAGGAAAAACGTTATTAAACTTTTACTGTGCATTATTTACAAGTACTTACTGTCTTTAGGGTGGGAAGGGGCAAATTGATAACTACTCTCTGAAATACACCTCAGTAGCAGGGAGCAGTGAAACTTGATCTACTAGCCATGTGCAAACATACTTTCCAGGAACCACACTCTCTCATACTGCAGTTGTGATATGCCAGTTTAGATATCCTCTCCCATCGGTTGCTCCACTCCAGATACAATGCTTCATTCAGGCTGGGGCATGAATGAAAATGTTTTTTTTTTTTTTTATTATAGTGCACCTTTGCTATGCTTAAAACTGTGAAATACCTTAAGCATATGCTTAAAAGGAGCCATGTTTAAAATGGTTTGGATTGACCGAGTGAAGGTGCATTATGTGGTCTCATTTGCATGTCCTGCCCAGTTTTCCCAGAGTGCCGTGCATATACTGTATTTCTGAGACATTAGAGCAGGAAATAAGTTTCTATTACCTTTTTTTTTAGACATTCAAATGGAATCACTAATGTACTATTCCTTATTTGTACTACTGTACTTTGTACGGTGGAGGGCTTCTATCACTCTTAGCCCACCATATGTGAAATAATTGCTGTATTGAACTACTCTATACAAAAATTACCACACAAACCAGGCACTCACACCACACTGAGGATCGTCAGTAACCGTAAAACAGTGCTGCATGTGGTTAAGTGATCTGGTTTGTGAAAAATCGATCTGTTGCTATGCCTAAAACTGGGAAATACAGTAAGCATATGCTTAAAAGGAGCCATGTTTAACATGGTTTGGAATGATCGAGTGAAGGTGCACTATATGGTCTAATTTGCATGTCCCGCCCAGTTTTCCCAGAGTGCAGTGCATAAACTGTATTTCTGAGAAAGTGGAGCAGTAAATAGCCCACCATATGTGAAATAATTGCTATATATATATATATATATATATATATATATATATATATATATATATATATATATAAAATCATTTAATATATGACGGGCAAAAGATCGATAGAAGTCATCCACCGTACAGTAGTACAGTAAATAAATAGGTAAATAAATAAATATGTCTAAAACAAGTTAAAAAAACCTGTTTCCAGATCAGAATTCTGAGAAAAAACATTATTGCACTGCATTTGTGCGCACATTTGCATGTCCCTGCTCAGCTTCCCAGAATGCAGTGTAATAACTGTTTTTCTTGGAAGTCTGAGCTGGTTTTTTAGACATTCAAATGTGAACACAGATGTACTATTTATTTAAAAAAAAAAGAATATATATATATATATATATATATATATATATATATATATATATATATATATATACTACCGTATATACTCAAGTTTTTCAGCCCTTTTTTTAGGCTAAAAAAGGCCCCCCTCGGCTTATACTCGAGTCACTCTTCCCCCTCTCACCCCCCATGTCTCTAACCCCCCCGTGTGTCTCTAACCCCCCGTGTATCTCTCTACCCCCCGTGTCTCTTTCCCTCCCCCCTCCTCAACCTAAACCCCCCTCAACCCCACTCTTCCACCTAAACCCCCCTAAATACCTCCCCTCATTTACCTCCTTGTGCTCCGGCCTCCGCTCCTTGACCCGGCGCCGGCGCGCACGTGACGTCACACATGCGCTCCGCGTCATTAGCATACACCCGGTATATGCTAATGACGCGGCGCGCATGTGTGACGTCACATGCGCGCCGGCACCGGGTCAAGGAGTGGAGGCCGGAGCACAAGCAGGTAAGTGCGGGGAGAGGGGGGAGGTATTTAGGGGGGTTTAGGTGGAGGAGGGGGGTTGAGGGGGGTTTAGGTTGAGGAGGGGGGTTGAGGGGGATTGAGGGGGGAGGTTGAGGGGAGTTGAGGTTGAGGAGGTGGGTCGGGTTTGAGGAGGGTTGAGGTTGAGGGGGGTTGAGGTTGAGAAGGGGGGTTGAGGGGTGTTGAGGTTGAGGAGGGAGGTTGAGGATGGGGGTTGAGGATGAGGATGGGGGTTGAGGAGGAAGGTTGAGGAGGGGGTTGAGGATGGGGGGTTGAGGAGGGATGTTGAGGATGAGGAGGGAGGATGAGGAGGGAGGTTGAGGATGAGGAGGAGAGGTTGAGGAGGGCGGTTGAGGTTGGGATGTTGAGGAGAGAGGATGAGGAAGGGGGGTTGAGGATGGGAGTTTGAGGAGGGAGGATGAGGATGGGGGCTTGAGGAGGGGCTTGAGGATGGGGGTTTGAGGAGGGAGGTTGAGGAAGGGGTTGAGGATGTGGGGTTGAGGATGTGGGGTTGAGGATGGGGGGTTGAGGATGGGGGGTTGAGATGGGGGGTTGAGGAGGGGGGGTTGAAGATGGGGGGTTTAGGAGGGAGGATGAGGAGAGAGGTTGAGGAGGGAGTTGAGGATGAGGAGGGAGGTTGAGGAGGGAGGTTGAGGATGAGGATGGGGGGGTTGAGGAGGGAGGATGAGGATGGGGGGCTTGAGGAGGGGGTTGAGGATGGGGGGGTTGAGGATGGGGGGTTGAGTAGGGAGGTTGAGGAAGGGGTTGAGGATGGGGGGTTGAGGAGGGAGGTTGAGGAGGGAGGTTGAGGAGGGAGGTTGAGGAGGGAGGTTGAGGAGGGAGGTTGAGGATGAGGCGGGAGGTTGAGGATGGAGGTTGAGGATGAGGATGGAGGTTGAGGATGGGGAGGGAGGTTTAGGATGGGGAGGGAGGTTGAGGATGGGGAGGGAGGTTGAGGATGGGGAGGGAGGTTGAGGATGGGGAGCGAGGTTGAGGATGGGGAGCGAGGTTGAGGAGGGAGGTTGAGGAGGGAGGTTGAGGATGAGGAGGGAGGTTGAGGATGAGGAGGGAGGTTGAGGATGAGGAGGGAGGTTGAGGATGAGGAGGGAGGTTGAGGATGAGGAGGGAGGTTGAGGAGGGAGGTTGAGGATGAGGAGGGAGGTTGAGGATGAGGAGGGAGGTTGAGGATGAGGAGGGAGGTTGAGGATGAGGAGGGAGGTTGAGGATGAGGAGGGAGGTTGAGGAGGGTGATAAGGGAGGGGGGAAGAGACACAGGGAAGGGAAAGGTTGGAAGAGACACAGGGAAGGTAGAGGGGAGAAGAGACACAGGGAAGGTAGAGGGGAGAAGAGACACGGAGAGAGAGGGGGACACAGGGGGCACAAGAGGGACACAGGGGGCAGCACATTCCCTACCCTCGGCTTATACTCCAGTCACTCATTTTACCCAGTATTTTGTGGTAAAATAGGTGCCTCGGCTTATACTCGGGTCGGCTTATACTCGAGTATATACGGTATATAATTATACTGTGTGTGTGTATATCAAGTCAAAAAGTGATACTGATATATATATATATATATATATATATATATATAATATATATATATATATATATATATATATATATATATAAAGTATATATAAAGAGAGGCATTATCTCTCGAAAGCTTGTCGCTTTATTATGAAAATGTTTGTCCAATAAAAAAGGTATCACTATTCACTGCTATACTCTGATTATTCAACTATATATATACTGTATATATATATATATATATATATATATATATATATATATATATATATATATATATATATATATGTATATATATGTATATATATATATGTATATATATATATATATATATATATATATATATGTATATAGTACAACGGTCCATATGTAAACTCAACCAGTTTACATATTTTGCTTCTAAAAGGTTTTGTCTGCTAACATTTCAAGTTAAGTTTTAACCTTCTCTGGTACCATCATTTTTTCATAATATTATTAAATATATATCAAGTTTAATACATAATTTGTGTTGTATACAGTATAATATGAACTGATCCCATCCCGTCATAAATTATTGTAGTTTATTATGGAAAACCTTACAGTTTTGATTACAGCATATTTTTCAAAAGCTTAAAGCTATAAGCAGTTTCAAGTATAATATCAATTGCTCGTTGATTTTTAAAAATACAGTTCCTTGAAGTAAACTTGCAATGCAGCTGACAGTTTTGTCTATCAGTCGTTCTAATTATCCTCTTTTCTTTGTGTTGGCATCTAATTACTCCCTGTTGTCAGTCGAATGGCTTGCCCATGTTCTCAACCTCCAACCAAATGCTACAGTTAATTTGAGCATGTATAACCTCTTAAAGAGTAATTAGCAATGATTAGACACAAACATAAATTATATCAAGAAGTGTGGGGAAATGCTGATTTAATAACTTTCAATGTATAAACTTACTTGTTACTACATATAGTTTTACATTCTACTATATTTGTAACCTTTGCTTTGATCTTTTAATTCCATTTTCCTAAATAAGATTTATAGAAAATATTATAAAAGTGGGGATATTTTAAATTATAACTTCATTGTTTACCTTGCTTTATAAAAAATACCCCCAAAACTTTGCAGAATTACAGCTTCCTTTACATACTACATCAAGAACGATGCATTTTTTCCCAACATTTTTTACGCATTTGTTAAAACTTATTTCTAAATGCTAACATTTTATTTACTAATTACCATCTAATCTAGTGGTTCCTCAAGACGCACCAGACAGACTATTACATGTATTTAGGTGTAACATGAAGCTTCTAATTATCACATCTGCCTGATCACACAGTAAATAGCACATTTGTGTTAAACCTAAAACATGGTCTGTCTGGAGATTCTTGAGGAGAGGATTGGGAATCCCTGATCTTATATATGCTAGAATTTATTAACAAATGTATAAACATGTTAAAAAAAATGCTATGGTTTTACAGCATGACCATGGAAATAAAGATGTGCCTGGTGTGTTATGGAGAGTTTAACATGACTGAATGACAAATAAAAAGGTTATTTAAAGTAAAAACACCATTTTTCAAACACCGTCATTAAAGATATTGATATAACAGTGCTCTTATCTTCTGCCTGTTCTTCGGTTCCAGACCAAAAAAGTGTTATACCAATAGAAATGGGAAAATAGATGGCACTATTTCCCCAAAATGATGTACACCGACATTGCACTTAATTCTATAACAGTATACAAGCGTTGGTTAAGCCACCAGTATGGAGGGTCTTCTCTGTTTAATGAGTTGTTCCTTTATCAAGTGGATTCCCTTGTAGTAATCTCCTCACTCTGTTCTATCCCTTTAGGGGAAAGGAGCTCCTCAGCCATGATGTTATGTTATAACAGAGGGAAGGGAGAAACCAGGCGCAAATGTAATGCTGCATTTATAACTTTTTTTATATTAAAGATATGCATATATTCTCAGCTATTTGTAAAAATGTTGAAAGTCTGGACCTCTGCAGCATTGTAGCTTCATTCTAGTGCCCTTAGGGGTGGGGTACTCATTGATGTGCTGGCTCTCTCCTCAAAAGTGGGTGAAATACATTAAGCCAAAGAGAGCCGGCACAGAGACATCGTCATCGATAACTCCCCACCCCACCTGTGCCAAGAGATGGTCACTTTAATCACCACAACAACGTAAAGATCTCCTAAAAGCATGTTGAAATATTTTTTTAATTTTTATACCTTGCTTAAAGCTACTCTTATGAGCCCTGATTCACTACAGTGAGGTAAATGACCCTTTAAGTACTGACACTAAATGTTGTTGTTTTTAGAAGAAGCCAAATATGTAAGCATATTTTTAATATAAATAAAGTTGTTGAATTCTGTATTACACGGTTTGTAACTGGCCTATGTTGTAACTTAATTATGTGGCTGCTGAGAACCCCCTCCTCTAAGTGGAAATAAAAGAATAAGAAGAGTTCCATACGGGAATCCACTGGATTAAGAACAACAATTTTAAACAAAGAAGTACCTCCATACGGGTGGATTACCCAACACTTGTGTGCAATTATAGAGGTAGGTGCATTACCACTATACATCATTTTAGGGAAGACTGTGCTGCCTTGGAGTTTTCTGCATTGACTTTTCTAGAGATATAAGACTACTTTTGTCTGGACCCTAAGAACAGGCAGAAGATAAGAGCCCTGCCATATCTTTAAGTTTAGAAATGTTAGTGTATTGACCAGGACAACACCCCTGTAAAATTTATCATACACCCAAAAGAATATTTTATACGTTTGCTATTTCTTTATATTTTATGCATACTCTCATGTTGATAAAAACATGATTTAGTTTCCTTTTTAACTATAAATTCATAATGTAATAGAATAATAGAGCTTCTTCCTGAGAGGTTTTCTAGCCTGATGTATCAAGTCTACATTTTTCTATTTCTTTATTTATTATGTAAATGCCTATAACTTAAAAAAAAAAAAAAGCTAGCAAATAATTGTATGCCTGCCTTGCTCATCTTTTATTTACGCATATTGTGTGAGTCTCTAATTGCCCAAATCCCAAATACAGTTTATTTCTTGCCAGCCTAGTAAATTGTTTCCACCAATCACCTAATGAATGCACAAACCCTTTATCATCTTCATCATGTGTTTCATTCTGTAATTATCCTGGAGTGTGCTCTTTTGGAAAATATAGAAGTAAAAATCAGTGCTTGTTGCAACCCTTTAAAATGTGATTTGCTTTAAGTTGTATTGTAATTCTATCTTAATTGCCACAATAATGGAATCTCTGTTGCATTTAATTATAATTGTATGAATTTCTAATGCACTGTTCTTATATATGTATGAATAATCAGTTATTTATTATGCTGTTTACTCCAATTGGTATTTAAACTAAATTTGCAGCATTAAAATATCCATTATGATTACACATTAACAGCCTTATTAAATTGTGATTCAGTAAATTTAATAGGGCTCTATATAAGCACAGAGCATATTTTTTTACACAAGTTTTTAGTTAGTGAACTTCTATCCAGAAGCAAGGTCTTCACTCACTAAAAACTTCTGTAAAAAATATATGCTGTGTGCTTAAATAGAGCTATATTCAATTTAACGAATCGCAATTTAAGAAGGCTGTTATTGTGTTGTTTAAATGTTCTTATACCTAATTTTTGCCTAATAATAAGCAATATATTTTTACATTTAGCACTTTTTAACTCGAGCTGAGATCTTTTATTTTATATTCCAGTACTAGATAAAACACCAGATAAAATGGTCCAGTTTTCATAACTTGTCAGTTAATTATGATTGAAAAATTTGAGATTATGAAAAAAACTGACATTGAAAATAGCCAGCATTCCTCTTATTTTTGGGCTGGAGTTCCTCTCATCTTTTATAATATGCTTAAAGTGTCTGGCAATGTGCTTAATTGCACCAAAAGCTAAACGGTTTAACAAAGATAGGAAGAGCTCCAAGCTAAAGTTGAGGGGAAATGTAAATTTAATTTACATAATATACATTTAACGTTCATAATATAGTTGTGAACATTTTGTAATAATGTTATATTTCAACTCATTTATAAATATATTAAATAAATGATGTGAAAGGTAGCAGTAGAAAGATTATTAACATGTATAAGTACACTCACACATGTACTCATACGTGTTCTCTATTACTTATACTTACACAATTACTCTCTCACATGCTGCCACTAGCAGGTAGTCTCACTCATGTACGGAGCAGAGTGTATTGTTTTTATTATTGTAATAGAAATACGATTTAGATTGTAAGTTTGTGAGTTTTCAGTCTTGCATGGTGCTTTGGGGAAAGATCTATCAACACTGGATTATAAATTCAAAGACATGGCCCTCCGACCTTGCAGTGTGGTAATATTGCTATTGTTTTTTGCCTTGAACTTAACCCGTGTATAGCGCTACAGAATATGAAATGTACATAGAGATGATAGAATAGCTCTGTCCAATCAATTTCAAAAAGTATCTGCTCTGAGATTGGACTGTAGATGGGGGAGAGATAATATCACCAGCGCCAATGATGGAGCTGCATGTACTACTAATAAAAACAATACAATGAGAATAAGTAGGTGTATGAGTGTGCATACATGTTGGAGTGTATAAGAGCATATACATGACAGTGTGTACATTCCTAAGAGGCACACAACTTTATTTTCATTAAAATTGTCAGCCTGCACTATTATGTAGATGATCACACACATATGGGCCCTCATTCAATTGCAATTTTGCCAATTGAATAAGGCTCTAAATAAGCACATAACATATTTTTTTAAAGATGTTTTTGGTTAGTAAACATCTATCCAAAAGCAAGGTCTTCACTAACTAAAAACTTATTTAAAAAAAATATGCTATGTGCTTATTTAGAGCCCTATTCAATTGGCCAAATCGCAATTGAATGAGGCCCATAGTCACTTATGCACACACTTGAATTCAAGCTATCTCACATACATGCATAATGCATGTATAATACATGTTCTCACATACACTCATGAGCACATAAGCACACTATGATGCACTCACTCTCTCACATATATGTCACATATTGCACACAATTGCATGTTTTCTCAAAGGTATATAGAAGTTTAATGGATTATGAATGCATCTGCTGAGAATCAGTAGTGTATACAAACATTTTTGCAAAATAAACATCAATAAATTTACCCTAAAGTTTGCATATTTCTTCAGTTTTCTGGCAGTTGATTTCAGGAAGGAATGCCCCTGAAATACTAAGCTCAATTAGCATAAAATTCATAATTCGTTGTGGCCAATCAGGGGCAGCTACAACATTGTTGTAATGTCTGGGGATTCAGGCCCTACAGCAAAGCATCATGGGATGTGAAGATTTTGTTCCCACCACAAGCAATCAACTCAGGCAGTGCTACTCTGGAGTTCTGCATTGTGCAGCTATTGGCTTAAAGTTTAGTATAGGGTTAAAAAAACATACTTGAATGCAGTTTTTCTATTG
Organism: Discoglossus pictus; assembly: GCA_027410445.1. Taxonomy (NCBI): domain Eukaryota; kingdom Metazoa; phylum Chordata; class Amphibia; order Anura; family Alytidae; genus Discoglossus; species Discoglossus pictus. The sequence goes on from CM050166.1 coordinate 89,793,341, forward strand.
GTTAGTAAGAGGTGCCTTTGTAAAAAAACAATTTTTTTTTTAAGTAAAATAAATCAGTACGTGAACAGAATGACTCCATGTAATGTGTGTGTCTGAAATAAGCAGCACATGTTAGATTAGAAAAAGGTAAGAACAGGGAGACTTCCACAAACCTTTAAGCATGAAATCTAGCTCATACATACTCATACATGCTCTTTCTTTCTTTTTATATTCATAGTCTTAAGCATTTATTCATATTCATGCTACCACTTTCATGATTGTATTATCATGGAATCATACTCCCACACATGTTAGCATGCGTTGTCTCAGGCACTCTCATGCATGTCTGAACTTGTCAATCACACAGACACAAGTACACACTTTTATGCAGATTCTCACACGTGTACATCTGCCCACTTGCCAGTGTATACTTTCACCAATGCTCTCTCACTTTAACACATTCTCTCACTTTAACTTTCACCTTCTCCCATGTAACTTTCTTGCTCACACTCTCCCATACAATCTCCCACGCTGCTTATCTCCCATGCATAAATTCTGTTGAACACTCGCTCCCTTTGCCTTTTGCTGGTGTATCTCTAATGGTGTGAGTCAAGGTGTTTCAGATATTGCCCGAGTCACCGAAAAGGGCACAAACAGAGAAAAAGAATAATACTCGAGTTGTGTGTTTGCGTCGTTCATTTGTGTCCGACTCTCCGTGACCTCATGGACCGTAACACACGATACGGATCCATTTGGTATTCATGTCAGAGATACTGGACTGGGTTGCCAGTTCCTTCTCCAGTGGGCCACAGCATACAGCTCCTGGTATTCCTAGGTGGTCAATGACCAGACCCAACTCAAGATGGCTTAAGGGTGGTGTGATCTCTTGGTTCCCTGTCTGGAATCGAACCTAAGTTGTAGTGGTGAAAGCACCGAATCCTAACCTCTGGACCACCAGGGAACCCAACATTTTAGTTACTGAGGGCCTCATTCAATTGCGATTTGGCCAAATGAATAGGGCTCTAAATAAGCACATAGCATATATTTTTAAAGAAGTTTTTAGTTAGTGAAAATCTTGCTTTTGGATAGATGCTTACTAACTAAAAACTTCTTTAAAAAAATATATGTTATGTCCTTATTTAGAGCCCTATTCAATTGGCCAAATCACAATTGAATGAGGCCCTGAGTGTTTAAACTCATACTTTATTTTAATGATGGATAAATATGCTGCTTGTCTTATATAATTCTACCAACAAATTCCAAATAGAACTTTAGAGATGTACTTTTCCAGAGTCCATTTCAAAATTATCAAAAAAAACAAGCAAGATGTATTACATTTTTAGTCTGTTTTACATTGTTTTACAAATGTTGATTTGTTTGCCAGCAGAGACTTAATGGATGCTATTGATGCAAACACTGTGTAGAAAAATGAAGCAAGAGGCACAGATTTTTATACGTTCCTGTGGGAGGCAGGCAAGGAGAGATGCGTGCACAGGAGGTTTCCAAGTACAGCAGCTTGTATACAGTAGACAAAATACAGAAATGCATAAATTCTCAAACTGTTGCAGACAGTCTGACACTGAAAGGTTTGTTAGAGGGAGGCAGGACAAAACAGCAACAGAAAAACAAGCCTTTTGTTCTGAAATGTAAGTATAGGTGTGAATTGAACACGGCATGCTAAAATTACCTTTTGCTCCATGTTTACTGTGCAGAAAAGCGTGGGAGCGATTCATAGAACGGTTATCAATTAGAATTCGAATGCATCTCAAGCTTTTATCTTATTCCTTGATAAAGGACCACTGTAATTCGAGAAAAATGTTACTTGTTTGTGAAGTGTGTAATAAATTAATTTTATTATTATTATTATTAACTTTTATTTGTAATGTGCCAACATATTACGTAGTGCTAGCTAACGACTAAAATCAGCAGCTGTGTAAGCTGGGAACATAAAATGTTATAACATTTCAAAGAATATAAGCATATTGAAGACACTTTTTATGTACGGAAGTGCTTCAGCATGTGGGTGTGCTTATAAGTGAACGAGGAGGGGAGGAGAATTTGGTAGATAATTGGATCTTATTAAATTTTACACCAAACCCCTTCACTTTGGCATGCCTTGAGCGGGCAACTTGCATCAGAAGATGCAAGTCCTGCTGTCCACAACTATAAAAGCTACTCTCACACATAATTTAATGCATTAGGTAGAATGGTATTAATATATAAATTAATATTATTACGTTACAAAGCACAGAAGAAAAAGGGAAAACAAATGACTTTAAACAAGTCTTGCCACACTTCGCTCCTTCATCCATTCATCTGCCCCCCTTACACAATTACTAGTACATAAGTAATACTCTAAGAACCTGTGAGAATAGATAATAATTAATAAGTCTTAAATATGTGAATAAAAATAGCCTTTTATTTGTAATGTTTTTGAATTTTGATATATTTGCAACTAGTTATAAGCTTATACTGTATTATAACCATTTATGTTTTAGTATCCCAAACTATTTAGACCTATAAATAAAATAATTCTTTAAAAAAAAAAAAAACATATCTGTCTGAATTCAAACAATTTTAAAATATGTACCTGTTTATTTCTCTTCTCTATATTTGAAGCCATCCCATTAGAAATATTAGCACAAAATAATACACATAATGGGTTTATAGTACTATTCATTTTTATTTAAATTATTTCTCTAACATTACATGATATTATTGTTTAAAAGACATGCAAACCCTTGTTATGCATTTATTATTTCAATCCACTTGAGACTGCATTTAGATCTGATCAATGCTTATCATTCACATTAACTCATTTTACTGGGCAGTATTGACTCAAGTATGCAAGGGGCTGTGAGGTTCTTCACTGAGGTTGCAATGGCAAATTTTACCATAAGAATTAGACACTGCAGCCTTCAACAATCTGTGTTACAGCCCCTGCAAAGCTTATTGAATCTGGGGGATCATGTCTTGGCTCAGAGCATTCTTGTTTCCACAAGAGTAAACAGGTTTGATATATGCAGGTCATAATAACACATCCTAGATACCCAGCTGAAGGGAATGATGCAATTGCAAACCAATCCATATCACTTCACTGTAATGCCTATATTTCATGCTTGACAAATTGCAAAGAGACATACACAGGGAAAAAAATTGAAGTAATGCCCTTAATACATTGAGACATAAATGCAGTCTGGAAATGCTGCCATTTCCATTGGTTTTGATCCAAACTTGACTTGGCCTACCACAAGTTTCAAGCAATTGGTACCACCCGTGAGGGCAAGCAGGCCAGCTGGCAAGCAGGTACTATGAGGCTGTACTGTGAGACTAGAGGTAGACAGATGTATGCATATTATCTGCAAATATCTGTGAATTTGATGCTATAGGTATGTGGGAGTTTATCTATCTCTACATAGAGTTCACAAGTTAATGCAAACATTTTTTAATTAATTTGCAATTATGGCATCAATTAACTGTAGTTTATAAGGGAAACATTAATTCATTTTCAGCTATTCACTTCATTTTAAATTTTATATTAAAAATGTTTTAAATATTTTGTCATTCAAGAAAAATGCTAATGTTAATGTGCAGTTAGAATAATAGTTAAACCAGACAAAACAAGTTCTGCTAGTTGTTTGAACTTTACTAGCCTTTGTGTTATATCATGTATTTAAAATGTTTACAGTTATTTGAATATTTAAAAGTTATCTGAGAACTCACCTGTTCAGAGAAGCTTACAACCCACATGCTTAACTCAACCACTCACAATTTCATAAAAGATTAGTTTTTATGGCTCTCATAATTTCACTCCATCACAATTTAACATACACCCGATACAACAGTCTCCTCCAGTTTTATCCCTTATTACAAAGATGTATAATAATAATAATTATCATTATTATAATAATGTGCTTGCTTTCTTAAATGCCTTGAAATATATGTAAAAATAGTATTTATTGATCGTTCTACCCTAGGACTACAGAATCTGCCGGTGTTTATATATATATTTTTTTTATATATATGTTTTTTTTATTTTTATATATATATATATATATATATATATATATATATATATATATGACCTTTAAATTATAATTTTATCAATATTAAGGAATCTTTTATATTTATTTCTGTCTCTTTTATTCCACAGGAGTACAAGTATGATCGTTTTGTAGAAAATGGACACGAGAAAACCACCTTCTACAAAAATGGCAAAAAGCTAAAATATTTCCTCATGCCGTTTGGTTCTGGAGTAAGCCAATGCCCCGGTCGATTCTTTGCAATGAACGAGATAAAACAGTTTCTGGCTGTGTTAGTAATGTATGTGGATATGGAACTAATTGACACTAAGCCTATCGGCCATGATAAAAGCCGTTCAGGGCTTGGAATCCTTCCACCAAGTACTGACGTTTTGTTCCGGTTTAAACCAAGAAATTTGGAGCAGTAGAGACCTCAGTCCTAGCCATATGGTTAACTAGTCTTACACTGGAGTCAAGAAAGAAATGTTGGAAAATTGAGCAGCCTACAAGTAGTTTATATATATATGTTTATTGATCACAAACTATTGCAGCAAGATTGTGTTCAGGTATCAATAGTAAATGTTTTACTTGGGTAGTCAAGAATTGTGTTTGTGTGGTTATGATTATCATGCTTTGCTGTATTTATCCTGTGAGAATAACTAGGAGGTGAAAAAGGACTCATATAGCCAATTTAAAAAATGATTACATATAGGAAAATATATTTTTTTTTTATATATTGCTACCTTCTTGTTCAGTGTAAATAAGTAAGCAATAATTACAAAGTGTACTACTTTAAGATCACTGTTATTTTGAAATATGTATTTGAGTCTGAAATGTTTTAAATATGTCATAATTTTTATATGAAATCATTAATTGATGTTTATAAGATGCTTCCTATTATTATGCAGAGACACCCTATATGTTTGATTACCCAACTTTTATCTACTGGTGAGTACCACAGATGAAGCCTGATTTTTTACTTAATTGGCCACTGAAACGGTTCAAATTACAAAACTAGTAAGTAGCAAAGCTCAACAGGAATAACTTTTCAGTTTAATGTGGTTAGAAAAGTTGAGTTATTATGAGAACACTAACATGGAATTTTGCTATTTTCCCCTATTGTTTTGGCTGCAGCTCCAGCTATAACTTTCAGACTTTGGCAAAGCATGCAGCTGTCTTCTTTTTAGCTGCCTTTATGCTGCACTGCTTTACTGACACTTACTACAATAGGCTGAAAAGGATAGGGTGAGCTTAAGCGATTATAGAGAAAAAGCAGTTTTCACTGTTTTTTTTCACAAAATATCAACTTTTTTAATTATAGATATATCGATCTGTCTATACACATAAACATTGGGTTAGATCAGAGATATATGGCACTCTGTGATGTTAAATAAAAAGGTGTGCATGTTTTTATTAAATACCTCAGCATTTATAAACACAGAATTATCTTTTCTGATAATTTAAGCACATTTATATTCAGTGAATGAGATCCATGTGAATGAATTATATATTGTTCTTGTTGTTTAGTCATTCAGTCACATCCGGCTCTCCATGACTTTATGGACCGCAGCACACCAGGTACATCTCTCAGTCACTGCCCCTCTGAGCTTCATCAAGTTCATGTTCATTGCTTCAGTGACCTCCTCTATCCATCTCCGCCTCTGTCGTCTGCTTCTTCTTGTGCCTTCAATCTTTTCCAGCATCAGAGTCTCTTCTAGGGAATCCTGCCTGATAGGGCCAAAATATTTTAGCTTCAACCTCCTGATCATACCTTCTAGTGAACAGTTCGCCTTGATTTCCTGAAGTATTGATTTATTGGATCTTCTTGCAGTCTAAGGGAATCTACGCAATCTTCTCAAACAACAAAATTCAAAGGTGTCAGTTCTATGGCACTCAGACTTCTTTATGGTCCAGCATTCACAACCGTATGTTACTACTGGGAATACCATTGTTCGAACTATGCAGACCTTTGTTGATAGTTTAATATATTTACTTTTTACTAGCTTGTCCAAGCTTGCCATAGCTTTCCTTCCCAGAAGCAAACATCTTTTAATTTCATGACTACAATCTTGAATCCCAGGAAAATAAATTCTGTCACTGCCTCCACTTCTTCCCCATCTGTTTGCCAGGAAGGGAGATTGCTGTTTGCCATGATCTTTGTTTTTTTAACGTTGAGCAGCAGGCCAACTTTTGCACTCTCTTCTTTTACCTTCATCAATAAGTCCTTGAGTTTCTCCTCCTTCCTCAGTGTATCTGAGGTTGTTGCTATTTCTTCCAGTAATATTGATTCCGGCTTTGGATTCATCCAGCCCGTCCTTACACATGAAAAAAATCAAGCTTGTCGCAATCCTTTTCCGATCTTGAACCAGTATGTTGTCCAATGTTTGGTTCTGACTGTGGCTTCTTGGTCCACAAACAGGTTTTTTAGGGGGGAATGAGATGATCTGGTACTCCCATCTCTTTAAGGGCATACCACATTTTGTTGTGATCCACACAGTCAAAGGCTTTAGAATAGTCTATGAAGCAGAAGTAAATGCTTTTCTGGAACTCTCTTGCTTTATTATCCAGCGGACATTGGCACTTTGATCTCTTGAATATTTTATATATATATATATATATATATATATATATATATATAATGTTTGTATATGTTTGTATCTATGCATTCCCTGCTGCATGAGACACCAGATGCAAAATTAACACTGTGCTTTCTGGCATAGATAATTGCCCATAAAATAGCTCATAGCTATCCCATTTTTTTCTAAATCTGCATGTGTTATACACAGCCTTTTCTGAATCTCTGAGTACAATCTCACAGCCTTTACATGTGAAAGTCCTCAAATGGCTCTGTATTAATACATAGTGTTGTGTAAATGCAGATACAAACATTTTATTCTGTTTAATACATTGAACTTGCTTTTTCCTAATTACCTACAGCAAAAGTTGCTATGTGGGACACAAGCCGTAAGATATACAACAAAGTGGATCTGTAAGCAGGGCACATCATGCTTTTAGACACACAAGTTGCAACATTCTGCCTCCTCCAATCATTTGCTGAGGAATGAGAGGCTAGGACAGCCATCAGCAGTGACATCACCGCTGTTTTTAACATGCTGGAAGAGTGTTTGACTGGCAGAGCTGTTAGTCACAGCCAGCTCCACAGACTTCAAGGTGCCACTCAGTATGTATCCTATTGGCTATAGGATCTAATTAAACACCCCTGCTCATTATTAATGCAGGACACTGGAGGAATGCTATACAAAGCATCAGAAGTACATATAGACACCAAGACATATGGGTAAAAAGGGCATCAGTTTAATCCTCAGGATTAAATGCATGACATTTTAATCTAACCTCACGTTCTTAGAGACTAGTAGAATGTAGTGCCTAACCTCCTTATCTTCTCTTTTAAGAGTACTAAAAATGCAACCTGGTTTGTAAACTATGTAGACATAGTTGTAAATTAATAATAAAAAAAATAATTAACTGTTTTGTAAACCCAGTGTTTTTCTGAAATTGTGGTTCAAATCCTGTCTTCTGGATTCTATAGAATGTAGCATGTCTGTATATAAATTAATTTTGGGGATCCTTAGGGCTTCTTTTTGCATTCTTAGACGTATTTTGTTATTAGACTCCATATGATAATGTTCTGGTCACACCTATTCATTAATGTCAAAGCGGCATCCACAAAGGTTGGACAAGGACAGTGACAAATTCATGTATGCCTCAATGAGCACAAGGTAGAGTTGAGAATTTATTTGTATGAAATATTAAATAAAAGACCCTGCTCGATTACTATACTTTGTGTTGTTACTTTTATTACTGCTCTATTAATTTAAAAACAAATTTAAATTAAAAGTTTTGATCATTTCAAATGTTTCAGTTTACATACAAATATGTTGAATATACAGGTAAATATGAAAGTTATTATGAGAATACTTTTAAAGAACAACTGTTGTGATCATATAATTGTTTGTTGATTTAATAACTGATAAGTCAAATCAGTGTTTGTAGATAAAAAAAAATCCATTGGTGTTTTAAAAATTACATTTGAATTTTATCATTGTAAGTGTCAAATGGATTTATTTCTCTCCACCCCCAATTACAGTGCTTTGCAAAAGTATTTACCACCTTGACTTTTTTTGTTACATTACAGCCTTAAGTTCAATGTTTTGTTAATCTGAATTTTATGTGATGGATCAGAACACAATAGTCTAAGTTGGTGAAGTGAAATGAGAAAAATATATACATAAAACAATTTTTTTGAAATAGAAAACAGAAAATTGGCATGTGCGTATGTATTCACCCCCTTTGTTATGAAGCCCATCAAAAGCTCTGGTGCAACAAATTACCTTCACCTTAATTAGTGAAATGATGTCCACCTGTCTGCAATCTAAGTGTCACATGATCTGTCATTACATATACACACCTTTTTTGAAAGGCCCCAGAGATTGCAACATCGAAGCAAGAGGCACCACTAACCAAACACTGCCACGAAGACCAAGAAACTCCCCAAACAACTAAGGGACAATGTTGTTGAGAAGTACAAGTCACAGTTAGGTTATAAAAAAAAATATCCAAATCTTTGATGATCCCCAGGAGCACCATCAAATCTATCATAACCAAATTGAAAGAACATGGCACAACAGCAAACCTGCCAAGAGACAGTCAACCACCAAAACTCATGGACCGGGCAAGGAGGGCATTAATCAGGTCTAAGGTAACCCTGGAGGAGCTGCAGAGTTCCACAGCAGAGACTGTAGTATCTGTACAAAGGACGACAATAAGCCATACGCTCCATAAAGTTGGGCTTTATGGCAGAGTGGCCAGAAAAAAGCCATTACTTTCAGAAAAAAACAAAATGGCATGTTTTTAGTTTGCGAAAAGGCATGTGGGAGACTTGGAAAATGTATGGAGGAAGGTGCTCTGGTCTGATGAGACTAAAATGTAACTTTTCGGCCATCAAAGAAAATGCTATTTCTGGCGCAAACTCAACATATCACATCACCCAAAGAACACCATCCCCACTGTGAAACTTTATGGTGGCAGCGTCATGCTGTGGGGATGTTTTGCAGCAGCCGAGACTGGTAAACTGGTCAGAGTTGAGGGAAAGATGGATGGTGCTAAATACAGGGATATTCTTAAGCAAAACCTGTACCACTCTGTGCGTGATTTGAGGCTAGGACTGAGGTTCACCTTCCAACAGGACAATGACCCCAAACACACTGCTGAAGCAACACTTGAGTGGTTTAAGGGGAAACGTGTAAATGTGTTGGAATGGCCTAGTCAAAGCTCAGACCTCAATCCAATAGAAAATCAGACTTAAAGATTGCTGTTCACAAGCGCAAACCATCCAACTTGAAGGAGCTGGAGCAGTTTTGCAAGGAGGAATGGGCAAAAATCCCAGTGGTAAGATGTGGCAAGCTCATAGAGACTTATCCAAAGCGACTTGGAGCTGTGATTGCCGCAAAATTTGCCTCTACAAAGTATTGACTTTAGGGGGTGAAGGGGGTGAATAGTTATGCACATTGACTTTTTCTTTTATTTTGTCTTATTTGTTGTTTGCTTCACGATAAACAAAAAACAAAAAAACATCTTCAAAGTTGTGGGCATGTTCTGTAAAGTAAATGATGCAAATCCTCAAACAACCCATGTTAATTCCATGTTGTGAGGCAACAAAACACGAAAAATGCCAAGGGGGGTGAATACTTTTGCAAGGCACTGTAGATGTCCAAGTTAGGGAGAGAAATTGCCCAGGGGACAACTTCTATCAAACCTAGATGTGTTTAGCAAGAAGTCTTCTGGGCAGATTTGATCTCTGTCCAAAACATCAAATAGTGGGTAGAGGAAAATAGCAGAAGTGTGTCAATACATGTTTTTGGAAGCTACACTGATTTTTTTTTCATTTTTTCTTTCAAATACTTATTTTATTACTAGTGTGTTAAGTAAACAAATTAAATAATATTGTATGGCCACAACAAAGGCCCTTTAATTTATTAATTCATTAACTGAGAATTAATGTTTTAAAATATGAAAAACCTAATAATGAACACACACTATGTATATCGTAATATGTGTAGCTTATAGAAGTTTATAAAAAAGGTTTTTGTTATTTTACGGTCATTACAAATCTGTTAAAAATAAATATTGAACTACTACAAAATGTTTAGATATGTCATTTGGTTTATCAGTTTTCAGCAATTTTAATTTAAAACAAAAGAAAAAAAGTTGCAAGTGTAGGATCCCAAATAATTTTGAACTGGTGTCCTCCATTCCCTAGCTCTACTACTGTTTGTCCATAACGTTTGTAGTCAGCTTAATACTGTGTCATGAAAAATCTCATTAAAAGTCCAGGGTGTTTTCTACTGGCTACTTTCCTTGAATTATTTTTAACCTGTAAGTAAAAGAGAAATAGAAGTAAAAAAGGCATCTGCACTTAGAACTGTAGTTTATAATGGCCAGATTTAGGGCACCACATGTTTAGGGGGCAGCAGCCTCCCTCAAATTGCTGATACAGTGTTATGGAAAAGTGTGGACATATGCACAAAAATATCTATATAGTGACATATCTGTCTATTAGCTTAGTTGGCATTTTGTGTCATACTGTATACATACATAAGCACATATACAATGTTATTTCATATACATGTGTGTGGTATTCGTAGAATAGGTGTATAGCAAGAGAAAAGGAGTAGTAGTAACTGAAGCATGGGGTGGGGGTGCACAGATCTGAGTGGGCTTAGCACAGCCAAAACATAAATATGCCACTGACTTCTTAAAAAAAAAAAAAATATTGAACACTTTCTTCTAAAATGTGTGTGTGGACAATGTGTGCATATCAAAGAAATATGATATATACATTATTTGCTATTGTCTCAATGTGTATAGAAGTTGAAAAATAATAAAATATGCAAAGGATCAAAATTAGTTATAAACTGCAGTACGACTGCTTACTTTCAGCTATGTACAATAAAATTGGTGAGACGCAGCTGGGTATCAAACATTGAAATAAGGGACTAGCAATATTGAGAATATAAAGGGTAGTGTTAAGGCATATAGTCAATATAATGAAGATTTTTATAAGTAAAGTATGGATATAGTTGTAATGCATCAGATGATGTCTATTTTGTTTTTCATAATTGTTTCAATAAAGTATTACAAAGAGGGGTTATATAAATTAAAGAAACTAAAATTCTTGAAAACCACTTATATGGAGCAAAGACCAAGGCCCCCATTCAATTGGCCAAAGTGTAATTACAGGAGCCAGTAATGGAGTTTGTAAAAGTTATACAGTCTATAACTTTTATAATTGGCTTTGTTTTGCTACTCGCAATCCATTTGCGAGTTACAGGTTCAAAATCCCTGCAGTTGTAAAAAATTTAACTCTGTTCTATCTACTCCTTTGATGTTTCAAACCTGCAATTGTTACCAGATTTAATCAACATTCAATTACAACAAAACAACAAACCCGCAATTTCCTTTAAACCTGTAAATGGCAATTGTATCAAAAATTTCTACAAGTACTAGACAGGACTTGCAAGTCCTGTTCATAACACTGTAAAAGCAAATATAAACACACTACTGTATCTTAAAATACTGGGGAAGCAATGTAAGACATTAGAATTAATTGCACTACAGTCTCAAGCTTGCAAATGTGCAATAACAAATATTTTTTTTTACGTTTTATTATCAATCTCGGGAATTAAAGACTTAATACATATGACGCCACCCACATGGACTAGCACAGTTTCTTAATTCCTTTTTATTGCTTTCTACATTGCTGGATTGTGAGTACGATTGGATAGCGTACTTCTAAACACTAATTTATTGTAGTTTACTATTGGCTCTGTCTATTTTGCAACTTACGGGCTTGCTTAATTAATCATGCCCTGAATTACTACGTACGGCTTCATGGTTTATGGTTTTAGGCTTTAGCCTGGTAATTGCGGGCTTGAGTCAATGGGGGGAAAGATACACAGAGAGATACAGGGGAGGGGGGGAGACACACGGGAGAGGGGGGAAAGAGATATGAGGGAAAGAGACACAGGGGAGGGGGAAGAGATACAGGGGAGAGAGTGGGGTGAAGAGACAGGGAAGGGGAAGAGATACAGGGGAGAGAGTGGGCTGAAGAGACACAGTGGAGGGGGGAAGAGATATGGGGAGAGAGGGGGATGGGGAAGAGACACAGGGGAGGGAGAGAGGGGAAGAGAGACACAGGGGAGGGAAAATACACAGGGGAGGGGGAAGAGGCACAGGGAAGGGACACACACACATTAAATATGATCCCATCAATCTACCAGATTACATAAACAGGGGAAACAAAAAATAGCAAAATGAAAAAATCATGCATTGCCTGATTTGTCCACTAGACTATGCTATGGAGCCTATGGAGTAGTATGTTTTGCCCATGAAAACTTTGACCCATAATTTTTAATATATACCGTATTTTTCGCCGTATAAGACGCACTTTTTCTTCCCCAAAACTGGGGGAGGAAAGTTGGTGCGTCTTATACGGCGAATATATCTTTTCAAACTGCCTCTGTCCTCTTGATCTCACCCCAGCGCTTCCTACCAGCATCGCGTCGGCCGGTGCGTCCTAGTGACGTCACACACGCAACGCTGCAGTACACGAGGAGTGCTGGTAGGAAGCACTGGGGTGAGATCAAGATGGCAGAGATCAGAAGGAAGGTGAGGATCAGGAGGGTCAGGGAGGGTCAAGGGCTCCAAAATGCTCCCAAATGCTGCAGTATATGTATGTATGTATGTGTATGTGTGCATGCATGTGTGTGCATGTATGTGTGTGCATGTATGTGTATGTGTGTGTATGTGTGTGTATATTTATGTGTGTATGTATATGTATCTATATATATATATATATATATGTATATATATATGTATATTTATGTGTGTATGTATATGTATGTATGTGTATCTCTCTCTCTCTCTCTCTCTCTCTCTCTCTCTCTATATATATATATATATATATATATATATATATATATATATATATATATTTGTGTGTAATGTAGGTGTGTATCTGTGTGTAAAGTGTATTTGTGTTTGATTCAGATTTTTTTTTTTCTTGTTTTCCTCCTCTAAAAACTAGGTGCGTCTTATCTGCCGGTGCGTCTTATAGGGCGAAAAATACGGTATATATATGTGTTTGTGTGTGTATTTTTTATCTATATATATAAGTTTTAATTATATTGGGGGTGGATGGTTGGGGCCAAGGGGCATTGAGAATTTAAACAAAGAAATAAAGAATTGTTTTTGCACCGTGTGTACCTGCAGTAATTCCGCCCTTACTACCTGTCCTGGGAGTAGAGTTGAATTGCATCAATCGTGGCCACAATTTATTTTGTCTCTTTAAACTTTAGCCCCCCGCCCAAAGAGATATGTATAATAATGTTTTATTCAATATAGTATAATCATTAAAATAATTGTAATATATCTATGTTGATTTCATGTAACACAGTCCCTATTCTGATGGGTCTTACGAGGATGGGGCCCAGTACAAAAATAACAGTAGTGACCCTCCACCCACCCTCAAACTTTTCCACAATCATCCTTACTTCTTCCTAGCCTTAAAAAGTAAGATTTTAATTAATATGTTTCTTTAAAATAATTATTCAGTTTATATGAGTCAGTGTGTCACATTTAAAACATTCCCCTTGATTCACTAAGCACCGTAGTGGCAGTGAAATGCTTCACCGATGGTTGCTTTGGCCATTTCCTTTGGGGGAATTTGCCATTAAAGCCCTTCATGGCCCAAAACAGCCCCTGCAAAGGCTTACTGAATTTAAGCCTTCTGTGCGGAAACCATTTATTCCATGACATGAAGTGTTTCCTAGTGTGTGATTTTGATATCTCTTAAGAGTACTTTTGCAGAGTATGGGTCTATCAACACAAACTCTTTGGGAGAATAAAAAACTATGTAGTTAGGCACTAGATAACAGGTTTTCTTGTTGTGCTATAGAGAAATATAATGGTGCGTTTTACTGCTACGTGCCCATTTAGATTTCTGCCCCCTCTTCCAATCTATCCCCCATTAGTTACTTTCTTGGCACAGTTCCACCACACATTTGCAGTGAGGGTATTTTCTGAAGGCCACATTTTCTATTTTATATGGAAAAAAGTGACATTGCATCCATTTGGGCAGCCTACACAGACTTGGGAAATCTATCCGTGTGTATGTTTGTAAAATATAATTTTGGAAAGCAATATGGTCACATTGAAATACATGGCAGCACCATAGAATAATTCTAAGGGGTACCACAAACCAAAATAATAGCTTAAGATGTTCTCCAATTGAGTGTAGCATACAGTATTGATGGGACACTTCTACTTTATATAGAAAATCAAACAACCATCAACAGGGAAGTACCTGTTAATATTGCTATTAATGCTAGTTGCAATATTCAGAGATCTGTAATTGTTTATATGTTTTCCTTTTAAAGTGACACAGTGGATGTTCAAATATAGTATGATTTAAAACTATAGATAATAAGATGTACATTATTAATTTATATAATCAACATGGCTACTCTTAAAGATCTGAGCATGTTCAATCTTTTGTTTTAAATATGACTTACATTGGAAACAATAAATTCACAGGACCTTGGGGTAATAAGCAATTATTCATTATGATCAGCAATTAGCCAGGGGCATAGAGTCCTTAGTGGGTAGATGAGAAACAATGATTGGTAAAAAAAATTGTGCTTTTTAGACATGCATTTGTTTAAATAAAACTCAACTAAAAAAGTACTTCTTACCTATAAATTTAAACTATACCATATTTGGAAACTCCACCGTCAACTTCCTTCATTATCTTACTTTATATTAGTCTATAAACAGTCTAAAAAACAAAACATATTTTTGTACAAGACATACAGTAAATACAGTCTACATATCACATATAATAGTTGTGAAACTGCAAGACGTTGTCACGCTTTGTGTGGTGCGTACGAGTTAGGCGATGAGCGGCGTTAACGCATAGCACGCATAGCAATAGTCGAATGTGCTCATTGCTGCGAGCCTTGCAAAGCGAGGCGAGCCGTTAACGCGTAGCACTTTGGCGATGAGTACATGCAGGACTTAGCCACAAAACACTTAGGAAATGCGCAATCGCATTAGCCTTCAAGCACTTGACAAACGCGGGACTTAGAAAAAAAAATACGAGCTACCAAAAATACGAGGTTAACCGCCGAAACGCGAACATACAAAAGACACAAAGAAAATACAAATAAATACAAAAAAATATCACCCACAGCACGGGGGGAACAGGTAGGACGTCTGGGAGTGAAGTGCAACATGAATTTAAGCCGATTTCAACGACCTTTACCACACGAAAATCGCCTAAGCGAGAAAAAAAACGGCTGCCAAAAAAAGCGAAAACGAGGCTACACAACCCCGGACCGCGCAAAACACTGCCAAACGTGTAGTGCTTTACCATGGCGCTTTACAAAACGCAGGAATAAATAAATACAAATAAATACAACAAAAACATCACCCACAGCACGGGGGACCAGCCAGGACGTCTGGGAGTGAGGTGCATCGTGATTTCAATGCGATTTTGACGACTTTCACCACACAAAACTCGCCCAAGCGAGAAACAAAATGGCCGCCGACAAAAATTAAAACGAGGCTACAAGACCCCGGACCACGCAAAACACTGCCAAACGCGTAGCACTTTCACACAGCAACGAACGAAATAAAAAATACACTATTACAAAATATGGAAAATACATACGGGACGCGTAACACATTAACAACAATACCAATCGACAATGGCCCTTTACACAACTACACCAACGTATTTCCCTCGCGCACACAAACCATTTAGAATGCACAGTTGGGACATTCATTACACTTTATTATCAGAGCACTAACACCAATACTGTGCATTGTATGCTGCCGGAAAATATGAACAGATTGCTAGCTCTTCAGGCTATTGATTGCTGAATATATTAATTACAAATAGGTAAAGTATATTAATTTATTTAAGAAATAATTAATTCATTATTGATTAAGTAAATATACATGAATATATATTTTTTTTTATAATGAGTGCCGAAGGTGCTCAGAGGAGCAAAAATAGACGAGGAAAAAGGCTCGCCATGAGCGTCAAAGGTCCTGAGAGTACAAAAAGGTTTACATTATGTGTCAAACAGCATTCTCATGGCTTTAAATTTATTGCCCCGTCATTTTTGACGGGCAAGCCCCTAGTAGAAAATAATCAACTAACATGCCTAAAACCATTGAAATTGAAAGACAGACATAGATATTACACTTAAATAAAGTGAAATTATAAAATATTTCCAAATACTATAACATTTTAAAGCTTTTATCCAATGATTTCCAAATATGTGGAAACATTTTATTTTTGAGCATAAATTTACATGCCCCTAATCTTTGAAATTGGTGGCCTTAATAGAATTAATCAATGCTGGGTTTTTATTTTTTAAGAAGTTTAGAAATACATCACATTGAAACTGAATTAATACTAATCTTATACTATGGGTCTTTATATGGAAGTTGCATGCCTGTTTAAGAATATTTTCTGGACAAAAAAAAATAGTTTAAAAGTACAAACCTGTGTAATGTAATTTTTAAAAAGTATTTATTTCAGTTGTCGTATGACATATATAGGCATAAATGCTGTAATTTGTAAGAGGAAATTCATGTGTCAGTCCTGAATTATAGATTCATCTAATATACCCATGTTATCTACCTTAAAAGATTAATCACAGTTAAATCATCACAATAGGCATGTGGCAATATAGATTTGAGCCAATAGGCCCATCTATTCTGTACATGTCAGGGACTCACAGGTAACACTGCCTTTCCTACATATAAGGGAGATATGAACTTAGTAAAGTACAGAAGTAGTTATTCTCAAAAAGCCTCATTCTATCTAATATTTGTACCACTTATTCGTATATTTTCTTTTAAGTGAAAATTACAGAATAACAATTAATTTAATGTACTTTCATTTGTAGACCTAGATCTATGCTTTTTAAAACAAGTTCTGTAGTCCTTTAATTGTTTTTGTATTACATACCATTAGCTCGCTTTCAGGAAAAAGCCACATTATTTTCTGATTTCCTAATTAGTACTGGCATTGACAATATCAATTAGATCAATGTGGAATTAAAATGAGAAGGGGGTTGTCATGCTACTGAGAAGAAGCAGGCAGAAACAAGAGTGGAAAACTGACCTTTTAGAAACAAATATCAAGATCTAAAAATATTATAATATATATTAAGCAAAAAGTATCATAATGAAACAAATGTAAACCAGTGTTAAAGAATCAAAGTTGTTTTGGAAAAACTTCATGTTTGAGAAGCATGCATTAAACTAACAACATTGGTAACTATGGGCTTAATTCAATTGCCCAATTCGTATATTTATACACACTTAAAATCAATCTTACTATTGCTTCATATTCATGCAAATATTACTTATTGGCCCTAATGAATTATTAAGTCAATGGAATGCATATAAACATTTAGAAAAAAAACACCCAAAGCCAAATTTATGAGTTCAAGGCATTTGCAAGTAGCTAATTGAATAAGGCTATATGTACGCCATGGGCAAAAACAAATTTGTAGATAGTAATAAAACCTGCTTTCAGGCTTCCATATTGGACCTCTTCAGGTCCGCTTGCAGGCATGGAGTTTGAAAGGATGAGCCCTTCCTTTATATGTATCTTCAACAGTGGGGGAGTGGGCTTTGGGGGAGATTTACTAAGCCAACACATGGGTGCAGAGGCTGTTGTGCCAAGTATTTCAAGGGAAATATAAATGTCAGCCTTCTGCAGTGGATATTGCAATGTTTGGTAAATCTCCCATTCGTGGCCTCCTTTATGACTAAGCTCAGTTTTTAGCATTTTATATCTCGGAAGTAGTAATCATACTTTCCTTGCTCTCTACCCACTCATTACAGGAGAGATAATAAGCATGCTAGCCTCTAGATCTGTGGTGGGCAACAGGGGCCCAAGGGTTGCATGCACCCTTCAAGCACTTCCAATGAGGCGTGTAAGAGTAGGTCCTTTTACAGCAATGCACACTGTTGAAGGGGGCAAGCTCTCTTTCTCTAACTGGGTAGTTTAATTGCTAAGAGAAGTAAATAATA
>CM050166.1:89818974-89831474 GCA_027410445.1 Discoglossus pictus
AGTGATGGACAGCAGAGACAGAACAATACAAACTAATGGCTGTGTTGCTGATCACTTTACCCCTTGATTAAAGACACCCAATTATGGCGCAGAACAGTGTCATAATTATGTTCCTTAATCACATCCAGGAGGTTTAATTGCCTTAACGATGTGTTTCATTAAATGAATTTAGGTATTATAGTCGACAGTTTTCATACACAGTTGTTTTCAAATTAACATAATATTAGACAACGTCATGGAAATTGTTTTAATAATCATAATTAGAGGCACCCAGGCTTTGTGTGTTAATGCTTAGAGACGGCTGTCTTTTGGCCTGGGGGCGGCTCAGCCCACCCTGTCTGCACAGCCATTCCCAGCCCAGGTCCCCAGCATTTAGGTCTCACAGCTTGGGAAAAGTTACAGCTTCTCATTATATTCAACAAATATGTATCCCTTATGTGTCCAGGTGTATGATGAAGTGGAAAGAGAAAGTCGCACTATATGTATGTGTGTTAGGTATTTTGCTACTAATATATATATATATATATATATATATATATATATATATATATATATATATATATATATATATATATACATGTATATATATATATATATATTTATATATATATTTATATAATATATGAGCATGGATCCTTTAATCGAAATTACAATGCATAGAGTACCACTTATTCATATTCTCTGCATTACACTCAATCACTGAACTGTACAATCACTTAATTGTTCTATTTTGTTCATGTCTATGAGATTGGAAATAATGCATTGCTGTGTATGCTATAAACCCCTTTGATATCCACAATAAATTGATCCCTCAGTCTCATATTGATTAATATTTTGGTTACAGCGCCTGGCTGATTATATATTAATATATCTAGAAGTTAAGATAAATTAATAAAATAAGAGCAAAAAATGATACTGTGTAATAATGGTAATTATTAGCTTGTAAGAGTAAATAATGATTATTTATCTGTGGTAAGATTTCTTAAGCAGTGTTTTAATGGAAAAAAATCATCTTATATTGAAGGGAATAATGCAAATCATGTAAGACATAGTTTTCCTTTTCCTGCTTGATTTCATATTGCTTCAATAATCTGTCTGACCCTATTTAATAGCTTTATCCATTTTGACCCGACATCACTCTCATCTCCCATCCAAAAAAGACAGATTAAATATATAATAATGCAAAAGAATCTCCTAAAACTCAACAATAACATTATTTTATGAACGGCATTTATGAAAAAAAGTAACTTAGCAGTAATTGAAATTATCTCTTAATAACACAAAATATTTTTCTATGCAACACAATACAGATTTGAAGTAGCAAACTGCAAGGTCAAAGACATTTAACTAGAATTATTTGTTTTCATTTGCATAAGAAAAGTATTTCCTTTGAAGTGCTTATGATATAAATAAAGAGTTGTGTAAGTATATTAATTAATAATAATACACAGTCTCCTGCAATTTTTTTGGACTGAAGCAATTTATTAAAGCTCAGTTTAAATACAGTGATGAAGCAACTTCAAATCAAAATGACCTTTCATGAGAGCAATTAGCTCACAAACATTGACATTCTGATATAACTTATTTGTCTGTTAAGCTTTTTGATACACTTGGCACAAAGTATATAAATTAATCCAGCAGAAATATCTCCAAATATTAAAAAATAATAAAATAAAATGCATCCTACACCCTTTCACCTATAACACAAGATAAATAGTCTTTAAGTGGAACAATTATTGGAGTGTAACACATAAATTAGCAGATATCCTCACACAACATTCAACATGAAAAGTAACAAGGTGCACATAAATTATTTTGTAAAAAAAAAAGAAAAAAACTATATTTCAGTCACACGAGTTTTTTTTGCAAGCCATTTGGACTCTCACCATAACTTTTGAGCAATGTCATACAAAGTTCAGACACAATAAAAAATACAAATGATTTATATTCTTGCAATGTTTAAGTCTTTGTTTAAAATTAAATAAGTCTATATTTCAAGTGTTTTCCTGGCTCAGAATCATTATCAAATGCAAGTGCCCTTTTTTTTCTGACTGGTCAGAATATTCAGTCTTTTAAATGAATCTCACACTTAATATTATCAGCACTCAATTAAAATGAGCAGCGTTTTGCGACATAAATAATGAAATCGGTGACAAATGTCTCATCCTAAAGGGAAAATGCGACTTTTTTTGTTTTACTTCGTTGTGGTTATAATTGTGTTAAGAGATAGAATTATAACCAAGAGAGAGATTGTGGTGAAATCAACAAAGAAGCCAGTGAGGATCTGAAGACAGCAAGTCACCCCTAAGATGCCTGTCCCTAATAGCCAGGGGTTGAGTCCAGGGCAGGCACTGGGTTTGGGTGGTCCTACCCCGCAGGGTCTGGTTAAGGCTTCTCGGTGCACTGCTTGCACAGGCTGGAGGACACGCTGTTGAATAGGGCACATTTGTCCGGGCAGGAGCTGGAGCCAGGGAGCCCTGCGCTGAATGGGTACCCGGCGCTGGCAGCCTGCTCATAGGCACCCAGGGCAGGGTGCAGAGCCACGGCGGCGGCGGCAGCAGCAGCTGCAGAGCTGGGGATGGAGGCAGCAGAGATGGCCTGGCCCTGGTTCAGATAAGCCACCAGCCTCCTCATCTCCTCCAGCGCCTGGGCTTGCATGAGGATGTAGTTCTTGGCCAGCAGTAGGGTGGCTATCTTGGAGAGTTTCCTGACTGAGGGGCTGTGGGCATAAGGGATGACCGCCCGGAGCTCGTCCAGGGCATCATTCAGGTCGTGCATCCTCCTCCTCTCCCGGGCATTGATGTTCAGTCTCAGCGCTCTCTGCTCCTTGGACTTCTTGCCGGTGCCAGGGACTCCGGGGGTGTCTGACTTCAGCCCTCCCTGGGAGCCCCTATGGTCGCCCGGCCTGAGCACCAGCTCACACCGCCCATCACTATCATCGTCCGGGCTCTGGTCCTCTCCCCCGCTGCTCTCAGCCACCGACCCCCTGCCCGAGCCGTCCCCGTACTTGGCGCACATGCTGGCCGCTGCCAGTGCCAGGGACTCCCCGGTGTTCCCTACAACTCCCCCGGCTGCCATGAGAGCCGCAGACGCGTTCTGGTGGTGCCGGAGCAGCTCGGTGGGATCTGGACCGTCAAAGCAGTTTAGAGGGGAGCGACCCCCCGGCTGGGACAGGTCCAGACCCTGCGGGGACCTGAAGGCTGACTCCATCCTCTTAGCCTTGTGGAACAAGTCCTCCTCTGCCAGGTTCAGCGCCCTCTCCATGTCCCGACACTTGCTCCCCTGCTCTATCTGCTTATAAAATCCTCCCAATCAATAGAAATCCTGCCAGCCTCCTTGTACTTGTGGCTTCTTGTTCCTCTTCAATCACTTTCTTGTAGAGCACTTTGTCTTGTCCTGGGTGGCTCAGCCTCCTATAATATGTCCTGGGTGGCTCAGCTTCCTCCTATATGTCCTGGGTGGCTCAGCCTCTTTTAATATGTCCTGGGTGACTCAGCTTCAGCCTCCTATATGTCTTGGGTGGCTCAGTTTCCTCCTATATGTCCTGGGTGGCTCAGCCTCCCATATGTCCTGGGTAGCTCAGCTTCAGCCTCCTATATGTCCTGGGTGGCTCAGCTTCAGCCTCCTATAATATGTCCTGGGTGGCTCAGCCTCCTATATATCCTGGGTAGCTCAGCTTCAGCCTCCTATGTGTCCTGGATGGCTCAGCCTCCTATGTGTCCTGGGTGGCTCAGCCTCCTATATATCCTGGGTAGCTCAGCTTCAGCCTCCTATGTGTCCTGGATGGCTCAGCCTCCTATGTGTCCTGGGTGGCTCAGCCTCCTATAACATGTCCAGGCATTCTGAGACAGGCGTTTGCAGCGTTTATCTTGCTTGGATTCACCTTCAAGAGATTTCCGGAGCCATGAAGCAGCAGCCACAGCCGGGGGAGTCTTTCACATCATTATCTCTGAGTAGGTTATTATGAAGAAGACTCGCCTGTTGGGACAGAGCTTTCTACCCAATCAGGTTAACGTTTTAATTAATAGGATTATAGCGGTAAGAAACAATCCCAGGCGCTATCTGGCCCCGACTCCCAGCCTCTCACTCCCTGCCTGCTTTATAAGAGGCGCCTGCTCCATTATTGTCGGTGCCATCTGTATACACAGCTTTACGCATATGTTTGCAAGACGTTGTGTCCTGTTAGTAACCCAACAACTGCCTTTAGCTTGACATGTGTGGCGACTTTCACTCATCAATGAACACAGTAAAAGCCCCACTTAGATCTAAGACTGCTCTTTGCCTCCTTCAGCAAATTACAGAAATGCTCTCTGAACACTCTCACAAGTGCTGCCAGCCAGGATGGATGAGGTGGCTGCACAGCCCCAGTGTAATATACTGGCTTTTATATTGTGTATATCTTCATTTGAAAGTCTCTGGGGTAAGGCAGCCAACTTACTTATTGCTGCTTTTTATGTGGAGCTAAGATGACAGTCCAGTCTAACTTTCATAAGTCACTTCCAGTTAAATAAGTGTTCAGGCTTCCATAGCTCTGTAAATATGCAATACACAATACAGGAATTCAACTGATTTGTAGTATTTAAACTCAAATGGGGTTTCACTAAGCATCTTAAGTGGCTGTGATGAGGGGAAACTGGCTGTGTCCTCACCCCCTATAGGAAATTGTTGTTTAGTCGTTCAGTCAGGTCCGACTCTCTGTGACCCTATGGTCCCCAGTGTGCCAGGCACAATCATTATGTCTCTGGTTGTGTTTATCCATAAGGTTATCTTGGCAAAGATACCGGAGTGGGTTGCCAGTTCCTTCTCACAATTTGTCTGACCTCACTGCTATGACCTGCTCATCTTTTTTTTCCCCCATCCTTTTTATTATTTTATGTAAGATGACAAAAATATTACATATAAATACATTCATTCACTTAGAGTAGTAAATTGTGTAATACTCATATTAATACACAGTGACATAAAATGTCCATTTCCCATACCAATTTTACAAAGACAAAAGATAAAATGACCTGCTCATCTTGAGTGACCATACATGGTAGAGCTCACAGCTTCATTGAGGTATACAAGTCCCTTTACCAAAACAAGGTAGAGATCCAGAAGGGGTTAAAGTAAATAGTGCATATTAAACACAGGGATGAGCATCTCAGCCATTTGAGATTCTTGTCAAATCCACCACTTAGTAAATCCCCACTATGATATAGGAGTGCATTTGGCTCTGTTTACAACACATAGGGGGAATTTACTAAGCGTCTCAACTGCATGATAATCACTTAAATATACTATGCACTATTTCCTATGGGGAAAACAACTCTTCTCATCTCAGGTGAGAAAATACTTACTAAGTACCCTAATTGATTTAGTCTTAAAGTAACACAGCAAAGATCCCAGGTCTTAAAGCACCAAAGATCCCAGTTATTGCAGAAAATGCAATGAACACCTTTAAATAAATGGAAGTGTTAGATAATTGAACCAGAAGGGTATATATTTGAAGCATAAATTAACAACATAGAACCTCTTTTTCTCTGTCTGTCTCTTTATCTAGCGTGATTAATATTTTCTTACAGTAGAAGAGAAAGAGCATGCCCACTTGGCTTAGATTAAACTAATGAGAACACTTTTACTATTAAAGATGTCTGTGGTTATTGGTATTATTATCCCAATTGGGCATGCTTTTCTTTTTTTATTACTTCCCATTGTGAGACCCCAAAAATGGCTCCAGATAAGGAAAGAACGTGAAAGTCTTTTATAGTTCAAATACAGGACCATTGCAATTCAAGAAAAAAGACACTTGTTTGTCAAGTATATACCAAACTAACAATATTAACTGCAATATAAGTCATGGATATAAAACATTATTTAGTAACATCTGAATTTTGAAGGCTATGCTTGAGAGTATAGGAATACATTTTGAGTTTATTAAATGATTTCCTCAGAGCTGAATCATGAGGGGGGTGTTTTGGCTTTCAGTGGAAATAGAGTGGGACGGAAGTAACAGAGAGCCTTAGATAAGATAACTGTATCTGATTTAAATTCACACCACATCTCTTCCCCTCACTGTTCCAGAAGCAGATTCCTTGCCTCAGGAAATGCAACCAAATCACTCTCACACAACATCCACTTATGTGTCATGGATTCCCCCAGCACAGATACCAACATGTATTATTCTATTTCAAATTAAACTAGATGTATGACATTTTAACTGCTTAGACTACATTTTTTATACAAATATTGTTTTTTTCCACGGTGGTTCTTTAACACTTCTAGCCATTTCCATTTATAATTATTTTTGTGTGTAAGTTTCACATTCTGGAGCCTTTGCAGTGTCATTTTAAGGGATACTATAGGATCTAAAATATTTATAACATATTTGAGGATACTTTTAGTTCTCTTAGCCTTATTCTATTAGCTACTTGCAAATGTCTTGGACTCATACATTAGGCTTCGGGTGTTTTTTTAAATAAATGTTTATATGCATTCTATTGACTTAAGAATTCATTAGTGCCAAAAAGTAATATTTGCAGAATAAGTAGCAATATTAAGAGTGATTTTAAGTGTGTATACATTTACAGATTGGGCAATTGAATCGGGCCCTTATAATACATTTATTTAGTCCGAGCTCGATGTTTAGGATTTAGAAGACATCTTAATACAGACAAGCAACCTTACCAATCAGTGCACAGGTATAATGGCTTAATCTTTGCACAAGTTATATGTAAATACTTCTATACTGTGTTGTGCCTACAAATTCACTAAATGAGCATGTTGTCACATAAAAACATGAACCTTTCCTTATTCGATTCCAATCATGATGTGCACACACAGTATTTAGCATCAGGTTTTCATTCTTGTGACATCTGTAAAAACAATATTTCCCAACACATCAGTGAATCATTATTATGTGGCAGAATCACTGAAGGCAACAACGTTTTTTGGTTTCTCTGGTTTCATTAAAAAGCTTTTAATTGTGTCTTTCAGAGTTGGCCCCAGGTGTTGGACTCTTTCATTACATTTTCCTCTAATGTGATGAAATTCTAATTCTCTCCTTACCATATGGTTAAATTTCCCAACTGAGAATTAGTTGAAAAAGGAGAAATAATCTATTAATCTCTGTAATAGATTCACAAATGAGGTTTGCCACAGAACCTGTTTTTCTATGGTGACAGCAGAGCAGTTGGGTGTCTTATGTGTGGAGATGAACACTTCACCTCGGAGGATAGGAAGTTACACAAAATCCTACAGTATGGGATCAATCCAAAAAGACACAAATAATGGATTTATACAGCAGTCTCCGAAGCTTATTGGCACAGGCCATATCTCATTTCTAAATTATTTTTACAAGTACAATGAGCTCAGCCCCAAACCACCTACTGGTAATGAGAGTATGATTAAAATAATGCAATTGTGTTATTTCCAGCACTCATCCATTGAAAGTACTGTTGTAAATATACTGAGCACACTTAAGATTTGGCAAATGTCTTGATTTAAAGGGATACAGCAGAGATTCCAGTTATTGCATAAATGAAAAATACACATACAGTATAGGTATGACAAACACAAAGCAGTTGTTCGGGATATTAACTGGTGGTCATAATAATGTGACTTGGCCATGAATATTATGTACATCTCCAAGTCACATTTTTATGACCACCATATATATATATATATATATATATATATATATATATATATATATATATATATATATATATACTCCATCACAGACAGAGCTAGCTGACTCCAGAGGTGGTACCATGGAGGGGGTATATACAGTATATATGACATAGCTATGTATATATCCCCTCCCTGGTCCCAACCTTGGAGTCAGCTAGCTCTGTCTGTGATGGAGTATATATATATGGCGGTCATAATAATGTCACTTGGCCATGTATATATCCCCTCCCTGGTCCCACCTCTGGAGGCAGCTAGCTCTGTCTGTGATGGGGTATATTTCTTGCACATTTCAAGCAAGCTTAAATATATATACTAATGGTTACAGTTGGTTGTTATTAAAAAATAAGTGGAAGTGGAAGATAACTAAGCTTGACAGTACTATATTTTAAGCATACATTACACATAAAAGTTCTCCCACTCTCCTAATAACTTTATCTCAAGAAGAATTCTCTGTCAGAGTGGGGGATTATAAATCACAAGAGCATGCACAGTTTAATCACTAATATAGTTGTTGTGTATGTGCAACGCTTGCAAAATTGCGAGTTGCGCATGTGCGCCGTGCATGGCAAGGCTTGCATTGTACGGTGAAGGGAGCAGGAGGGAGAGAAGGGGAGAAAGAAGGAAGGAGGGAGAGAGAGAGAAGGAGGAAGAGCCAGAGAGAGAGATAGGAAGGGAGAGAGAAAGATGGAGAGAGAGAGAAGGAAGAGGAGAGAGAGAGAAGG
This sequence comes from Discoglossus pictus, assembly GCA_027410445.1. Taxonomy (NCBI): domain Eukaryota; kingdom Metazoa; phylum Chordata; class Amphibia; order Anura; family Alytidae; genus Discoglossus; species Discoglossus pictus. The sequence continues at coordinate 89,827,371 of CM050166.1, forward strand.
AAGGGGAGAGAGAGAGAGAGAAGGAGGGAGAGATAGAAGGAGAGAGGGAGAGAGAAGGAGGGAGAGAGAGAAGAAGGGAGGGAGAGATAGAAGGAGAGAGGGAGAGAGAAGGAGAGAGAGGGAGCCATCAGAGAGAGAGAGTGAGCGCAGAGAGAGGGAGACAGAGTAAACAGAGAGAGGGCACATAAAGAGACAAAACACACAATATTTAATACAATATTATACCATCATTTTTGACGGGCAAGTGACTAGTGTCTAATAGTAATCGCAGAGGAAATTATCATTATTAATATCTGTACCAAATAAATCAATGGGGGAACTTAGTATGCTTTTTCTCACCTGAGATAGGAAGAGTTGTTTCCCCCATAGATAATAGTGCATAGTATATTTTAGTGTTTATGTGAAATGCAGTTGAGACGCTTAGTAAATCCCCCCTTTCAGTAAATTCAGTTCCTATAACATAGTGGGGATTTACTAAGCTGTGGATTTACTAAGCATTTTAAATGGCTGAGATATTCATCCCTGTGTTTCTTTTTTAGTTTTTTTTATGAGAGATAATTAACAATACAAGATCAAATCATTCGTGAGTGGGAGGACTTTTTTGGTATAATTTATGATTTAAAAACCCAACATGCGAGAGCAATTATCTAACACTTGCACTTAAAATTGTTAATAACAACCAGCTGTAATTATGTTTATTTATGTGCGCACTTTACATTTCTCTACTAAGCGGGCCCTTTGTTGTGTCACTTTAAACCCAGATATTCTAACATGTTTGCTTTCAGCTCGTTATCAAAAGAAAAGCATTATTGTAGTAGAGTTACTGTTTTCCAATTAATCCATTCAGATCAGATGGTAATCAAGGCTTTTCACAGAATCATATTATTTGTATACATCCTATCAGTGCAGCATCCAAAAAGTAATTATATCACTTCATGATAGTAATCACTTTTATTGTGAAAAAAATAAATGTTAATAATAATCTAAGCATTTGGCTGCATGTGCTTGTTCAATGGGTCTCTGATAGTGTCTCCATCATAGATATGCAATGGGGGTTACCATTTGGAGGGGTACTCTAGAGTCTTTTATTCATTCAGCAATTACCTGTAGGGAGATGAATGTGTCATTAGGCAATGCAAAATTAGAAGCATTTTATCATTTTAAGAAGGAATAAAAATGAGGCTTTAGTTGTCTGTATGAATAATGTACTGTTGCTATTGAGACGTGCCCAGCTCTGTAACAGACAGTTGTCTGATATGCAACTTGAATGAATATACACGATTTGTACACATAGACAATACGTAAGTGTTATTACCCATGCAAGAATAGGCCTTGCTCCTCATGAGTCATGTGCTTGGAGTTTATTTAATAGATCTGCCTTTTTATGTTATCTTAAAGGTAAGAAATGAGTGCTCGCTCGCAGATTAGTCCTTGCACCTCTTGACTTCTTATGGTAAATTTGCCTCTTGAAAGGCAGCTTGAAAGGGATATTAAACTGCATATTGGTGTCGTGAAAATAATAAGTGAATAATAAGTGTGCAAAGCACAATACTTTTAAAAATGTGAAGCAATCGCTGATGTAGTTTCTAAAGCGTGTGCAATGTTCTAGAAACTATTTGTACGGATTTCCGTACATGCGGCAGTGAGCAAGCCGGAACATGGGGGGAAAGGGACAGAGAGGGGGGAAAGGGGGGAAAGAGACACAGGGGAAAGGGACACAGGGGAGGAAGGAGGGGGGAGAGACACAGGGGAAAGGGGGAAAGAGACACAGGGGAGGGAGATGGGGGAAAGAGACACAGGGGATGGAGGAGGGGAAAGAGACAGAAGGGTTAAGGGACACGGGGAGGGAGGAGGGGGTAAGAGACACAGGGGGAAAGGGGGAAAGAAACATAGGGGAGGGAAAGGGGGGAAGAGACAGAGAGGGTGAGAGAGACACAGGGGAGGGGGAAGGGGGGAAGAGACACAGGGGAGGGAGGAGGGGGAAGATACAGAGGGAAAAGGGACACAGGGGAGGGAGGAGGGGGAAGAGACACAGGGGAAAGGGGGAAAGAGACACTGGGGAGAGAGGAGGAGGGAAAGAGACAGAGGGGAAAGGGGGAAATAGACAGAGGGGCAAAGAGACACAGGGGAGGGAGAGGGGGGAAAGAGACACTGGGGAGGGAGGAGGAAGGAAAGAGACAGATGGAGAAGGGACACAGGGGAGGGAGGAAGGGGGAAAGAGACACAGGGGAAAGGACTGAAAGAGACAGAGGGGGAAAGGGGGAAAGAGACAGAGGGGCAAAGAGACACAGGGGAGGGGGAGGGGGGAAAGAGACACAGGGGAGGGAGGAGGAGGGAAAGAGACAGATGGAGAATGGACACAGGGGAGGGAGGAAGGGGGAAAGAGACACAGGGGAAAGGACTGAAAGAGACAGAGGGGGGAAGGGGGAAAGTGACACAGGGGAGCGAGAGGGGGGAAGAGACACAGGGAAGGAAGAATGGGGAGAGACACAGGAGAGGGAGATGAGGGAAAGAGACAAAGAGGATGGATGGGGAATAGACACAGGTGAGGGATGGGGGGCAAGAGACACAGGGGAGGGAGAAGGGGAGGGGGGGAGAGACACATGTAACATTATACCATCATTTATGACAGGTAAACAACTAGTAATAAAGAATATGTTACTGGAAAAGGTGTCCAAACAGATACTATTTTCTATTCCTGATAATGGACCTAGAACTGAATTGTGCTGTTATTGTTGGTTATATAGTACTGTGCCTTAGTGACAAAGCTACGCAGGGTGGGTTTGTGCTTATACAATGCACATACTCACTATACCTCGGACAGCACTATCTTATGCACAAGAATACCTGGAGACTCAACTTGTAAATGATGAATACAGACCTTGAATAGAGCTCAGCTATGAACACAATTGCACTTGAGCATATTTGCTTCATTTTCAACACCATCATGAAATGATTCCTTTTTTAATACACACATTAATTTATAATATATCGCTATTACAGTTTCTAATAACATAGGAATCAGACTGCAAATGGCAAATAAAATACAATAATAGACATATTCAAACCATGCATGCTGGATGGATTATAACATCCATAAAGCTCACACTGTAATCCCTCTTAGTTAGCCATTAAAGGTATCACATTCCACTCCACATGTTCATAACAGTTTATTAATATACTTTGGTGAAAACTTAGTTATAACATTCGCTATAAGTATGTTAATTGGCATTTCAAGTTGCCCTGGTGTATAATTGGTACACTGTGATTTTGCCTCATGTTTCCGTACAATGTGCCCAGTAAATGCCTTCATCATGTAATAGGATGAGTAGTACGGGGTAATATAGCTTAGTGAATATTATGCATCCAGAAAATCAGCTTCGGTGTCATATGGAAAAGCTTAGTGAATCTACCCCAATGTGCACGTGAAACGTATTATTTATTACTTCATCATCACCATTATGTTTTTTTTTAGAAATTATTCAGATGTCCTTCCTTTGAGTGAAAAGCACACATGTACAAGGCCCATGCCTAGGTCGGAACATTTTCAGGGGGCAACAGGCTGCCTGAAGATGCCAATGTAATGCCATGAAATAATGGGTAAATATGCACAAAAATGTGATATTTCTGTCTGTACCTGACTCTCGCATAGGGCCATATTCAATTAGCAAATGCCTTGAACTCATAAAGGGCTTTAGGTGTTTTTTTAAATAAATGTTTATATGCATTCTATTGACTTAAGAATTCATTAGTGCCAATAAGTAATATTTGCCGAATATGTAGCAATATTAAGAGTGATGAATTTACGAATTTGGCAATAGAATAGGGCCCATAGTGCACATATGCATAAACACTCACAAACATATGATTTGGGCCATATTGGGGAAAAGAAGAGTAGTATCTGGGAGTGGGGGGAAGTGAATTTGCCTTTGGGAACTTATAAATAATCATATTAACTGTGATGTACATCACTGTATTTACTGTGCTCTATTTCCTATTGGGCTTGTGTACCTCAAGGAAGTTGTGAGTTATACCATGGAGGGTCACCCAAGATGGGCAGGCCATAGCAGAGATGTCAGGCAAATTGCGTCCACTGGAGAAATA
>CM050166.1:89836474-90081474 GCA_027410445.1 Discoglossus pictus
AGGGAGATGGGGGAAGGAGACGCAGGGAAGGGAGAGGGGGAAGGAGACGCAGGGAAGATAGAGGGGGGGAAGAAACACAGGGGAGGGAGCGGGGGGAAAGAAACACAGGGGAGGGAGAGATGGGTAAGAAACACAAGGGAGGGAGAGGGTAGAAGAGGGGCAGAGACAAAGGGGAGGGAGGGAGAGAGACAAAGGAGAGTGGGGGGGGGGCACAGGGTAACCAGAGGGCAAGTGACTAGTAAGAGATAAACAATCTAAATGTTTAAGTCTGTTTACAAACACACGTTGTGTTTCCAGTTTCATGATTAATAACAGGGGTGGAGGAAAGAGACTGATGGCATTCCTAAGTTCAGGGAAAACTGATCTCAAATGTTAACTCATACCTGACCTATTTAGGTGTTTTCAACATTCCATGATCTGCACAGATTGATCTGTTGAGGGTTAACAACGTTTTCCATTTTGCTGACTACACAGAGCAGAAGCTGCATGTCTGGGAGTGGGCAGTCAGTGACTCATGTAAACATTAAATTCTCAAAGAAAAATGCATGTATTTAAAAAAAGTCAAAAAGTGTTTCAACATGCTTTTAGGAGATCTTTACTGTGATAAGGTCCAAATTGTGCTGAAGTGGCCCTTTAATCTAGCACAGAATATATTATGGACAACAATCAATGTCTGCTTCATTAATCAACTCAATAGAATATGTTGGATAGAGTGAGACAATCTCCTTTGGCATTAAATGAACAAAACACGTAGGCACACAGACCTAGCATCATATATGGTTTGAGTAGGGGTTCTACCTCCTAAGTTTTTACAAATGAAGTGCTGAGCAAAGTTTTTGGACCTAACTCCTACTTCCTTGTCTGGACAGTTGTGAATTTATGCTCAGTTTATACTCTTGGGACTTATTTTTTGGATATTTTGGTTCTTAAATTATCTAATGACCCAGATCATATATATGATGACTGGTTGGCCCTACCTTGTGCTTTGTCTATCTTTTATCCAATTTACCACCAGCTCTGATCTTGGGCGAGTTACCACAATGTTAATACCTATCGCCAGCTTTGAATGTACCTAGACCCTGGTGCAAGGGATGGTCTGATACCAAAATCTATGTCTGATGGGTCCAGCTCTTGTTAAGTAACAGCCGGCATTACCATATGTCCATACAGTGCCTTGCAAAAGTATTCACCCCCCTTGGCATTTTCTGTGTTTTGTTGCCTCACTACCTGGAATTAACATGGACTGTTTGCATAATTTAATTTACATAACATGCCCACAACTTTGAAGATGTTTTTTTTTATTGTGAAGCAAGCAACAAATAGGACAAAATAACAGAAAAAGTCAATGTGCATAACTATTCACCCCCCTAAAGTCAATACTTTGTGGAGCCACCTTTTGCAGCAATCACAGCTCCGAGTCGCTTTTGATAAGTCTCTATGAGCTTGCCACATCTTACCACTGGGATTTTTGCCCATTCCTCCTTGCAAAACTGCTCCAGTTCCTTCCAGTTGGATGGTTTGCGCTTGTGAACAGCAATCTGACCAAAGTCTGACCACAGATTTTCTATTGGATTGAGGTCTGGGCTTTGACTAGGCCATTCCAACACATTTACATGTTTCCCCTTAAACCACTCAAGTGTTGCTTTAGCGTTGTGTTTGGGGTCATTGTCCTGCTGGAAGGTGAACCTCCGTCCTAGCCTCAAATCACGCGCAGAGTGGTAAAGGATTTGCTCAAGAATATCCCTGTATTTAGCACCATCCATCTTTCCCTCAACTCTGACCAGTTTCCCAGTCCCAGCTGCTGAAAACCATCCCTACAGCATGATGCTGCCACCACCATGTTTCACAGTGGGGATGGTGTTCTTTGGGTGATATGATGTGTTGAGACATAGCTTTTCCTTTGATGGCCGAAAAGTTAAATTTTATTCTCATCAGACCAGAGCACCTTCCTCCATACATTTTGGGAGTCTCCACGTGCCTTTTCGCAAACTCAAAATGTGCCATTTTGTTTTTTGATGAAAGTAATGGCTTTCTTCTGGCCACTTTGCCATAAAGCCCAACTCTATGGCACATATGGCTTATTGTCTTGTTGAAACTCTGCAGCTCCTCCAGGGTTACCTTAGGCCTCTGTGCTGCCTCTCTGATTAATGCCTTCCTTGCCCGGTCCGTGAGTTTTGGTGGGCAGGGTTGCTGTTGTGCCATGTTCTTTCCATTTAGTTATGATAGATTTTACGGTGCTCCTGGGGATCCTTTTTTTTATAACCTAACCCTGACTTGTACTTCTCAACAACATTGTCCCTTACTTATTTGGAGAGTTCCTTGGTCTTCATGACAGTGTTTGGTTAGTGGTGCCTCTTGCTTAGGTGTTGCAGCCTCTGAGGCCTTTCAAAAAAGTTGTGTATATGTAATGACAGATCATGTGACACTTAGATTGCACACAGTTGGACGTCATTTCACTAATTATGTGACTGCTGAAGGTAATTGGTTGCACCAGAGCTTTTTATGGGCTTCATAACAAAGGGGGTGAATACATATGCACATGCCAATTTTCTGTATTCTATTTCTAAAAAAATAGTTTTATGTATATATTTTTCTCACTTCACTTCACCAACTTAGACTATTGTGTTCTGATCCATCACATAAAATTCTGATTAACAAAACATTGAACTTAAGGCTGTAATGTACCAAAATAGGTAAAAAGTCAAGGGGGTGAATACTTTTGCAAGGCACTGTATATACTAATATACTAGTTCACTAACATGGCCCTTTCATACAAAATATAACAATGTAATACAACTGCTGTGTATGAAAATAAATACTTTCTCCTAAATACTACCTCTTTTTCTCCTCAAGTAGTATGATGTAAAATTGAAACTTATATTTGACAGCCAAACGAAGAAAAAGTGCCCTTCTGATCTGCCCATTACATCTACCTAGAGGTTTGGCTTAATTAAGCCTTATGATAGCCTTATGGTTATTCCAGGCATGCTTATATTCCTTTACTGTGTTTGACCCCACCACTGCAACGGAAAAGCTGTTCAACTTATCTAATATTCCTTTTGTAAACTAGTACTTTCTCATATTACCCCTATATCTTCCAACTTGAGACTTTTGCAACAATTGTACCTAAAAATTGGAATATTTTGACAAACTATTATGTATAAAAGTATATTGTAATAAGGGTTACGAAATAGTTTTTGTTTAATATAATGACCCAGCACAGACAAATCTACAATATGTATGCACCAATGCGGTATCTGAAGAATCACATACCTTTATAGCTAGCACATGGAACTATCTGATATAAGATCTACTAGTTGATATCCCTTTTGATGCAGCACACATGCTGAAGGAACTAGGCTTCTGTTCACCTCTCTATGCAAAACCCAATATTTTTATGTTTTTCCCTTTTGTGATACTACAGTTTTACAGTTTACCATTTTATTTCCCAAATGTAGAGTGATATTACTATTGGACAAGGTTGATTTTCAGTGTTTGAAAGTCTAGAATAAGCAGTGTTTCTTCTTCTTTATCTTTATTGGAGTCTTGGCAGAATGGTTTCTACACATTGTGGCATATAGGCCAGAAAAATATGTTTATATATCCAGAGTGCATGAAAGAGCAGAAAAGTTTTTCTAATTTATATAAGTGCTCATATAGGCACAGCCTCATCTGATGAAGCAAAGCAAAACATACAGAGAGGTGCACACTGCAATGACCTGCTACAAGAGGACTGTAACGTAGGAAGATTTAAGTGTACATAGAAAGAATAATTCTATAGTCTAAAAATTACTATCATGCATGAGCATGTTTCAGCTGAGGCCCATGAGGCCCAGGACTAGGACAGCACATTTTCAAGGGTAAAGCTTCCTGACTTTGCCAGTGCAATACCATGGAATATGCTCAGAAACGTCTGTTTGCATAGAATACTCTGTCTGTAAGTGTTCCCTCATGGCACCCTAACTTCTAAAATAGGGGTCCTTATGACCACCCATTGACCCTATTCCCCATAGGGAACCACAAAAAAACAACACCTGTGTGTGTGGGGTGAGGAGGGCAAATTATACTTACCCTCCTCAACAACACTCCAACGTATTCATTGAGCTCTGGTCCTCTGGCCTTTTACTTACATACTATTTTTATGGCTTCTGATTGGCTCAAATATGTGGCAATCATAATTCCGCAACTTAGAATCAAGTATTTGCATTTTTCCTTCCCAATTTTTTATTAATTAAAAGCCTAACTAATCAGAATGCATGGATTGAGAAGAGAACATCAGCAGTTTCTGTAGGGTAACACTAGAATGCAACCCTAGTCTGATTAGTTTATATTTCAATCTATCAAAATAAGGGAAAACAGAGCCTCATAATTGGTTAAAGTCTAACCAATTGGAATGAACAGATATAACTTGTGTATTCTGATTGGTTAGACTTTTAACCAATCAGAAATGGGGCAGGAGCAATTCAAATACTCAATTCTGATTGGCTGGAATATAATTGACACATATTTGAGCTAATCTGAAGCCATAAAAAAGAATATAAGAGGTCTCAATTCCTAAGCGCGTAAGCACCTTGGACAAGGAGCTCCATGAGTTTAGTTACATATATATTTTTTATAGTGGGCCTTTTCTTGGGCCAAATATGAAGATTGAGGTTTTTCAATCATGCAGAAAGAGGACTGATTTCTCCTAGCAACACTGATGTGCTCACTTTTTCAAGTGATTTTATCTTACTTTTTTTTCTCTAATTATTTTTTCTGTATTTGTTTTTTGGGGAGTAGTCTTAAAAACTATAGAGGTGCTTGTGGACCCCATGGACGATAGGGGACATAGGGATCAAAAAGAACCCCCATGGTATGGAGTTAAGTTTAGGTGCTATGGGGTTCCATAGAAACACCTATAGTATAGAGGTTAATATTAGGTGTCATTGTAGTCTATAGTGATCTCCATGGTCAAAGTATAGTATACCATGTGTGTCCACATGGACACCCATGGTATAGGGGTTACTATTAGGTGCCATGTGGGTTCATAGGGGTCCCAATGGTTATAGTATAATTTTAAGTGTCCTGGAAGTCCATAGGGATCCCAATGGTTATGGTTAGAAGTTAATGGGCCACCACTCCACAATTCAAGAGGCAGAGTGACGGGAGCCCAATAACCCCCAGTTATTGTGGGTGGATACCTGGGCTCTCACGTGATCATAAAACCTTTTTTTAATGTAATCTCTTTTCTACCATAGGAAAGGGGTTTATATATTTATATACAGGGATATAGGGGATGTTATGGCTATTGTAGTGTGTTAACGTTAGTTAGTGGGTTCCATTCCCTAGTATTGAATTAGGAAGCTGCTGAGATTCAGACTCAGAGTCTTCTACATGTATTTTTTAGGCAGGCTGCGAGCATAGCTATAGTAGCTCCTGTAGCTACAAGCCGGCCTTAAGGGAGTTCTTCCGGTAGCCATAGAATTAAGCCCATATATACCTATATTTTTCAATATTGATGTGCAGTAAACTGGTGACCTCAATATAGCAGGATACAATGAGGAATAGTAACTGGGTCATTGGAGGACTCACAAAGCTGAACAGACCTAGGGCAGCATACAATCTAAATTGGCCCCTGCTACCATGCATTTAGAACCTGGTTAATATGTTAATTTGCATGACCAATAGAATATGTTAATGTAATAAATTACAAATAAAGTATTATAGAAACAAACATAAACAATGCCTGCATTTCCCTGGACCTGAGCATGCATAGTCTTTTGTATGCAAGTGACTGCACTTAAGGGTTTATTAACTTGAATTCAGTTTACAAAATATTATAATTTTGGTTTTGGGAGGGTTAGAAAATTTAGTCCACATTTTGGTTGAGTAGGATTAGAAATGTTGGCTGACAGCTCATAATGGCAAACTTCTTTTTTAGTTTACTGCAGGAAAATGCACATTTAATAACATTCAACTGAATAAGTAGTTGTTATTACCTATAGTTTTAAATTATACAATATTTAGAACCTAGGCGGAACTACTACAATGCACCAGGAGCCTCCTATGGGGGGGAGGCAGACCTGTCAACATTTATTTTTAAAAATGTTCCCCTGGGGTCCCCTCAATGTGGCCCCTCTTAATCCCACCCAACCCGCACCTTATGGACCCCCCACACGGCTCCTCTTGAACCCCACAGCCTGACACCTCCTGAACTCCCCCTTGGCCTCACTTGCTCTCTCACTGCTGCCTCCCCTCCAGTTGCTTCTTCTGATCTGGATAAGGAATCCCAAATGATAACAATACTGGGGAAGACACAATTAATTAACTCAAATTATGACATTTATTTAAAATTAACAAAAAAATGCCTAAACAGTTATAAGTGACATCACTTCCTGAATGTCTGTAGGCAGAAAACTATATAGTTGACATGATTATGTCTACTCTGCATTGGATGTTCATCACAGCATTTCTCTAGAAGAAATTTCTAAGCAGCTTCTATTTACTAGCAAACATTAAAATGCTATTAACAATTCAGTGAATTTCTGGTCCTTTTTAAAATATGGTGCACACCTATGCAACTCAAAAAAAAATGGACGTTGAACATGAAATAATTTATTTTTGTATCTGTAAAATTAAATATAAACAACAAAAAATCATACCATAATTTGACAACATAAAAATATAATTTATTAAGATTATTAAAGAAATATATTTAGTAACAAATAAGGAAAATGTAATGTGTATGAAACACCATTATGTGATTTTTATACTGTATAAAATGATAATAAAAGCTAATAATATTGTCATTATTACACAGATTTGACACAAACAGTTTACAAACCAAATAACCCTGTTTTGAATTACCATTTAAATGATAAGCATTTCTGGAATATATTAACTCCACACTTATTAAAAATAGGATATTATTTTTACGCGTATTAAATTCCGAGTTTAATCTTTGGTTTGGTGATTTTCCTGAAGCACACTCAGATGTCTGATTGTCACATTTATATTTCTGAAAGTGTTCCTAGCAATTCACATACAGTAAAATGTCTACTTCTCCCAGCCCTTTATGTGCAATATAACTTTTATAGTCATTATAAAAAATAATTTATGGAAAAAATACTTAAACCTTTTTCATTTCTCCCGACTTTTGATGTAAATGCGAGCCTTGCAGGTTATGGTGATCAATTGTAGTGGAGGTTCTTTTTATTATTTATAGAATACTATATTATATATTGGACTCACAGCAAAATGAGCTGGGGGTCTCTATCCAATATTTAAAGAACTATTTTAGTAATAATGTTCACCTGAGAAAAAGGTAGCCGGTAGAAACTTTATTACATTTGCAATCACTATCACCATGTATATCTTGTTGAATAAACAGCATGTTTTAAATGTTACATTTTATTTTAATAATGAAAAATTAGCAATCTGAAAAAGTTACTTTTATTCCCAAAGCAAAGCCTAAATCTTATTAACTCCAAAAATGGGGAAAGTGCAGTCAATTACAGTCAAAAAATTTAAAAAAATTCCTGTTTTTTCAATTTGTACATGTCAGCAGTGCAATAAACAGGCAGGTCTGCCACTCATATACTTTCTGATATCAGACGGGATTGGGCGCATTCAAGCCAGTATGGCCGTAGGCAAATGTTTAATACTTTATTGTGTATATTTAAAAAATAAACTCTTTTAATGATTTTTGTATACGATTCTAATAGTTATCATTACTTAATAACACATATTATAATATCAACTTGTAGGAAACACATTGTTTATAACTTTTGTGTGCAATGTACAAATCCCAGGCATGCATGATTTCCTGTACTGACACTACCACATACGCTGGTAGCTTTCATCATGTGTATACCACTGTTTTGGAAAAGTAGTTATATTGGCCTCCTTTCCATGGCTCCCATAAGAATTCTCAGAAGACTGACTGCAACGGGAGTTTGGAAAAGCAAATTAATAGTGCTATTCTATGGCTCCCGGAAAGAAGAAACCCATATAACTTACAACTCGCAACCAGGGGAATTTGGCTCGGAGTCTGAATCTCAGTAATCTCCATAGCATCACTACAGAATGACACTCACTAACTTTTACACAATAGTCCTTACATCCTCCCTTATCCTTATCTATCTATATAGACCCCTTCCTATGAGCCCAGTTATTCCATGGGATTCTCCCTTCATACTACCCCCTATGAGATAGGGGAACCTATGATTCCCCTCAAATACCCGCTACCCTATATGAGCCAGGGGATCCCTGGTATCCTACCTCAATAGCTGCTACTTCTTATGAGCCACAGGATCCCACAACCAAAGTATAACCATGGTACCTAACCTTTTGGACTGCCATGGTAATCTAAAGTATAACCATGGGGTCCATATGGATCCCCATGGTACCTAACATTAACCCCTATACTATGGGAGTCCTTATGGACCCCAGTAGAAACTAATAATAACCCTTATACAATTGGGATCTCAACTGTCCCACATGGTATACTACCTATGAGCATGGGGGTCATTATTGACTTCCATGACAACTAAAGTAAACTTCTATACCATGTGGATCCTCATGTAGAACATGACTCCTAAAGTTAACCCCACCACCAAAGTGGTTCCCATGGACCCTCATGGCATCTAAAGTTAACTCCTAAACCTTAAAGACCCCAATACACCCTTCCTACCACTAAAGGGTTCATTATTTTTATAAAATGAAAAAAGTATTATACCTTAAGGGAGGAAAACATAATTTACCTATTCTTTTGATGCCCTCCAGTGACGATTAACAAAACCCTTGTCCTCACTCTTCAGTCTTAGATAAGTGGTCAATCCCATGTTGATTGAAGAATCCATCCCCTTCTTTCTTGATTGAAGGCTTTGTTCCTAATCTTAGGCCCATGGAAATGAGCCTCCAACTAAAAATATAGTTAACCCACTGTTCTATAAAAAAACAAACTGCACCTTTCTGTGAATTCTGATTGGTTAGACTTTTAACCAATCAGATATCGGGCAGGAGTAATTCAGATACTCATTTCTCACTGGCTGAAATTGACACATATTTCAGCCAATCAAAAACTGCAAAATTGGTATATAAGGTGAAGGCATGCTCAAAAAAGTTAGTTGATGAGGGAGCTCCTCAGAAGAGGAGCTTTTTTTTATAGAGCGGCAGGTTTTTCAGGTGGAGACCAATTTCAATGGGCCGAAGTTTTTTATATTATGTATTTTTTAAAAATCTTTGATGTATTTAGTGGTGGTCTTTAGAGACCTCCATGGGGGGTGGTTAGGGTCCATGTGGGTTAAATATTGACCCTTGTGCTGGTAGGAAGTTATAGGTGCCATAGACGTTCATGAGGATCATGATATAGGGCTTAACATTAGGTGTCTTGCTTTAGTTGGGGGATCCCCTGGTTCATAGGGATTAGTAGTTGCAACGGTAGAATAAAGGCTAGCAGGTATAGAGGGGGGATCCAGGGATCTCCTGGCTCATAGGAGGTAGCAAGTATGAAGTGGGAATCCCTGGGATACCCAGGATTATAGAGAATAGAAGGTATTGAGGTGGGATCTTGGGAATCCCCTGGAAGCTTCTTAACCCATTAATTGTGTCAGATTTGAGCAATGAAACCTCAAATCCAATGCATTTTTCTGCTTTTACAAATGTTGAAAATACCTGTAGGCTTTTATAATGTTTAGGGCACTCTGAAAGACTTTTGAGTAAACTGCAGCAAGATTAGATATCATTACGGAAGGCATGTGTAAGAGACTTTTAAAAATGTTATGGGACGGGTACTCGTGGCTCAGGATAGTCAGGACATTTTAAGCACTCAGATGGGATTTCTTGCAGTTCAGATTTACATGTGATGTGATAGCTTGGTGGTCAAATACAACTGAATTTCACTTGGTTCATTTCTTATGAGAGCCATGGAATGGAGGCCATAGTAATTACACAGTGGTTTTAAATACCCACTGGGCTGTCCTGACAGAAGTCTTTGGGCCTCAATTAATTGCAAGCCTGTAATCACATGGAATCTGACATTTTGGCTGAGGGTTACAATTTTTTTACATATATATAGATGTATTCAATAGACTCAAGCCCACAATTACAGGCTCACAGCCACCACACACAAATTACGGTTTAGCACATGTAACACTTCCGGCTTACCGATACATGAAGGCCGCAAAAGTTAAGCAAGCCCGTAATTGCTGATCCCGTCATACGCCAATTAACCAATAGGAACCGTTGGACGCCAATGAACGCAGTAGGAAAGACCTTTAAAAGCTTCTGAAAACCGTAAGTCCTTGCCTGTGCTGCAGCTGAGAAAGTCAACACACAGGTCTAAGCGTTGGTGGGTTTCAGAGTTTTGGAGAGAGAGAGAGAGAAGGAGCATTATTGTAAGTTTTTTTGCTATTTTGACTAGTAGGATATTTTACTAATTAATTTACACCATACATTATTACTGATATCACATTCACACATATAGATTAGTACCTACACATATCAATAAATAGTGTTAGGCCACAACACATCTACACCCCCATACTCCCACCTACCCCCCCCATTCCTATAATATTATGCACATGATACACACATTCTTGTTTTACCTCACCTACATATACACTTATATATTATATTGATATATCCTTATATTTATTTTATAATTTGTAGGTGGGTAGAGGATGGGAGGAGAGAAGGAGAGAAGGAGAGTGAGGGAAACACTGAAGGAGAGGGGAATATCTGTGGTAGAGAGGAACAAAGGTAGAAGTATGGAGAGAGGGAGAGGAGGAGGCAGGTTGGGGAGGAAAGGTAGAGGCATAGCAGAGCAGGGGGAGGAATTTGCCCCCAGAGTAGGGTCAGAGGGTCAGGGGCCTGATCCCTGGGGGGAAGAAGTAGTGAGGAGGGACCGGCCCCCTGGAGAGAACAGGGAGGCCAGGAACCCCAGGCACTGTTCGGTGGGCAAGAGGCTGTGGCAAAGCACAGGGCCCCCAATTATACTGCAGATGAGGGTCCTCCTCAGAGAAATCTGTGCCTACATTGGGTGAAGGGCGGGGAAAGCCAAAAGACTAGTGCCTGGAGTATGGTTGCTTCAGATGTTCCTGCATTGGGGTATGAAAACAGGGATGTGAGGTCTGTCAAGCACAGATATGATGACAGGTGGGTCAAAAGTGAAGAAGAAGATGGCAGAGGAGGCTAGAGCAGCCTGTGCAAAGGGTGGTGGATCAGCACCTGTTATAACCTACACATTGTGGGAGAGGACCCTGAGGGAGTGGATCAAGCCAGTGGCCGTTCTGAGCCTTCCGGGACAGTTGGACATGGCTTTGGAGAACACCATGCGATGTGAGTATCATATACACCAGTGGTAACCAAACTCGATCCTGGAGGGCCGCACCCAGGCCTGGATTTGATGATTTCCTTTCTGTGCACAGGTGAGTCAATCAGGATGACTGAAGAAGCAGTAGTCTCACCTGCATGCAGCAAGGATATCCACAAATCCAGGCCAGGGTGTGGCCCTCCAGGACCGAGTTTGGTGACCCCTGATATACACCATCACACCCTCATATGCACAAACATGAACACCACACACATAGATAACGGAAATACAAAAGCAATACAGCACAATTCTGAAAGGGATATGTAAGCTCTCTGGTCATGACTAAAGATATATGTGGCAGCAATAACTATGCAAATCCAGGAAGCAAACATATCATTAATAAAATTGTTTGCAATAAAATGTCTGTCCAATACCTGCATTTAAAACTGTTTCTGATTAGCAGTCACCAAATGGATCTAGAGTGATTTAACATCCAAAAGAGAGTACATGTATGGGTGTGCACGCTGCAGCAATAACAGATACAGACTCTGAAGGACTGCATGTGCAGTGTCATGTACTAGCCAAACCGTGACCATGTCTCATCTGCATGTTAACAACTATTGATTGGTCAGTCTCACACACTGCACAGCAGATTCAGCTGAGCATGTGTCCTGATGAACTGCAGATAGCCGACCACAGCAGGATTACATATTTTGATATGAGCCATGATCCACAATGCTCATGAAAAACGGCAATTTTTATCTGTGTAAGAAAATCACAACAGCCATTACAAGTGACCATGATTTCAGGGATATAGAAACACAAAGCAACCAATTGTTTCGAGAATCCCAACTCAAACACTGTTGTCAGCTCATTACAATAACCAGGAGGACTAGCCTGCCACAGAGACACAGGCGGTGGCATTGGCTCCACTGGAGGATGAACCAGATATACCCTTGGAGTGGTGGTTGAGGAGGGCAAAACCAGATCAGAGGGGCTGGGACAATCACAGGAAGCTGGTCCATCAGCAGCAATATGTCCTCCAGTGTCTCCAGTCTGTGAATCTCCCCCAGGGCTCTTCCACACATTGTGGCCAAGTTCGCTGCATGTTCAGTGAACTCCACAGCTGTCCTGATACTGGAGACAACCATCAGCAGGCCCACCACCACTGCCACCTCCGCCAATCCCGTGAATGCCTTGCCAGGACCCCACCACTCCCCTGGCCCCAACATTGGCTCCCCCAACATGGGCTCCCCAACATAGGCTCCCCAGAGATGGGCATCACCACCAACACCGGCAACAGCAACACCATCACCACCAGCACCACATCTTCATGCAGTGCAATCATATAAGTAAGTAACCTCTCAACCCAGTGCCTATTGTTTGGAAATACAAGAGCATATACTGCATGATATGTATACACTCTGCTATTGAGCGGCAGAAGGTACTGTGCAGTTTAGAGTACTGTTTATATATATATATATATATATATATATATATATATATATATATATATATATGAACTTGTTGTTAGTCACAGGAAGGAAGTTCTTTATTTTCTTCACTTGGTTTTTGTCTTTCTTCCTTTTTACCTTTCACCCTGCTTGCTGCTGTTTCAAGTAACTGATATGTTAGAAATGTTTGTTTTTTATGCAAACAAGTAAAGCCTAGTATGGTTCTTCACTATCTACCAGTGTCTCTTTTTGATGCATAACTAACAAGTTATGGGCCCAGACACTAAAGGAAAACCACAAATAAGTGAGTGTTGCATCTATGATCCCGGTAAATACTGAGGCTCTCATTCAATTGCGATTTGGCCAATTGAATAGGGCTCTAAATAAGCACATAGCATATTTTTTTAAAGAAGTTTTTAGTTAGTGAAAACCTTGCTTTTGGATAGATGTTTACTAACTAAAAACTTCTTTTAAAAAAATATGTTATGTGCTTATTTAGAGCCCTATTCAATTGGCCAAATCACAATTGAATGAGGGCCTGAGTGAGGAAACAAGAGCTGCATCCAATTTACTGATGATGAGTGTAATGATGACGAGTGGTTCAGATGTTAAGTTTGCAATAGCAAAGCTCAACAACACAAACTATCAATTGTTGTAATTATTACAAGGGTTGATTAACCTTAGTAATGGTGCCTGGGCGCTTGGAGTAATTGGTCTCAATATACAATTGTGCCTTGGCAGAAGATTTTCCTCTGGGGACTCTGTATGAGAGAGACTATTTGTTGTGTTTCTCTGTATCAGCTGTAGTGCAGCCCTCTTCATCAGACACTGTCCACAATAGTGTAGTGGATATGTAGAAAGACAAAAAAAGGATGGGGGGGGGGAGTGAGAAAGGCGCAACAACCGATGGGGCAGGTCACTTGGATAATCAATATGTGTTATATAGTTCAGAGATGACCAAGATTGGACCCTTACCTTACTAGACCTCAAAGATGTGAGGTACTAGAATCACTCTCATCTGATCCTTCACTCTGGTCAGGTGTCTAGTGGGTCTCCCAATTCTATGTAGTGCTATTTGATATTTGGAGTATATCAAGTGTGCTCAGTAGCTTATTGGTAGAATGCCTGCTATCAGTAAAGAAAAGAATATATATATATATATAGTATTCAAGAGCTCAATAAAAACTCTATATGAGTAATTGATCCAAAGACTGCTTTCGATCGTGACTACTCATGTAACTTCTTCAGTATTACAAACACTCTAAAAACAAACATATATATATATATATATATATACAGGGGCGGCCCGTCCATTGGGGCGTCAGGGCAAACGCCCCCCCAAATATTTTCTTCACCCTGCAATAAAAAAAACACAACAATGTATTAGTATAACCCAAAAACAAATAAATATAAGGTGTACATCATCATTTCAAGTCTAAATAGTATTAAAAATGAAGTAAAGTTAGAAAAGGGACACTGTCACTTTAAAATAACCCTTGCGCTACATTAACTAATGCTGTGTATCTATCGCCCCCTGCCTGCACCCTGTGTGATCAAATTACAATAGTTATACACTGTGTACACTAACCTTTAGACTCTTCTCTCTCTTCAATGAGTCCTGGCCTGGCCCACTGACCGTTAATACATGCCGCCCACCATCACAGTGACGATATGCATGGGCGGTCATAAATGTATCAATTAATAAATGACAGTCTTCCATCATTGACCAATCAATGATGGAAGGCTGTCCAGTTACTAAGTGATCAATCTAAACCCACCCAGACCGTTAGCCCTGAGCGCCCGCCAGCAAATAGGGCCTCGAGTTTAAATTTTGATTGACTGATACAGTCAATAAAACCACCAGTTCCCTGTCCCTTCCCCCTTTCTGTTTCCTGACCCTGGTCACGCTGAGACTGAGAGACCTCCCTGGCTGAATCTACTCATCTGCTCTGCCTGCCTAACACAGTAAGTCTACACCTGCCTCTGCCTGGCACCTGCCCTGCCCCTAGCCAAACCAAAACCCCTAGTAGCCCCTAATAAAAGTTAGGGGTGACCAGTTACCCCCAGTCCCCCACTATGCCTGCCTAGCCTGCCAGTGCCACCTACCCAGCCACCCACCAACTACCACCGACGACCCCAGCCATCACCCCCATGTGGCCTGTGCCACCCCCGATCAGGCCTGCCCTATGCTAGCCTAGCTATGCCATCATGCCACCACCGGATTACACCGATCACGGGATCGGGGTAGTCGGGTGGTGAGCGGGGTGGCACAGGCCCACATGGGGGTGATCGGATCACCCCCTTGATGAGGCCTGTGCCACCCCTGATGACCTCCATGTTGCCGCCCTATGCCACCCCCGAGGCCCGATCACCACCGGGCCCCCGGCACCACCCCGATGCGGCCTATGCTACCCCGGGTATTCGGGCAGTGAGCGGGGTTGACCAGGCCACATGGGGGTGGATGTTCACCCCCATGAGGCCTGTGCCACCCCTGATCGTGGCCTATGGGCGACCGATGGGCGCCTGACCGTGACCGACCCCACCCTGGATGAACCAACTACCTACCCCCCCCCCCCCTATTTTTATTCCATTTTTAGAAGTAACAGGCATGTATATGTGCATGTCACTTCTAAAGATAAAATAAAAATAAGGGAAGGGAAAAAAAAAATACAGTAACAACATTATTACAATTAAACACACAGTAAGCAAACACATTGTTAGTACAGTTAGTAACACAACACATTGTATACAAAAATAAACAGCTTTAAACAAACATTAATAAAAAATAAAATAAACAGCACATACACACATTGTTAGTACAGTTAGTAACACAACACATTGTATACAAAAATAAACAGCTTTAAACAAACATTAATAAAAAATAAAATAAACAACAGCACATACTTACCTGTAAAATTGACCCCTCCAGCGTTGGCCTTCTGTCCTCTCTGGATATAGTCATGATGAAAAATAAATAATCCATGTTGATTGAAGCCAATGATCAAAAATAAAATAATCTATGTTGATTGAAGCCAATGATCAAAAATAAAATAATCCATGTTGATTGAAGCCAATGATCAAAAATAAAATAATCCATGTTGATTGAAGCCAATGATCAAAAATAATCCAATCTTGATTGAAGCCATTGTCCATCCATCCATTCTGGCCCATTGAAAGAGGCCTCCACAAAAAAAAACGACGCTCTAAAAAAAAAAAAAACAACACACTAAAAGAGCTCCTCCTACAAGGAGCCCCTCCCGCGATTAATTGTTTTTTTCCCACGGTCTGCTATATATACTAATTTTTGAAGGACTCTGATTGGCTGAAATTTTTGATTGACATCGATTTCAACCAATGAGAGTCTTTAAAAAATTAGCAAATCAGCAAGCAGGTATGGAAGCCTGTAAGGGTAAAAAAGGTTAGTGTGAACTTGTTTGACCCTGTATGTATTATACATATTACAGGGCTATTTTATGTGATATACATGTTACAGGATAATATCCTGTAACATGTATAGCCAAAAAATAGCACTGTAATATGTATAACAAATAAAGTGTAATAGAAATGCATGAACAATATAATATACCATGTAATAAAGAACATCAATTAATCAAATAATAAATATCAATTAATATATATTGTTGTATGTATATGTTTATGTATATTTATGTGTAATTTTATATATATATATATATATATATATATATATATATATATATTTGGATATATATATATATATATATATATATATATATATATATATATAAATAAAAATTAATATCAAAATATCACAATAAATAAATATATATATATATATATATATATATAACAATTTGATATATATATATATATATATATATATATTTATTTATTGTGATATATTGATATCAATTTTTATATATATATATATATATATATATATATATATATATATATATATATATTTATATATATATATATTATTTTTTTTTTTTTTTTGGGCCTATGTGTTATTTAAGGTTTTTAAGGTACGGTTGGGGCCTATATGGTCCCAATTTGTTATTTAAGGTTTTTAAGGTGCGGTTGGGGCCTATATGGTCACAATTTGTTATTTAAGGTTTTTAAGGTGCGGTTGGGGCCTATATGGTCCCAATTTGTTATTTAAGGTTTTTAAGGTGCGGTTGGGGCCTATATGGTCACAATTTGTTATTTAAGGTTTTTAAGGTGCGGTTGGGGCCTATATGGTCACAATTTGTTATTTAAGGTTTTTAAGGTGCGGTTGGGGCCTATATGGTCCCAATTTGTTATTTAAGGTTTTTAAGGTGCGGTTGGGGCCTATATGGTCACAATTTGTTATTTAAGGTTTTTAAGGTGCGGTTGGGGCCTATATGGTCACAATTTGTTATTTAAGGTTTTTAAGGTGCGGTTGGGGCCTATATGGTCCCACTTGGTCTTCTAAGGTATGTTTGGGGCTTATATAGTCACACTTGGTCTTCTAAGGTATGTTTGAGGCCTATATGGTCCCACTTGGTCTTCTAAGGTATGTTTGGGGCCTATATAGTTCCACTTGGTCTTCTAAGGTATGTTTGGGGCCTATGGTCACACTTGGTCTTCTAAGGTATGTTTGGGGCTTATATAGTCACACTTGGTCTTCTAAGGTATGTTTGGGGCCTATATAGTCACACTTGGTCTTCTAAGGTATGTTTGGGGCCTATATAGTCACACTTGGTCTTCTAAGGTATGTTTGGGGCCTATATAGTTCCACTTGGTCTTCTAAGGTATGTTTGGGGCCTATGGTCACACTTGGTCTTCTAAGGTATGTTTGGGGCTTATATAGTCACACTTGGTCTTCTAAGGTATGTTTGGGGCCTATATAGTCACACTTGGTCTTCTAAGGTATGTTTGGGGCCTATAGTCACACTTGGTCTTCTAAGGTATGTTTGGGGCCTATATAGTCACACTTGGTCTTCTAAGGTATGTTTGGGGCCTATATGGTTCCACTTGGTCGTTTAATGTTTTTTAAGTATGGTTTTGTTCTTGAATGGTATGATTGATTTGCTTGTTTTCTTTCAACCCCAGGTGCAAACCCTATGTGGCTGCAGATTTGTTTCTACTCATTGGTCAACTTAATGAACGTGAATACCCTGAGAAGAAGAGCCGACTAAAGGTAGGTGTCACTCCTTTAATTTTTCTGTTAATACGTATAGGTGCAATTATGATATTGCTGTAGTCTTGTCACATGAGTTTTTTCAATCTATATTGTATACCAATGAATTTAACACATTGTTACTTTACTTCTTGACATTTCTGCATTGCAGATCATGTATTTCAATGGGCTTTACAAGCATAAGGTCATTGGGCGGGGCTTATAAAGGTCATTATGACTTCAGGGGGAGGAGTTATAAAAATGGGTGTGGTTTGAAAAAGGGGGAGTGGCTATGTTTCGCCCTGTCGCCCCTCCAACATGAAAAGTCACCAGCCGCCACTGTATATATATATATATATATATATATATATATATATATATATATGCACATACAGATTATCAATCTTTATCTTGAGACATAATTATCTCAATATCCTCCCTAATGGTGGTTAATGACAAGATTAACAGAAAAATTGATCTCTTTACAAGTATTTTGTGATAAAAGAATTCTGAGTATTTCATCTAGGTTACCATGGTAACATCACTTCTATAAAGTGGCAATGCTACTCACCCTCGCCTTCCTTCCCTTTGAGAAAGACGCTTAGAAACGTGCGTTAGGGTCAAAGGACGCGCAGCGTAATATCCCACGCCGATGTCGCAAGAGATGGAGACAATAGAGAGGGGAACTTGATCTAGCTGTGGGAAAATAGAAGACACAGTCCCTACTATAGGTTTAACTATATAGAGTGACTTAAAAATTTGGAGGCTGAAAGAGAGGACTTTCCAGTACCCTGTAATTACAGTATAGACCAATGGGAAATTAAAGGGCACCATTCAAGTGGAGGAAAAGTTCTCACAGAGGGTAGTGACCCTAATCAGCACATTCCCTTTCATAAGCAGAAGGGAACTGTTATATTAGAATCTTAGAGAGGATCACTATCTGTATATATATACCCAGCTCAGTGGATGAACAGTGAAATAGAAGGGCATGATATACCCTTACAGGGATAATAGCTGTTATAAACAGTTGGTAGCCCACACATTCACTAATTTAAGAAGCATATGGGAAAAATAATCCTAGCTGATTCAGATATATCCTATAAGGAAGTGTTCCTCTATATTGGATATCCAAACAATGATATATATAATTCACTCTCTCCTATAGCATTTTCAAACATAGGGATTAAGAGAATTTATGTCTTCCCTTTTCTACTTTGTCCATAAATAGATCTTGATCCCTCTGAAGAGCTCAATTACAAGTCTCTCTATAATAATAACTTATACAAGTAGTAGAAAGGACCCTTTGAATACAAAATGACCCATAGAGTCTAAGGGTATCTATTCTGTCCCGCGTGTTTCAATGCCTCAACTGCTTGCCTCGCTTTGCGAGGCTCACAGGCGATGAGCACCTTCGGTTAAGTGCTCCGAGCTCAGAAGACTTCTGTGCTTCAACGGCTCGCTCGGAAGTGTGGCGATGATTATATGTGATATCTATTTAGGCTCAAAGCTTCCAGTTCTAAGGTATTTATATTTCTCTTTATATTTATATAAATATAATATAAATATATATATATATATATATAAAGGGAATACTTTTGAAAGCATATAAGAGATTAGGATATCACACTTGATATATTTCAAATATCGAGTAGCACTACAGAGAATACCAACTACCAGCTGAGGAAATTGAAGCTTGAAATGCTGTTATCCAAAGATGACTTATGGCAGGTACTGGATACAAACAGACCCACTGACAACCCTGAAGAATGGGACAAAAAGAACAGTCAAGCAAAAGCAGTTATAAACTTGTTAGTGAAGGATGACCAACTCATTCACATAAGAAAAGAAAACACAAGGTATGTGGTCTGCATTACAAAAACTGAATGAGCATTCAAACTTAAACAGTAAACTATATCTGCTGCACAAACTGTATAAGATAAGGCTGGACAATGGCCAAGACATGCGCAAATATGTGAATACTATGCTAGAGATTGTGGAACAGCTACATGCATTAGGTGAAGACATTAAAGACAATCATGTAGTAGCATTATTACTATGTAGCCTTCCAGAGTCTTATGGTGCCCTTATAAATCTAGAAACTAGACCAAAGCAGGAACTAACACTAGAATATGCTAAAGGAAAATAAATTGACAAATACAACAGAAGATAGGAAAATATGCACAATGAAGAGAATGAGAGACCAGAGATAGCTGTGAAGATGCATGAAGGCACAAGACAAAGCAAAGAAAGCAGGGTATGTTTTTGATGCAAAAAGGCCAGTCACCTGAAAAATAACTGCTCATCTGGAAAGCTGAGCAGCGAAGAAAAGAGCCGCCCACGAGAGTAGGAGTTAAAATGGCCCAAAGGAACCACACATGCATCATGGAGTGGTACCTTTAAAGTAACTCAGAATAGCACATCACATGAATGGTGCATTGACTCAGGGGCACATAACAAGTGATGAAACGTTTTTTACAGAAATTGACTACAGTGTGTGACATACCCACTGTCACGCTCAGGATCCGTGCCCTTGTTTCCGGCACTATAATGGAGGACTCAGGAGGCCTTTAAAATATGTATTCACTTTATTAATGAGTAACAACCAGCAAACAAAATAATCAAATGAACAGTCCAAAAATACTGACTTTTTCCACTTACTCACTGTGACACTGCAGGCTTCACTGCTCTCAAGCTCTCAAGCAGACTTTAGTCCAAAAAACAGTCCCATAACATGGTACAGGCCAGGAAACTTGCCTGTCTTAGGAGTCCACTTTTGTAGGGGTTTGTCTGTATAATCCAGACCACGTCTCTCACTTTGACTGTATGCTTCAGGCAGTCTATTTTACTGACTCTCTCTCTGTGTTCCCTCAGAGCTTCCTCAGGTTCAGGCTCACGCTGACCTAATGGTCAGACAACGCCCATGCATCTGAGTGAGCTATTTAAAGTTAGATTTAACCCTCTCCAGTCTGGTCTGCACACCACTGTACCTCCACACCGATCTCTAGGGGGCAAATGGGAAAAGTATCACTTTGGAAGGTAATGGTCAAGGGTTCCTGAATTGCATCACACCGTCAGGGGGTAAACAAAACATCTTTGTAAAGAATGTTCTGTATGTTCCATGCCTAGAGGGAAGCTTTATATCATTGAAAACCCTTGCTAAAAATTGACTCACAGTCCAATACTGAGGCAATGAATTCCCAATTCGAAACATAAAACAAATCCTAGCAAAAAGAAGGTTGATTGAACACCTGTACATACTCATCACTGCAAGCAAACAAGCCAAAGCAACAACTCATAATGCACATGAGAAGTGTATCCACCTGTGGCAGAGAAGATTGGGGCATCGAAACTCAGAGGCCATAGAGGATTTTGCAAAGAGAGGTCTATCAGCAGGCATGACAATTTTGCCTTGCCACACACTTATGAAATGCACGTGTTGTAGCAAAGGCCACACATACACCACTTCCACAGACCAGTCAAAGAAAGACCACTCAACCCATGGACCAATGAAAACACTCTCACACCCAGCAGGACATTTTTCTACTGACCTTCATTGATGATTATTCCAGATACACAACGACAAAGAATTTGTAGCTATTACCAGCAACACATTTTAAAGGAAACCAGGAACAATACGCACTGACAATGAAGGGAATATATGGGAAAGGAAGTGGAATAATACCTATAGAAACAAGGTATTATACACCAAACAACTGTACTATACACTTACGAACAAAATGGCGTAGCAGAAAGGAAAAACCACACTCTCACAGAAATGGCCAGATGCATGCTTTCAGATGCCAACTTACCTAACAAGTACTGGGAAGAAACAATAATGATTGCAACATACCTACAGAACAGGCTACCATCAAAATCCATTGAAAGTACCCCATACCAAATGTGGAATGGATCAAAACCCAGTATAGAACATATCAGAGTGTTTGGCTGTAAAGCATATGTCCATGTCCCAAGTGAGAAACCTTCCAAGTTGGAGAATAAAGCCGTAAAAGGGATTCATGTGGGCTACAGTGAACAAAGTAAGGGATATAGAATCCTTTACCCAAAGACCTACAAAGTCAGAATAAGTCGCAGTGTGAAGCTGCACAAGAGTCAGAACAAGAAGTGGAACTTACAATGGACAAACCAGTAGAACCAAAGACTACTGAAGAACCAGAAATCAGACGATCCACTCGGGTGAAAAAAGGAATACCACCCTGCAAGTTATCGTACACTGCTAAGACAATCAGGGATGCATAAAATAGGCCCAATCGGAATGGGTAAATCACAGAACTAAGCACATTGATGTAAAACATCATCTGCTCAGGGACACACAAGAGCAAGGAGTTATTGACATTTAGTATTGTCCATTAGAAGAGATGACCTCTGTCTTAAGCTTCACACTAGACGTTCTATTAGGATTTCTGTTTTATGAAACACAAGGGATCAACCAATTCCTATTTAGAATACTACTTGGAAATAACTCTTTCAAACAAACAGAAACTGGGGGTCATGATGCTGTTCCGACATATCACTACCATAAAGTTTGCGCTACAATGTGACTACTAGATGACTAGAGAAAACTTGCCTCAAGTACCTAGGGAAAGTGGTACAAATAATGGAGATAAAGGATGAATACAAGGTGAACAAAAGCAGTAAAATTAAACAGTGGGAGAAACAGGGACACATGTATACAAGGCTAGCTCTTGGGATGCTTTAAGCAGACATACAGGGAGTGCAGAATTATTAGGCAAATGAGTATTTTGACCACATCATCCTCTTTATGCATGTTGTCTTACTCCAAGCTGTATAGGCTCGAAAGCCTACTACCAATTAAGCATATTAGGTGATGTGCATCTCTGTAATGAGAAGGGGTGTGGTCTAATGACATCAACACCCTATATCAGGTGTGCATAATTATTAGGCAACTTCCTTTCCTTTGGCAAAATGGATCAAAAGAAGGACTTGACAGGCTCAGAAAAGTCAAAAATAGTGAGATCTCTTGCAGAGGCATGCAGCACTCTTAAAATTGCAAAGCTTCTGAAGCGTGATCATCGAACAATCAAGCGTCTCATTCAAAATAGTCAACAGGGTCGCAAGAAGCGTGTGGAAAAACCAAGGCGCAAAATAACTGCCCATGAACTGAGAAAAGTCAAGCGTGCAGCTGCCACAATGCCACTTGCCACCAGTTTGGCCATATTTCAGAGCTGCAACATCACTGGAGTGCCCAAAAGTGCAAGACATGGCCAAGGTAAGAAAGGCTGAAAGACGACCACCACTGAACAAGACACACAAGCTGAAACGTCAAGACTGGGCCAAGAAATATCTCAAGACTGATTTTTCTAAGGTTTTATGGACTGATGAAATGAGAGTCTTGATGGGCCAGATGGATGGGCCCGTGGCTGGATTGGTAAAGGGCAGAGAGCTCCAGTCCGACTCAGACGCCAGCAAGGTGGAGGTGGAGTACTGGTTTGGGCTGGTATCATCAAAGATGAGCTTGTGGGGCCTTTTCGAGTTGAGGATGGAGTCAAGCTCAACTCCCAGACCTACTGCCAGTTCCTGGAAGACACCTTCTTCAAGCAGTGGTACAGGAAGAAGACTGCATCCTTCAAGAAAAACATGATTTTCATGCAGGACAATGCTCCATCACACGCGTCCAAGTACTCCACAGCGTGGCTGGCAAGAAAGGGTATAAAAGAAGAAAATCTAATGACATGTCCTCCTGGTTCACCTGATCTGAACCCCATTGAGAACCTGTGGTCCATCATCAAATGTGAGATTTACAAGGAGGGAAAACAGTACACCTCTCTGAACAGTGTCTGGGAGGCTGTGGTTGCTGCTGCACACAATGTTGATGGTGAACAGATCAAAACACTGACAGAATCCATGGATGGCAGGCTTTTGAGTGTCCTTGCAAAGAAAGGTGGCTATATTGGTCACTAATTTGTTTTTGTTTTGTTTTTGAATGTCAGAAATGTATATTTGTGAATGTTGAGATGTTATATTGGTTTCACTGGTAAAAATAAATAATTGAAATGGGTATATATTTGTCTTTTGTTAAGTTGCCTAAAAATTATGCACAGTAATAGTCACCTGCACACACAGATATCCCCCTAAAATAGCTAAAACTAAAAACAAACTAAAAACTACTTCCAAAAATATTCAGCTTTGATATTAATGAGTTTTTTGGGTTCATTGAGAACATGGTTGTTGTTCAATAATAAAATTAATCCTCAAAAATACAACTTGCCTAATAATTCTGCACTCCCTGTATATGGTGCTGGCTGCTACATGATCTTTGATATTTCCACATGATGGGCCGCAAACTGTCTGCTCAAAGAGTTTGGTGGAAAAAACCCGCAACTTACTGCCCAAAATCCGAAAACTTAAACCATGCACTTGTATGTACCATTTCAGAGCATGAGCCAGATCAATTAAGCAAGGCCGTAACTCCTGAATCAGAAACAGACAATAGAAAATGAGACAGTCATCATTACGGCAGTCTAAGATGGAGGTTACATGGGAATCAACTAGCATTTAGAGGTCCGATATGCGATCAGACCCTCAATCCCGCAAAATACGAAACAATAAATATGAATGCCAATACTGTTCTAGTCCATGTGGGTGGCCTGATATCTATTAATTCATTTTTTCCCAAGATCGATATAAGCCAAAAATTAAACATTAAAAAAAAAAAAAAAATCCTACTGCAGATTTGCGAACTTGAGACTGTTGTGCAATTAATTCTAATGTCTTTCATCACTTTCCACGTCATTTACAGTGCACAATTGATTTTTTTATTTGCATTTACAGTGCTACAGACATGTCTTTGACCCCTTTGCGGCTCCTATTTGGTACCCGTAGGATTTCTTCTACATTTGCTGTTTTCGGGTGTAAAACATTTGCGATCTTGAGGAATTGTAGCAATTGAATAGCGATTTGCGATTTTAGCAATCGTAATTCTTGCAGACTTGAAAGATCAAAGGCTTTGATGGGCTGTAAGTTCCGTTTTTAACAACCTCATGGGTTTTCAGCCCATAACCCGTAGATTGGTTGCGGATTGCAAAAAGACGCCAATTGAATACCAAGTTAGTTTACAGGCTACATTACGGGCCCCTGTAAACTACGATTGCTCAATTGAATGAGGCTCTGTGTTTTCCTCCTCAAGTGAGTTGCATGAGGATAATATTAGGTGCCATGGTGGTTCATAGGGACTCCCATGGTTACAGGGTTAATGTTAGATGACATGGGGTGCATAAAGACGCCCATGGTTATAGTTAGAGGCCCCACAGATTTTATTTTTAAATAAAATTATATAACTAATATACAACAAAGGTTGGTATAATAATTTAATTTAAATATAAAATATATTACTAAAACATAGTTGAAACACATGATGCTGAATAAAAGTTAAAAGTTGAATTAGTTAATTCTGAGGTCTCCTCAATGTGCAATGTGTTATATGCCCGCAATACACCTTAGCATGTTCATTATAAACCCCACTTTGAACTAGATGTGACAGGGGAGAAGAGTTTTAGTTAATCACATGGTGAGCTGAGAAACTGATGAATTGGCACCCGCAATATGTTAGTAACTATAGTAACTATATTCAAATGAACAGTAAAATTCTGGTTATCCGTCACCCAACTATCCGGGACTTTCAAGCAACCAGCACCGGTATCAATTGCCCATTTAAACAAAACTTCAGCTAAACTGACACTATCCAGCACTATCCAATAGTTCGAGACTGCAAAAAAAAATACTAACTTTTTTTCTATTTATTTTTTTCTGGGCCAGAATAGCCCAGTTTAGATGCTAATGTCTTTTAAAATACATTTTGAGGGGGTTTGAGGGGTTTAAGGGTTGTTTTGACCCTTTCTTTTCCAGACCGGCAATTAACCGGCAACTAAACTTATCCGGCAATCGGGAGTCCCCATAGGTTTAGGCTTAAAGCTTCCAGTTCTAAGGTATTTATATTTCTCTTTATATTTAAAGATAATATAAATATATATATATATATATAAAGGAAATACTTTTGAAAGCATATAAGAGATTAGAATATCACACTTGAAATATTTCAAATATCGAGTAGCACTACAGAGAATACCGACTACCAGCTGAGGAAATTGAAGCTTGAAATGCTGTTATCCAAAGATGACTTATGGCAGGTACTGGATACAAACAGACCCACTGACAACCCTGAAGAATGGGACAAAAAGAACAGTCAAGCAAAAGCAGTTATAAACTTGTTAGTGAAGGATGACCAACTCATTCACATAAGAAAAGAAAACACAAGGTATGTGGTCTGCATTACAAAAACTGAATGAGCATTCAAACTTAAACAGTAAACTATATCTGCTGCACAAACTGTATAAGATAAGGCTGGACAATGGCCAAGACATGCGCAAATATGTGAATACTATGCTAGAGATTGTGGAACAGCTACATGCATTAGGTGAAGACATTAAAGACAATCATGTAGTAGCATTATTACTATGTAGCCTTCCAGAGTCTTATGGTGCCCTTATAAATCTAGAAACTAGACCAAAGCAGGAACTAACACTAGAATATGCTAAAGGAAAATAAATTGACAAATACAACAGAAGATAGGAAAATATGCATAATGAAGAGAATGAGAGACCAGAGATAGCTGTGAAGATGCATGAAGGCACAAGACAAAGCAAAGAAAGCAGGGTATGTTTTTGATGCAAAAAGGCCAGTCACCTGAAAAATAACTGCTCATCTGGAAAGCTGAGCAGCGAAGAAAAGAGCCGCCCACGAGAGTAGGAGTTAAAATGGCCCAAAGGAACCACACATGCATCATGGAGTGGTACCTTTAAAGTAACTCAGAATAGCACATCACATGAATGGTGCATTGACTCAGGGGCACATAACAAGTGATGAAACGTTTTTTACAGAAATTGACTACAGTGTGTGACATACCCACTGTCACGCTCAGGATCCGTGCCCTTGTTTCCCGCACTATAATGGAGGACTCAGGAGGCCTTTAAAATATTTATTCACTTCATTAATGGGTAACAACCAGCAAACAAAATAATCAAATGAACAGTCCAAAAATACTGACTTTTTCCACTTACTCACTGTGACACTGCAGGCTTCACTGCTCTCAAGCTCTCAAGCAGATTTTAGTCCAAAAAACAGTCCCATAACATGGTACAGGCCAGGAAACTTGCCTGTCTTAGGAGTCCACTTTTGTAGGGGTTTGTCTGTATAATCCAGACCACGTCTCTCACTTTGACTGTATGCTTCAGGCAGTCTATTTTACTGACTCTCTCTCTGTGTTCCCTCAGAGCTTCCTCAGGTTCAGGCTCACGCTGACCTAATGGTCAGACAACGCCCATGCATCTGAGTGAGCTATTTAAGGTTAGATTTAACCCTCTCCAGTCTGGTCTGCACACCACTGTACCTCCACACCGATCTCTAGGGGGCACTCAGTCAAAAGTGCAAAAGACAAAGTCTTCCTAGCAAATGGGAAAAGTATCACTTTGGAAGGTAATGGTCAAGGGTTCCTGAATTGCATCACACCGTCAGGGGGTAAACAAAACATCTTTGTAAAGAATGTTCTGTATGTTCCATGCCTAGAGGGAAGCTTTATATCATTGAAAACCCTTGCTAAAAATTGACTCACAGTCCAATACTGAGGCAATGAATTCCCAATTCGAAACATAAAACAAATCCTAGCAAAAAGAAGGTTGAATGAACACCTGTACATACTCATCACTGCAAGCAAACAAGCCAAAGCAACAACTCATAATGCACATGAGAAGTGTATCCACCTGTGGCAGAGAAGATTGGGGCATCGAAACTCAGAGGCCATAGAGGATTTTGCAAAGAGAGGTCTATCAGCAGGCATGACAATTTTGCCTTGCCACACACTTATGAAATGCACGTGTTGTAGCAAAGGCCACACATACACCACTTCCACAGACCAGTCAAAGAAAGACCACTCAACCCATGGACCAATGAAAACACTCTCACACCCAGCAGGACATTTTTCTACTGACCTTCATTGATGATTATTCCAGATACACAACGACAAAGAATTTGTAGCTATTACCAGCAACACATTTTAAAGGAAACCAGGAACAATACGCACTGACAATGAAGGGAATATATGGGAAAGGAAGTGGAATAATACCCATAGAAACAAGGTATTATACACCAAACAACTGTACTATACACTTACGAACAAAATGGCGTAGCAGAAAGGAAAAACCACACTCTCACAGAAATGGCCAGATGCATGCTTTCAGATGCCAACTTACCTAACAAGTACTGGGAAGAAACAATAATGATTGCAACATACCTACAGAACAGGCTACCATCAAAATCCATTGAAAGTACCCCATACCAAATGTGGAATGGATTAAAACCCAGTATAGAACATATCAGAGTGTTTGGCTGTAAAGCATATGTCCATGTCCCAAGTGAGAAACCTTCCAAGTTGGAGAATAAAGCCGTAAAAGGGATTCATGTGGGCTACAGTGAACAAAGTAAGGGATATAGAATCCTTTACCCAAAGACCTACAAAGTCAGAATAAGTCGCAGTGTGAAGCTGCACAAGAGTCAGAACAAGAAGTGGAACTTAAAATGGACAAACCAGTAGAACCAAAGACTACTGAAGAACCAGAAATCAGACGATCCACTCGGGTGACAAAAGGAATACCACCCTGCAGGTTATTGTACACTGTTAAGACAATCAGGGATGCATAAAATAGGCCCAATCGGAATGGGTAAATCACAGAACTAAGCACATTGATGTAAAACATCATCTGCTCAGGGACACACAAGAGCAAGGAGTTTTTGACATTTAGTATTGTCCATCAGAAGAGATGACCTCTGTCTTAAGCTTCACTCTAGACGTTCTATTAGGATTTCTGTTTTATGAAACACAAGGGATCAACCAATTCCTATTTAGAATACCACTTGGAAAAAACTCTTTCAAACAAAAACTGGGGGTCATGATGCTGTTCCGACGTATCACTACCATAAAGTTTGCGCTACAATGTGACTGCTAGAAGACTATAGAAAACTTGCCTCAAGTACCTAGGGAAAGTAATACATATAATGGAGACAAAGGATGAATACAAGGTGAACAAAAGCAGTAAAATTAAACAGTGGGAGAAACAGGGACACATGTATTCAAGGCTCGCTCTTGGGATGCTTTAAGCAGACATATATGGTGCTGGCTGCTACATGATCTTTGATATTTCCACATGATGGGCCGCAAACTGTCTGGTCAAAGAGTTTGGTGGAACAAACCCGCAACTTACTGTCCGAAATCCGAAAACTTAAACCATGCACTTGTATGTACCATTTCAGAGCATGAGCCAGATCAATTAAGCAAGGCCGTAACTCCTGAATCAGAAACAGCCAATAGAAAATGAGACAGTCCTCATTACGGCAGTCTAAGATGTAGGTTACATGTAAATCAACTAGCGTTTAGAGGTCCGATATGCGATCAGACCCTCAATCCCGCAAAATACGAAATAATAAATATGAATGCCAATACTGTTCTAGTCCATGTGGGTGGCCTGATATCTATTAATTCATTTATTCTCCCAAGATCGATATAAGCCCAAAATTAAACATAAAAAAAAAAAAAAATCCTACTGCAGATTTGCGAACTTGAGACTGTTGTGCAATTAATTCTAATGTCTTTCATCACTTTCCACGTCATTTACAGTGCACAATTGATTTTTTTATTTGCATTTACAGTGCTACAGACATGTCTTTGACCCCTTTGCTGCTCCTATTTGGTACCCGTAGGATTTCTTCTACATTTGCTGTTTTCGGATGTAAAATCATTTGCGATCTTGAGGAATTGTAGCAATTGAATAGCGATTTGCGATTTTAGCAATCGTAATTCTTGCAGACTTGAAAGATCAAAGGCTTCGATGGGCTGTAAGTTCCGGTTTTAACAACCTCATGGGTTTTCAGCCCATAACCCGTAGATCGGTTGCGGATTGCAAAAAGACTCCAATTGAATACCAAGTTAGTTTACAGGCTACATTACGGGCCCCCGTAAACTACGATTGCTCAATTGAATGAGGCTCTGTGTTTTCCTCCTCAAGTGAGTTGCATGAGGATAATATTAGGTGCCATGGTGGTTCATAGGGACTCCCATGGTTATAGTTAGAGGCCCCACAGATTTTTAAAAAAAATAAAATTACATAACTAATATGCAACAAAGATTGGTATAATAATTTTATTTAAATCTAAAATATATTACTAAAACATAGTTGAAACACATGATGCTGAATAAAAGTTAAAAGTTGAATTAGTTAATTCTGAGGTCTCCTCAATGTGCAATGTGTTATATGCCCGCAATACACCTTAGCATGTTCATTATAAACCCCACTTTGAACTAGATGTGACAGGGGAGAAGGGTTTTAGTTAATCACATGGTGAGCTGAGAAACTGATGAATTGGCACCCGCAATATGTTAGTAACTATAGTAACTATATTCAAATGAACAGTAAAATTCTGGTTATCCGTCACCCAACTATCCGGGACTCTCAAGCAACCAGCACCGGTATCAATTGCCCATTTATACAAAACTTCCGCTAAAGCAATCCAGCACTATCCAACAGTTCGAGACTGCAAAAAAAAATACTAACTTTTTTTCTATTTATTTTTTTCTGGGCCAGAATAGCCCAGTTTAGATGCTAATGTTTTTTAAAATACATTTTGAGGGGTTTTGAGGGGTTTAAGGGTTGTTTAGACCCTTTCTTTTCCAGACCGGCAATTAACCGGCAACTACACTTATCCGGCAATCGGGAGTCCCCATAGGTGCTGTATAACGGGGAGTTTACTGTAGTGAGATTTTGTACCTAACTGTTCTGTTATTCCTTTTGTTTTATATATTTTTTCCTATTGATGGCTACACATTTTTCATAACTGTCAATCCCTTGGAGAATTTGGTCTAATCAAAAGGAACAAATATAATCACACTCAAAAAACTTTAATAGGCATTTAACAACGACGCAATAAAAAGAGGGATTCACTTAGGTAACCTAAGTGAATCCCTCTTTTTATTGCGTCGTTGTTAAGTGCCTATAAAATTTTTATGAGTGTCATTAAATTTGTACCTAAGTAATTCAGTGTTAACCACTACGGAAGTTTTTAAGTAGATTTTTCTAATCAAAAGGAAGAAATAAATTGTTTATATTAAATTTACTTTTAAAATATATTAAAATTACTTTTTAGTATCATTTTCACAAAGTATTGGTCCACAGCCATAGCTCTACATGGCTTATTGCATTATAATAGGATGGAATAAATTAAAGATATATTTGACAACTCATCTGAAAGAAACTTCTTTATTTTTAATTATTTTTAATCAAAATGTATTATTATTTATTTGCTTACATGTATCTATCTATCTATCTATCTTTCTATCTATCTATCTATCTATCTATCTATCTATCTATCTATCTATCTATCTATCATCCATTCATCCAATGGCTAGCAAGGAGATAAATAATAATAAAAATGAATGCAGTATTATTAACCGCTCCCTCTGTGCCCTGCTACCAACTCAATACCCAAGTGACTTCCCCACACTTTCTTGTGCTGTAATCCCTACTTAACCCCCATATCTCTAATTATAAAACATACCAAGGCCTTTATTTTTAACCATGGGAGTCCTCATGGAGCTCATGACACTTACAATTATCAGTCTTACCATAGGGGTCCCTATGGATCCCCATGGTATATTAACATGTCTACATGGGGGTCCACCTAACAATAAACATATACCATGGAGGTTTTAAGGTTCCCCATGGTAACCTAATCTATAACAATTGCAGTCCCTAATCTATAGCCATTGCAGTCCACGTATGAAAAGTTGGTCATAATGATAAATAATGAATTATGGGATTTCCAAATGATCAATTCATCTTAGAGAAATCCCATAATTATTTATTATTATGACCAACTTTTCATATATTTAATTTTTATAATTGGAGGTGGGTGGGTGTGGAAGAGGGAAGTGGTATCTTGATTCAGAAAGAAGTTATGGCAATAATTATACTTCGATGGGAAAGTGGATCCAGGTAGGGTTTGTTAGGTAAGAGATGTGTCTTGCTTTTAGGTATGAAGGTGAAAGGAATTTAGTGAGTAAGCAAAAGCATTATCAAAGGAATACAGGAGTGGTAGACTGGAAGTACAATTAATACATGCTCCAGTCTTAAAAGTACACTGTATGGACAGTTTGTAGCTGTACCCTAAATTAATCACCTGTTTATCTTAATATAGTTCCAGTCCAAGTCTCAAAGGTGTCAAAAGTGTCACCTTTGAATAAAATGGATTTGTTTCCCGGTTCCAAAACGCATGCACAGGATATCACATGGCTTAAAACTACAGCCCAGGTTCACCTACCGTATTTTACACTTCCCTTTACTACGAGCAACCATGAAGTAGATGCTGTCAGTTGAAGAAGCAAACACTACCTTATCTTAAAGAAACACTTAAAGGACTACTGTAGATTGGCAAAAACATCACATTTTTGTGAAGTATGTAACAAAATATCAACCATGACAGGATTTTTAGATGGTAACTTAAAATACTTTTTTTTTTGGAGTAAATCTTATATGTAGATGATGCTGAATGTGACAGGATTTAGTCTTAACTTGAGGGGGAGGTTTATCCTGTGAGGCTTATTCTTATACTAAGTCCTATTGTCTAAGGGCTATGTGAAGTGGCAGACTACCACGTTTGGTCTTGATTCAATTGAGCTATTTTTCTTTACGAGAGCCTGTAATGTAGCCCGTAAACGAATTTGCTATTCAATTGGCGTCTTTTTGCTAGCCGCAAAGAATCTAAGTGTTACAGGCTGAAAATCCCGGTGGTTGTTACAATCATAATTTACAATTCATCTAAGCCTTTGATCTTTCAATCCCACAAGAGGTACATTCGCTAAAATCGTAAATTGCTATTCAATTGCTACAATTCCTGAAGCCTGCAAATATTTTCACACCCGTAAATGTCAAGTGTAGAAGAAAATCAATATTGCACTTTAAAAAACTGGGAACATGATAATAGACATTATAATTAATTGCACAACAGTCTCAAGCTTGCAAATCTGCAATACATTTTTTTTTTATGTGTCATTCTGGTGTTAGATCAATCTTGGGAATCAATCACTTAATAAATATCAGTCCACCCACATGGACTAGAACATTTCCTTCATTCATTTTTATTATTTTGTACATTGCGGGATTACGAGTCTGATCAAATATCAGGTCCCTAAACGCTAATTGATTGACATGTAACCACCATGTTTTATTGATCTCATGATGACATTCTCATTTTCTATTG
Source organism: Discoglossus pictus (assembly GCA_027410445.1). Classification (NCBI taxonomy): domain Eukaryota; kingdom Metazoa; phylum Chordata; class Amphibia; order Anura; family Alytidae; genus Discoglossus; species Discoglossus pictus. The sequence continues at coordinate 89,869,686 of CM050166.1, forward strand.
GCTGTTTCTAAATTGGGAGTTATGGCCTTGCGTAATTGACCATGTTCGTGCTCTGAAATGCTACATAGGAGTGCATGGTTTACGGTTTCGTCTTTCGGCCCGTAAGTTGTGGGCTTGTTCAATTGAATCGCTCTGTAATTGTAGTAAATCATAAGCCTGCAGACAAACGACCTGTACAACGCAATCTATGGTCTTGCTGTTGAATAAGGCCCTTTGTGTAAGTCCTGTTTAGCATCAACTGTCTCCTGCTATGGTTTGGAAACAGCACTCCCTCTTTCACTCTCATTTCCTACATGGGAAGCCTCATTTCCTCTTGGCAAGGCTTTTTATCTTGTGTCTCTCACTCCACATTTTAAATATCTTTCATACCTCATTTCACTCTTATAGATAAAAGCTTTACTTTTTAATCGACATACATACTTCTAACGTATTCTCATGGCTTACACAGCAGATGTTTTTAATTAGTATGCTTCACAGACATGGGAAGTTTTTCCCAAGCTACAGTGGACCTTTAAATGGTAATGGATACCAATATTTAGTGAACATTTATGTCTCCCAAAATACCACTAACCTATGTAATATCAAATCTAATTGTTGCAATGTAAGATTGAGACACTATTTTGCGGAAAAACAAATGATGGTCAAATGTATTCATCCGATTTTTCATATATTTAATTCTTGGCGCACACAAAAGAATATCATCTGCAAATTTTGACTTTTAATTTATATATATCTGCTATTCAATTGCTCCATCTGTGAATTATAAAAGTGGTTCTGCCAAATAAATATAATTTTCAGTATTGTTGTTTTCATGTATACTGAATTTATTGGATTTTTAGGGCCTCATTATAATGCTACAATTACTCTATAAGTGTCCGCAAGGGGTGGCTGCAAACTACATAGCTATTGTAATCCCCTGTGGCCAATGGTTCCGACCAGCTTGCGGCCGGCGTGCTGCGTTCCCTTGCGGCCACCCCAGACGCATCTTACTGCAGGGAAAGCCAACAGATTCGGCCGCATGAAACCACCCATCTCTATTCAAATCCTCTGATCACCCCTCCGTCAACCCCTGCAAAACAATAAAAAACAGCCGCATCTTACTTCCACCCTGGAGCCGTTGCAAGGGCTGTGAAGTCCTTGCGTACCCTCCAATTAAGCCCCCTGCTGGCTGCAGGGGTCCCGATCATGCCCCGATCGGGACCCCTGCAGTGTCCCTACATTTACCCCATAATGCAGGTGTCCCAATTGGGACCCCTGCAGTGTCCTAACATTAACCCCATAATGCAGGGGTCCAAAGGGACCCCTGAAGTCTCCTAACATTAACCCTAAAATGCAGGGGTCCGATTGGGACCCCTGCACGGTGCACAAATTAACCCTATAATGCAGGGTCCCTTGCTGCAGGGGTCCGATATTTAGAATGTTTATTTTTTTTTATGTAGTGTTTATTTTTGACTAACTTAGTGTCTATTTATTTTTTTCCTAGGGGGCGCGACCTGCGCCAGGAAACCCGTCATCTCTGAAGGAGCATCTAGGCAAGGTAAGTGGTCTTATTTATTCTATGTCTATGTTAGATTTAGGGTTTTTAATGTAAGGTAGATATGGGGTAATGTTTTATAGATAGGGGGTAATGTTTTTATTTATTGTTATGTATATTTGTGTATGTATTTTCTTTGCAGGTGCGTAATTCTTTTTTTTATTTTTTGTAGTGGGTGGCTTTGTGTAATGTTCTTTTTTTATTTTTTGTACTGGCAGTTTTGTGTAAATTCCTTTTTTATTTTTTGTAGTGGGGGGTTTGTGTAATGTTCTTTTTTAATTATTTTGTAGTGGGGGGTTTGTGTAATGTTCTTTTTTTATTTTTGTAACAGGTTTTTTTATTTTGTTAAATTAGTGGGGTGGGGGGTTAATAGGGGGTTAGGTAGGTATTGTTAGGTAGGTAGGGGTTAATAGGTTATGGTAGAGGGGGGATAGTTTAGATTTAGTGGTTAATTGGGGGGATAGTGTAGTGTAGTGTTTGTACTTGCTGTCATGAAGCTCCTGGAGGACCCTCATGGCACTTATGGGGTTAATATAGGGTTCTGTATAGACCCCCATTAGAGCTTGGGTTAAATAGGTCTAGAAGGGGTTAAATAGGCCCAGTTATGGTTAAATAGGTATAGAAGGGGTTAAATAAGCCCAGTTAGTGTTAAATAGGTCTAGAAGGGGTTAAATAGGCTCAGTTAGGGTTAGTTAGACCCAATTAGGGTTCAATCAGTCTAGAAGAGGTTAAATAGGCCCAGTTAGGGTTAGATAGGCCCAGTTGTGCTTAAAAAGGTCTAGAAGGGGTTAAATAGGCCCCGTTCGGGTAAAATGGGTTTAGTATGGGTCAATGTGGTATAGTTAGGGTTAAGGGGTTAATGGTGTATATATAGGGTTAATAGTGTAGTATAGTGCTTAGACTTTGTCATGAGGCTCCTGGAGGACCCTCATGACTCTTGTAGAGTTAACCTAAGAGTTAATAATGTCCTATAGGGGTCTATATAAACTCCTATTGGACTGAGGGGGTTAATTTTAGTCTCATGGGGGTCTATATTGACCCCCATAAGTGATGGGGTTAACTTTAAGGGGCCGGGGGTACTTACGGTAAGGGTTAATAGTTTTATTTATCGCGCGTCCTTTAAGGACCTTTCAGGTCCCACTCGGGTGGGAAATGTAAATTCTTAATGCAACGAGGGTCCTGATTGTGACCCCTACTGCAAGGGTTAATATGGGAACCCTCCAGGGGTTGCGATGGGGACCCGGCAGCATGGGGGGGTTAACGTTAGTTGCTGCGGAGGTACGAACTGTACCCCCGCGGCATGAGGGTTAGCTTTTAATGTGCCGCGGTCCCTTTTAGGAGCCGCGGCAGGATATTTGTATTTAAACCTGCGTGTGTACGGGCTTGGAGATCTTTAGGGGTAAATATAAATTCAAGGAAGCACTGTACAGCACTGTAAATGATGGGGGGGGGGACACATTGGGGGACATGATGATGACATGTACTACATTGGCTAGCTGGCACATCGCAGCTAGCCAATACTGTCATTTGTGGCCAGAAGTCCGCCGGGCTTGGAGAACGAGTTACTGCCTTGGGGGTCATTCAAGTCTGGAGACCCAAGACTGGGATGACCTCCAAGTCAACAAATCGATCTTCAAGCCCTGCGGACTGCGGCCACAAATGACAGTATTGGCTGGCGGCGATGTGCCAGCTAGCCAATGTAGTACATGTCATCCTCATGTCCCCCAATGTGTCTCCCATCATTTACAGTGCTGTACAGTGCTTCCTTGAATTTATAGTGGACTTTTTAGTTTGGCGGGCTTGCAGCCTGATCCGCGGGCTAAAGCCCGCAATCAGGTACAAGTACCCCAAAGCTAACGGCCGATTGCCTGACCTGAGATCGGTCGTAGGAAGGGGTGGCTTGTGGCCCATTTCCTTTGAATATCAACGTAGCCAAGGGGGCTGTATCACCTAGTAAGGGATTGCAGAGATACGACCGTTTTGCGGCCATCATTTGAATGACGCCCTTAGAGAGTATAATAATGTACCGCTACCAACCTCAAGCTCTTCTGTAAATCACAATACTAATTGTTTCTAATATTAAACAATATAATATAATAAAACACATATCAGATAAATATAGTTTTACTTTTGCAAACATATAAAGCCACAATATAAAAAATTGTAGAAAAAAGAAAAATAAAAAGTTATGGGAAAAGCATGTAGTTTTATATATTTATATATATATATATATATATATATATATATATATATATATATATATAAAAAATATATATATATATATATATATATATATATATATATATATATATATATACATGTCATCAAATGGTACACTGCAGGCACCATATACTGAAATGTAAATGTGACTCGAGATAAAATTGAATTTAAAAGTGAGAGATAAAGTGAATTAGACCTATGATGGGAAGTGCCAAAGTGTCTCATGCACTACAGAGCATAAAACAAATATTTTCTATATATAAATACATTCATACCCTAGATAACAGATAATGCTAAAAACATAATTTTCTGGAATTTTTTTATGATATAATAAAAGTAATCTCAATTTGGTATTAGATGAAAGTGTCAAAATATGAGGAATATAAATGCAATGTGTGAGCTCACACTTGTGCTAGAAATAAGGAGCCTTTATTACACTTTTTTATTATGCTATCCCATACTCCGGTACCTCTTGTACACTCCACCCTGTCAACCTGTTCAATAAATAAAAATAAATTCCCCTTCAAAATGAACAATAATACTTTATTTAGAAATGGATAACTAGCGGCAGCAAATTTCATATATCTCCTTAAAGAAAAAAAAAGTTTGTTTAATCAATATTCTACTTTATAATATGCTAGCGAATTGCCCGTCAAAAATGACGGCAATGAAATTGTAAGGCCGGCAATGCTGGTTGCCATACAATGTGAGGCTTTTGGTCCTCGATGGTTGTATTTTCAAAGTCCTACGTGCCCGACGTGGTTAGTGTAAGTGTTACTGTTTGCGCCCTTGTGTATTTTCTAAGTTCTGTGTGACTAGCGTTGCAGAGACTCGTTTTCATCCTGTTTTTGACGTTTTTTGGTCCGACATTTATTTTCTTGCTTAGCTGATTTTCAAGTGACGAAAAACATCAAATAAGGCTCAAAATCGCTTGCAACCTCACTCCCAGGCCTCCTGGCACTCATCCTGTGCTGTGTGTGAGTGTGAGTGTTTTTTTTAATAATTTTTCTTGTTTTTCATGTTTTTCGAAGTACGGGCAACGTGCTTCAACTGCCGCGAGCACCTTTGGTGCTAATCTCACTTGTGTGACGGTGCCGCTGGCTGCAATGAGAGCCCTAAGTGAAAAATACAAATTTAACGGCCGAACCGCGGAAATCGAGAACCACAAAAAACAAGAAAAATAATAAAAAAGAACATAAAAACACAATCACACACAGCACAGGGGGAGAGCCAGGAAGCGGGGGGGTGAGGTTGCAAGCGATTTTGAGCCTTATTTGCCGTGTTTCGTCACTCGAAAATCAGCTAAGCGAGAAAAACGGCAAAGACAGTAACACTTACACCAACAACGCCAGGCAAGCGGGCCTTAGAAAATACACGACGGCAAAGAAACTAAAACTTACACCAACATAGCCAGGGACGCAAGACTTAGAAAATACACAACGGCAAAGACACTTACAGCAACAACGCCAGGCACGCAAAACTTTGAAAATAAAACAAACGTCAGTCAGCGCGCGACACACAAACAGTCAGCAGAGACACAGAGGAGAAACACACAGGGAAGGGACAGGGGGGACATGCTGGAAAGAGACACATGGCATTACCAAGCACGAAACTTGCAGGTTAATGAACCCTGCAATGAGCGGCCCATACAGTAGGCGGGAAGAAAGGCTCAAAATGAGTGCCAAAGGCGCTCATTGCGAGCCACGTGATGAGTGCCGAAGGCGCTCATTGCAGGGCTAGCGATGAGCGCTGAAGATGCTTAAAGAAGCAAACGCCTCACATTGTGTGGAAAACAGCATTGCCTGCCTTACAATTTTATGCCCGTCATTTTTTGACTGGCAATTAGCTAGTTACAAATAAGAGATATCACTACTTACTTAAGCTTTCTATTTTCCACTGTGGGTGCAGCCATTTTTCTACTAACAGTCGTCCCTTAACAGCAGGATACCCAACTTGCAAATGCTGCAATTGCATATTTATATGTAACACAAGCTCACACAGGCCTAAATCATGAGTAAGTAGTGCTACTTCTTTATTTTTATAACATATTAATAGCTGAAGTATAAATCTGTATGATACATATATAGAGCTAAGAACACTTAATATAACCTAATATAGTTTCCTATATCAGATTAAGTCCTCTCACTGGTTTATGTTCTGTCTGCTGTGACGAGAATCTTATATTTAGATTGTTTTCCCTTATGATATGTTTGCATGAGGTAGGGGATATTAGGGCTACAGGGGGTTACAGGAGGTACTGCTATTTAATCACTATAAAAAGTGGGACTGTATACCTTTTAAAGTATTTTTGCTCAACAGCTGGGACTGTTGCCTGGCTTTGGGAAAATAAGGGTCGGCTGAAGAACAGGCAGGAATGGTGGCCCTTGAAAATGTAGGTTGTCCCTGGCTCCATACAGGTTGAGAACCACTGTTTTTTGGGTATGTCTGTGCATCTTTGTGTGCATCTCTGCACAAAGCATCCACGATACATCTATACTTTACCTTTCTATCTACTGTACATGGATACTTGAGAGCTGTTGAAATCATGTATTTTGGGGCTCTGGATGTTAAATGTGCACTGGGCACCAAGTTTTCTTATTATGACTTGATGCATTTTCTCCTAATTATCTGGAGAATTATGTAATATTTTTTAAGGATGTTCACTATTACATATCACTTCTTAAAAATACATAACACTGGCTGACATTACCACAATTAGTATTGTTACTATGCATAGTTATAATAATTTACTTTTTGTGGCTCATATAATTAGGAATTTATACATTTGTGTTTATATACTAATATTTCCAATAAAAGGGTTTACAAAAAAGATTGTACCATTAAATCAAGAAAATAAAGATTTATTACAACACAAAAATTGTGTAAAGATGGACAGAGATAAAACATAGGAATGACAGAGGAACAGGAACAGCAGAGGGAGTGATGGAAATCAATGAGAGAGAGCAAGGAAAACTTGAGAAAAAAGTACAAGCACATGAATGGATGGAAAAAAATGGAGAAGGGTGAGTGAGAATAATATATATTATTCTTATTATCTTTTATTTGTATTGTGCCAACATATTCCGTAGCTCTATACAGGAATTAATTACAATTAAAAATACGTTATTAAACAAGGCAAACATTGGAGGGCCCTAGTCTTTGAGTTTAAAATCTTACGTACACAGAGCTTTTTCCAAAGCACCAACACAAGATTGAAAACTCGCAAACTCACAAACTAAAGGGACACATGCAAGAAACACAGATAAGTATTGGAAGAACCAAGAAGAGAGAGAAAGCAATAGATGCAAGTGAGTTCCATGCCTCTATAAATTGAATCTGAATAAGGACAGGTGGGTGAGAGGCAGGGGTACATGCTCTCAGAATTTCTCCGAAATATCCCAGAGCAGAGGTGGCCTGTATAATGATTTCAATTGGCACTAAAAGAATAAGGGGAGATGGTGTGAGGGACAGAGAGACATGGAGGGAGAGATAGAACAGAGAGAGAAAGGAATGAGAGAGGGAGAGAGAGAGAGAGAGAGCAACAAAGAAACAGTAAAGACTTAGGACATGTGAGGAGATCTTAGCAAATTATGCAAGCATGGAGGTTATACAGATGCTACAACATTTGTAAGGAATTGAAATAATGCTAGAAAAAAATTCTAACAAAACATAACAACAGGCATACATTATTAGTAATATTAATAATGATATTGACTCCTGTGTTTGGACAACTTCCATAGTCCTGTTCATACATTCCAGGGGCCTCATTCTATTATCGGCCGCAGCCCCTCCGGCCGGGGATTCCGGCAGGCTTGCGGCCGGTGCCTTGCTATCTCTTGCGGCCGATCGCGCCGGAGGAAAGCCTTTGATCTAAAACGGCTGCAAGGAAATCGTCCGTAAGAAAAGCCTGGTTGCTATTCTATTGCTCCGGGAACCCTGTCTGCAAGGCTAAAAACGAGCCGCAGCTTACTTGCAGCAAACAGGTCCCGCTAGCACCAATTAAGCACATAAAATAGCTCAAATAAAGCCATCCTGCACTTTGCAGAGTCTATAAAGTGATATTCGGTGTTAGCAAAAATAGCACATAATTATCCGATACTCAAATCCGTTAAAAAAACTTGAATTTATTTTTGAGTTTGTAGATTTCACAGCTTACGGACGGTTTCAAGATATGCGGCCGGCCGTAAGAGGAGATCTTTGCGGGGCCGTATAATTGAATTGCGAGTTAACAGAACCCCCGCAAGGAATCGCAGCCTTACGGCCGATTTACGGCCGATAATAGAATGAGGCCCCATGTGTGTAGCAAACTACCCAGAGCAGAGGAAGCCTGTATGGTGATTTCAACTGGCACTTCCTGGTGTGTAAACATTTAGCCAGAAATGAGAGCAAAATAAATAGTACTGTAGAGAGACTGTGAAATTAAGAACATTTTCAAAAGTAATAGATGAAACAAAGAACAATAAAGATATGTATTTGAACAGTGTGGAAAGTCTCCATTAGTGTTTTGTCTGATCACTTCACCTCTCCCTTTCCTACCTTGTATATCTGTTTAGTTCCTCTCTCTAAATTAGCTATCATTATAACGTTTATTAAGAAGTCCTAACTTGATTCTGTATTGTACATCCTTCAGGGTAGTCATCAGGAGGTTACAGACAGTACTGGTGTAAGGGACCATGTAAAAAAGAGGATCATATTTTTTTAATGATTGCATAACTAATCCCAATAGTCATGCATTACGCATGTTAGCGAATGTTTATTGAGCTATGTTACACATAATAATACTAGTTACATGCTCAAACTGACACTCCCCATCTCCATCATGAACCTGTAGTTTGGAAGAGACAAATATGAGTGTTTGTGAGCCCTGGCTGTTACTTGTTTAGTGGAAGCAGAGTTTTCTGTTGATGGCCCTGAGCAACATCATCTTTCTTTATTTTTACAAAATTTTAGAAAGTCACTAGCTTAACTGATTTGCACTTCCTCATACTTACTCTACATATTCATCTTTCCACCACTGCCCTGGTTATTGGTTCCCTAGTTGATAAATCACAATATTGATACTATCTCTGGTACTATTTCAGCAAGAAAACCAAAAAATAAATACTCTGCAAGTTATGCTCATTCTGCTAACTGCCACCAGAATTATGATTCTGCTAATTTTCTAACTTTGATTAAGCCATGGATAAAACTCAATATAAATGTAAATAAACACATTATATAGTTCTGTGATGTTTTAATGTAGCATATTAATTCTCCATTCTTTTAAGAAGCATCAAAATTACTAAAAAAAACAAGCAATTACTAGAAGAAAACAAATTATCATAACATTTCAATGATAACAAAGCATTTACAAATCACATTTCGGAGATAGTTTATTTTGGGTAGCCTCCATATTTTTTGTTCTCAGACATTAAAAGTCAATCAGTGTATAAAACTCCTATTACATAGCTCTGGTGAAGATGATTACAGCTATGTTTATTCATGTCAGTTATCATTTAATCATACTTGAAAAATTGGACTTAATAATTATTTACCTAATTTGTAATAAACTTTGCAAACTGTTTTAATTTTGGCAAGGTGTAATTAGGATCACAGACAATATTACTTTTTTAATGTCACTTTGTGCAAGCATTATTTATATTTTATTATTATTACTAGCGACTTGCCCGTCAAAAATGACGGCAATAAAAACTAAAGCCTGGCAATGCTGTTTGCCACACAATGTAAGCCTCTCCCCCTCTACTTTACTGGCCTTGCAATGAGCCCTTTGGAGCTCATTGCGAGTCTCTCCCTCTGTCTACTTCCTCCCTCGTGTCTTATTTCCCCCCTCCTCTCCCTCCCTTGTGTCTCCTTCCACCTCGTCTACCTCCTTTGTATCTCCTGCCCCCCTGTGTTTTTACCTCCCTCTCCCTCCCGTGTCTCTAAACCCCTCCCCTGTGTCTCTTTCCCCCTTCTCCCTCCCATGCATCTCTTCCCCCCCCTGTGTCTCCCCCAACCCTCCCCTGTGTCTGTTCCCCCCTGGCCTGCGTCTCTTTCCCCCTCCCCCTGTGTCTGTTACGGCCTTCCTCGTGTCTCCATTTCCCTCCCTTGTGTATCTTCCCCCCTGCACTCTCTCCCCTGTGTCTCTTCCCCCTCCTCTCACTCCCCTGTGTCTCTTCCCCCTCTTCTTTCTGTGCCTCTTCCTCCCTGTCTCTTCCCCCTCACCCTCTGTGTCTCTCCCCACTCTGTGTCTTCCACCCTCTCCCTCTGTGCCTCTTCCCCCGCCTCTCTCTGTGTGTCTCGCCACTGTGTCTCTTCACCCCTTCCTCTGTTCCCCCCCCTCTGTGCCTCTTTCCCCCTCTCTCTGTACCTCTTCCCCCCTTTCCCTGTGTCTCTTCCTCCCTCACCCTCTGTATCTCTCCCCCCTGTGTCTCTTCCCCCCTCTCCCTCTGTGCCTCTTCCCCCCTCTCCCTCTGTGCCTGTTCCCCCCTGGCCTGTGTCTCTTTCCCCCTGTGTCTGTTCCCCTCTCCCCCCCCCATTTCCCCCCCATGTGTATCTTCCCCCTGTCCTCCCTCCTGTGTGTCTTTTCCCCCTCATCTACCTCCCCTGTGTCTCTTTCCCACCTATCCCTCTGTGTCTCTTCCCCACTCTCCCTCTGTGCCTCTTCCCCACTCTCCCTCTGTGCCGTGCCTCTCCCCCCCCCCTCTTCCCCACTCTCCCTCTGTGCCGTGCCTCTCCCCCCCCTCTTCCCCACTCTCCCTCTGTGCTGTGCCTCTCCCCCCCCTCTTCCCCACTCTCCCTCTTCCCCACTCTCCCTCTGTGCCTCTACCCCCCCCTCTTCCCCACTCTTCCCCACTCTTTCATCTGCTCTCGAAGCACGGCTTGCGCCGCGCTCTGCGCATGCGCGGCTCACGCCGCGCTCTGCGCATGCGCGGCTCGCGCCGCGCTCTGCGCAATGCGCAGCAGTTTATCATTGTCAAACTGCGATTCGTCTGAAGCGTGACGACGAATCGCAGTTAGACAATTATAATATATGATTATTATTTTCTTAGTGTTAGGAAGCACCTATAATTATAACATTGTGTACACTGTCCAACTCAAAATGTTAGGTTTCCAAAGACATGAAGATTGTATGTGGGATCATTAGACTGTTTGAGTTCAGAAAATGATAGATGAACAGGACACTTTAGCACCATACCCTAAATGTACACATTTAATTTTGACAGGCCTGGATTGTGCATTTGTCTATGTCTATTTGTTCTTGGTGAATATGTTTTATTGAATAACCTCTCATATATTTTTTGTTTGCAGTTATGTCTATTAGTTCCTCATGAAAATTCAGGCTGACATAAACATTCCTGTGGCCTTTAATAATTTGAGTTTTTTTTTTTAGAATGCTCTTGAGCTGCATGTTTAGGCAAACACAATAGTATATTAAGTAGGAAATGGTCATTTGCAAGAATTTTGCAGCAGTGTTCTGTTCTTTAATGGTTTTGCTTGAATCAGGTCCAAATTTCACTTTTACCCCAGCTGGAATTTCAACCAACATTTAACAAAAATGGGACTGGCCCTTGGTCATTCAAGGCTTTTCTGTAAGATGGCTGACTCTGAAGGCTAAGGTTTAGAACTCAATCTTCAATCTTGGCTTCTGCACCACTATTTTCTCAACAAACTTTCAGCCATCACAAACTTTTCTGTTTCTGTCAAATGTATTCCTCCCTAAACCAGAAAGCAAAGCCTCCAGGGGATCTTTTTACAGAATTAACATAGGTTTCAAATATCCCTTCAAATGCATAATACAAGACCTGCAAGGTGGTCATGCTGTAATATAAGCATGAGTGACCCTCTCTCCAGACAGACTTGCTCATAGGTACAGCCCTAGATATCCTCTCTCATAGCGACTGTAAGGGCTTTTTCTAGGCTTAGCTGCTGCTTCTGTTCTCACAATCTCTTGCCATGCAAATTCAGAGATTTCAGGTACCTTTCGATATTTGTTAAACTTTCTGACTGAGGAAACATAAAATAATTGAGTGGTTATGGGCCACTGCTTCTAACAACAGTAATTGGGAGAATATATCCAGCAAAGTAAAGTGAGAAGGGAAACAGAGGGTTATGAAAGGGTGGCAGTAAATTCAAGATAAGGAGAAATACAAAGAGATCAGGATTGACCCAATGAATAGAATGGCTGGGAGAGCAATTCAGAAAGAGTACCGTAATTGGATACAGTGGCATGCGTTTTTCTGTGTTTATGTGAATATGAGAGAATATGTTAAATTAGGGTTCTGTAGTGGTTTGTGCCTTTCAGATACAACCACACTTAAACAGTGTTTTTTTTAAGATTTTAAATGTCTGCAATATTTAAAAAATATTTAACAAATATTGCACTCATTTATTTGTTTATTCAGGCCTGATAATGCCCTTGAAGACAAATGAACGATGGAGGGTGCTGAGAAATGTTTGACTACCATTATCATAATATTTTATACATTTAAAAATAAATGATTAATTTTATTTAATACAATTTAGATGTTCTTCTATATAAGAAGCAACTGACATTAACACCCTGCTAAAGATTGAAGGATATTCTTAGGTTACTCTTAACACCATTTCTTAGATTTAGTATTGATATAACATTTGGCTGTTGGGTGTAAACTGCCTATTTCATTGATGCCATATCTAGTTATGGTTAGGGATTTCAGGCAATAATTACCAGGACATAATGCTAAGCAAGCAGTCTCTGTGTCGTAGAATTTGACCTTGTAAGAATAATGAGACAAGAAGAATTCAGAACAGATGAAAGCCAGGAGCACCTACTTTATCTAGTGACAGCCAGGGAACACCTTCATGCTCAATCAATTCTTACTAATGAGACAAGATGGGGTAAGATGGTAAAGTAGCAGTAACTGGCAACATTTTTTTCAGCTTAATGATCTATAACTTAGTGAGGTATTGTAAAATTGTCACTTAGGTTTAAGGCAATAATATAAGTACAAGGGAAAAGAGACATAAGAATGTGCCTTCTTATATGTTGTTTTTCTTGAAATGATAAGCGGAAAATGAAGAGCTATGCAGTGGAAATTAAGATATCTTAACAGATTTACATTTCCTTGCAATGACTTCTGAGTAATGTATTTTATGACCTCAGCTGAAGCCAAAGAACAGAAGACAGGGAATTACAATGCCGTTATTTTATCTTACTTATTTGAGAACTTGCATTTTTAAATTAAGGTATAGTTCAGTTTTACTATCTGTTTAAGCAACAATCAATTACTTAAAACACACTGACCCATGTGCTCTCTGGAGCAAATATTAGGACATAATTTGCATTTGATTTATAATAACAAGAAGATACTCAAACATTTTTAATGTCACATTTATGCAAAGCTCATTTGAGAACACTTTTCTTGAAATTGCACTGTTCCTGAAATATTTTTTTACTGTAATTACTTATAAAATGTTTTTTCTTTTTTGTATAAAATTCTATGTAGTGAAAACAAATATGAAATCAAATAAATCACACGTGATAATATACAAAAACTATTTATAAGAACACACAAACAAAAGGGAAATTAAAGAAATAAAGGAAAAAATATAATAAATAAAATAGATAATTGAAAAACCCATTAAAATATATTACAATCCAGTACAAACATAGAGCCTCATTTAATTGAGGCATCGTAAATTAGTTAATGTTGGACTTACGTTTGTGGGCCTGCTGCAGGCCCAAGTTAAGGTTCTATTCAATTAACCGAGCCCGCAAGTTAGGGGCAGATTGCGAAAATCGGAAACCATTGCCATCGGAAGTAGCATTTACGGGCTTGGGAGCAATGTAGAAACAGCCAATGGAAACAGAGATCACCATCATGGCCAACCTCCAAGCCAGTAACTGGTAAGTGAAGGCTTCAACCTACGGGCTTCAAAATGAAGGTTGGATTTCCAAAGTCCTACGAGCTTGGAGGTTGAAGCCCGTAGGACTTAACATTGATTGCCGTGCTCGATTAACACGAAAATTAAACATGAAATAAATTATTGGAGAATGCTGTGACCTAACATCACTTTCACTCTTCATAAGAGTGCAGTTTTGCTTTTTTATTTGCTTTTAAAGTGCTCCTATTTGTCATTACACCCTTTGCGAGACCTCCTTAGTACCAGTAACTTGTGATTAGATATTTGCAATTTGTGGGCTTGACGGAGTGGTAAGCGAGGTGGAATCGGAGCAATTGAATAGCGATTTGCATTTTTAGCATTCGGGACTCTTTTGCGGCCGTGAAGGTTCAAAGGCTTGGAGGGCATTAACTTGCCAATAGAAGGCAATTGAATAGCAAAATAACTTGCGACCTCCACTTGCGAGCCCAGATCTCAAAATCACAGCAATTGAATGAGGCTCATATATTTTAAAAATCAGTCACTGTGCAGTGTAAGAAATTTACAAATAATATTGTAATGTCACTGAATATCCCAGTGTTTTAAACCTCTATTAAAATAAATGATGAAATCTAGCATTGTAGAATTGTTGTGTCATACAGTCATGTCCGACTCTCTGTGACCTCATTAACCGCAACACACCAGAAACTTCTTCATGTCCATGATCATGCTGATCCACTTGGTTTCCATGGCAGAGATTCTGTAGTGGGTTGCCAGTACCTTTTCCAGTGGATGACAGCATACAGCTCCTTGTATTCCTAGGTGATCTCCCATTCACCTACTGATAAGGCTTCAACTCCTGGCTTTAGGGTGGTGTGACCTCTTCATTCCCTGACTGGAATCGAACCCAGGTCACAGTGGTGAAAGCAACGTATCTTAACCAGGGAACCATCATTATAGAATTCATTTCTTCCTAACTAAAAATACAAACTTTATACATTTACAGGCCTTATTATGAATACCTTTACACAATCAATTTATTATATAACCAATTTTGAAACTAATTCAACTTATTCAACCATAATCAACTTATATTCCCTCTATTAATATAAGTTCTGTTGAGAGTGTAAGTCTAAACCAGGGGTCACCAAACTCGGTCCTGGAGGGCCGACCCAGGCCTGGATTTGTGGATATCCTTGCTGCAAACAGGTGAGAATCTTGTTTCTTCAGCCATCCTGATTGACTCACCTGTTTGCAGCAAGGATATCCACAAATCCAGGCCTGGGTCGGCCCTCCAGGGCCAAGTTTGGTGACCCCTGGTCTAAACCATCAAAAAGGTATATAAAAATTCAATACAATCCATACCAAGTTCAATTTTCCTCCATCTGACTAACAGCCCTATTAAATCCCCCCAAGGTGTAAAGCTGAAGCCATGTAACATGACAGCCTCAAGACTTAGGCTATTAAATTGGCCTCGTAAAGCTACCCACAAACGATCTCCGGGTTACATTTGGAAAAAACCTACGGGCTGTCGAAATCTGAACTCCTTTGCCTCAAAGCCTGTGATCTGTCAAGCTTGTAAACGTTACATTCGCAAATTGCTATTAAATTGCTACAAATCCACTGGCGTTCTAACCTGCAACCCGCAAATGGAGCCAATAAGCCTACGGGTACTAGAGAGAACCCTCAAGGGGGTTAAAGTCCTCTCCGTAGCACTGTAAATGCAAATGTCAACACACTACTGTATTTTATATTAAAGTGAAAGTCATGTTGGGTATTAAAATTAAAAACACAACATTCTCACGCTCGCAAATTTGCCATATAAAATTATTTTGTAATGTTTCATTTCCGTGTTATATTGATCCCGGCAATCAGTTTGTTTATACATATAACGTAACTTGCATGGACTAGAATATCATATTTACTGATTTATTAATATTGCATTATTTCTGGAATGTGGGTCCGATCGTAACTTGTAATTGAAACCTGTAAGGGTTTGAAATCTAACCTCCATTTTTCAGTGACGTAATGATGATGATCTCTTTTACCATTGGCTCTGTCTAAACCCGTAACTACGGGTTTGACTAATTGAATATGTTCACGGCTGCACATGCAACGTGCGCAAAAACGGTTTATGGGTTTGCGTCTCTGACTCATTGGTCGCAACATGGTTGAATCTAATAGCTCGGTGTACTGGTGCATCTGCGGGCTTCTAATTTAATGTGGCTGTTCGACTCTCACAAAGCGTTTGAGACTCCAAAAATAGATAATATTTATTTTAGAAGTTTTAAGCTCTGCAGTATGTTTTTCTATCAAACCATAATTTGTATTAATCACATAATTATTGTCATCACATCTTTACATGTAACATAACACTACTACAGTGACTTCTACAAATTCAACCTTTATCCAGTGAATGTAGCATACTCATCAATCTCTTTCAAAATTTAGGGTACTTATGCTATCCAGCAAGGTGGACCGACGTAACTTTTTTTGGGCTCTCTTTCAATCTTTCAAAATTAGTCACACTTCAGCCTCCAAACTAATCCCATTCACCCAAAAAGCCATACAACACATCCCTGTGGTGACAGCCTCCCCCCAGGGAGACTAAAAATCACATATTGAACTGTTTGGGACAACTGACTTACCTCCTAAGTGGGCCGCTGCATCCGGGAGAGGCCTCTACACACCCAGGGCCTCATTCAATTGCAATTTGGACAATTGAATAAAGCTCTATAGAAGCACATAACATATTTTTTTTTAAGACGTTTTTCGCTAGTGATAATGTATCCAAAAGCAAGGTTTTCACTAACTAAAAACTTCTTGAAAAAAAAATGCTATGTGCTTATTTAGAGCCCTATTCAATTGGCCAAATAGCAATTGAATTATGCCCCCAGACTCCTATCACAGGACCAACAGATCACCGGCCCCTTACATCTCTCTCACTTGGGACCAGCTACCTAGAGCAGTGGGGATCCACTCACCACCATGCTGGAGGAACCTCCACACAGTGGGACTTCATGGGACCTCAGGGTGGACCTGTGTGGTGCCTAGAGTGCTGCCGCGAACAAACCGCAGCACCCCTCCTGCACGCTGAACAGTCCTTATGGGACACATAATACTCACCAAAAGAGACGGAGAGAGAGACAGGGGCAGCTATCGCATTTCTCTGGGAAGGATGCCACTGCAGAACGCTACAACAGGTGGGGAATCTGCCTAAAGGTATCTGGGCTCGCAAGAGGACTGTAGTGCGCATGATACGGGAGAGGAGAAGTTGTGAGGGACTCCCTCACCGCCTTCCTACCTCTATGCCCATATAGCTTGGGAAATAGCCCGCTCACAGCTGCTCTACTTGAACCTTTCCCAGCACAGGATCTATCAAGGAGCAACCCCCCCCCCTCTCAATATCAATACACACAGCCAGGCTTTCTCCACATGCATGCACACCTTGGGGACTTTGCAACATCTTCCTATAAGGGTAGTATAAACTGTTGCTTTTTTGTTCTTTTGTGAATTCAAAATCTAATCTCAGCACATCCAAAATGGCGCCTGTGGCCTAACTACGCCTATTCCTATTCAAAACAACTTGTTGACCAAGCTGTTGAGACTTCAGGCCCTGAAGCAGGGCTAAAATGAACAGTGATTTACTTTCACCAAGTTTAAAATATAAAGCTTGTCCCTGTTGTCACACCAGTTTTCCACTTAGGGCTTTAATAACAACTTGGTTGTATCTCAAGAAGATATCCTCTCAACTTTTGGGTCTTCTACAGCTCCACACAATCTGGATTCAAAATGTATATATCCCTCTACAGAGCTATCTATTGGCACATGAAAGGATGGCAGTGCATTACATCCTTAATGCTAATATGACAGAAACCTTTAATCTCAAAAGATTATACAGCCGAAATATAACTCATTTGAATGGGTTATGTTCTTCTACTTATGCTAACCTACTCATAAAGTGACCCTGCTCACAGAATCAGGAACCTCTGAATCTTCTGGTGTTGGATTTTAGATTTGGATTTAATCATGGGCATAATCATGGGCAAGAACCAAAAAAAACTAAATCAAAAAGCATCCCATGAACATTTTAAGCCTCAACCACAAGGCCAAACACCTCCACCTGAACCACTGGGAGGTTGGGTCTGACTCAAAGTCTTCAAGGTAGTATGAGCCAAGCTACAAAATTGACTGATCTCACTCTGGCCCAATTTGAAAGTTTACTGCAATCACACTTATCAAATGTAGTAAAATAAATTTGACAAGATATCTCTGACCTAGATCAATGCACGCAAACTCTTGAGACCATTACAGACCAAATTATGATACCCAATCCAAAGATAGGTCATACAATGCCATGCAAAAGTATTCACCCCCTTGGCATTTTTCGTGTTTTGTTGCCTCACAACCTGGAATTAACACGGATTGTTTGAGGATTTGCATCATTTAATTTACAGAACATGCCCACAACTTTAAAGATGTTTTTTTTTATTTTGAAGCAAACAACCAATAGGACAAAATAACAGAAAAAGTCAATGTGCATAACTATTCACCCCCTTCACCCTCTAAAGTCAATAATTTGTAGAGCCAACTTTTGTGGCAATCAAAGCTCCAAGTCGCTTTGGATAAGTCTCTATGAGCTTGCCACATCTTACCACTGGCATTGTTGCCCATTCCTCCTTGCAAAACTGCTCCAGCTCCTTCAAGTTGGATGGTTTGCACTTGTGAAAAGCAATCTTTAAGTCTGACCACAGATTTTCTATTGGATTGAGGTCTGGGCTTTCACTAGTCCATTCCAACATATTTACATGTTTCCCCTTAAACCACTCAAGTGTTGCTTTAGCAGTGTGTTTGGGGTCATTGTCCTGCTGGAAGCTGAACCTCCATCCTAGCCTCAAATCAAGCACAGAGTGGTACAGATTTTGCTCAAGAATATCCCTGTATTTAGCACCATCCATCTTTCACTCAACTCTGACCAGTTTCCCAGTCCCAGCTGCTGAAAAACATCTGCACAGCATGATGCTGACACCACCATTCGCTGTGGGTATGGTGTTCTTTGGGTGATGTGATGTGTTGGGTTTGCGCCAGACATAGAGTTTTCTTTGATGGCCGAAAAGTTAAATTTTAGTCTCACCAGACCAGAGCACCTTCCTCCACACATTTTGTGAGTCTCCCACATGCCTTTTCGCAAACTCAAAACATGCCATTTTGTTTTTTGCTGAAAGTAATGGCTTTCTTCTGACCACTCCCCCATAAAGCCCAACTCTACGGAGCGTATGGCTTATTGTTATCCTATGTACAGATACTCCAGTCTCTGCTGTGAAACTCTGCAGCTCCTCCAGGGTTACCTTAGGTCTTTGTGCTGCCTCTCTGATAAATTACCTCCTTGCCCGGTCCTTGAGTTTTTGTGGGCGGCCGTCCCTTGGCAGGTTTGCTGTTGTGTCATGTTCTTTCCATTTGGTTATGATAGATTTGATGGTGCTCCTGGGGATCATCAAAGATTTGGTTATTTTTTTATAACCTAATCCTGACTTATACTTCTCAACAACATTGTCCCTTACTTTTTTGGAGAGTTCCTTGGTCTTCGTGGCAGTGTTTGGTTAGTGGTGCCTCTTGCTTAGGTGTTGCAGCCTCTGGGGCCTTTTAAAAAAGGTGTTTATGTAATGACAGATCATGTGCACACAGGTGGACATCATTTCACTAATTATGTGACTTCTGAAGGTAATTGATTGCACCAGAGCTTTTTATGGGCTTCATAACAAAGGGGGTGAATACATACACACATGCCAATTTTCTGTTTTCTGTTTCTAAAAAAACAGTTTTATGTATATAATTTTCTCATTTCACTTCACCAACTTAGACTATTGTGTTCTGATCCATCACATAAAACTCAGATTAACAAAATTTGAACTTAAGGCTGTAATGTAACAAAAGAGGTAAAAAGTCAAGGGGGTGAATACTTTTGCAAGGCACTGTATATCACACAAAATACTTCTCACATACTCGCAGTGTCTAATAAATTGGAAAATAAATTGGAAAATTTTGAGCAGATGCAACAACATTCGCATTAAGGGTATCCCAAGATCCATCACAGACCTCCTTCCTTTCCTGAATACCGTCATACGCAGCATACTCCCAAACACAACAAGAAATCGAAAGAGCGCACAGAGCCTTTGGAGGTCCAAACAACTCTGATCAATCAAAGGATGTCATTATACTCTTTCTGCACCAAAAGACCAGAGATGCTATAACGGCAGAGTCCAGAAAAATGTGATCTGTCATTGGCCCAGATGGCTCTTTTCTACAAATTTTTGCAGACTTGGCCCTTTCTACCATCCAGAAATGCAAGCTGCTTAAACCAGCTCTTCTCATTCTGACTAAGAATAATATAAGATACAGATGGGGTTTCCCTTTTAGCCTCAGCTTCTTCGCGGGATTAACTACTATGTACATTGCTCGCAACATGGAAGAATGCCACAGACATCTGTTGCAGCTGAACTTGAAAACTGAATTGGACCTTCTTAGTATAATCTACAGCCAAGAGCAGCAAGACAATGGATGGAGATTCCACCAAATAAACACCAACAAAGTATTCAAGCTACCTCTATGGACCCTTCAACATCTTCTTCCACAGGGAACCAGATTTATATAGAGAAATGGTTAATGCTTAAGTATCTATAGTTCTACTTAGCCTAGACCTAACCATGTTTACTTTTGTGATTTTGGTAACGGAAGTGTGATATTTTTTAATACTAATTTGTACCTTCCTCATAATAGAGGATTTCAAGGGTGCTGGAATAGTGGTCCGCCTTGCCTCTTGCACATTTGTGCCTTTAGTTTAATTTTGAGGAATTATGTTTATTCCAATATTTAACATGTTAATTTGTATTGTATTTTCCCCCTTCTCTTGTCTCAGATACTTCAAGATTGGAGAGTTAACTCACCGCCGCCTCCGGTCCCTCTGGACCAGGCTAGCCAACCCGCTACAGCTATCTTCTCACTGTAGTGTATCACAAGCATAATTTCTATGTAAGGTAGGGTGACTAGCTGCACTTTTACATTATTTTCTCACAATGTCAAGGACTTCAACTCACCATTGAAGAGACGTAAAGCTTTCATTTCATATAAATACCTTCTCCTCTCAGTAATTTTCCTACAGGAAACCCACTTAATTCATAATAATATCCCCAAATATATGCACAATCATTACCCTACCTTTTTTTGCCTGTAGCCACCCTCAAAAAAGGCGGGAGTTGCAATTTTGCTACGCAAAGATTTTCCCTTCCATATCGAAAATAAAATGTCGACTCAGAAGGTCATTTTAGCATTCTTTCCGGTGGTCTCCTGGGTACCAAACTTTCTCTGGTTGCCGTTTACTCTCTGAGCATAGCCCCTTTATAAAGCTACTTAAATACCTTAGAACAGCAATGGTGGGCAACATAATAATAGGAAGAGACCTTAATCTCGCACTGAACCCCCATTTAGCTATCTCATCAGAGGGCTGGGGTGATAGGTTTATCAACAAATTGAGACAAATCAATTCTCTATTAAATGACCTGCATCTTGTTGATGCATGGAGACTAAAACATCCCGAGATAAAGAATATACCTGTTACTCACCCGTTCATAACTTTTATTCGAGAATAGGTGCTATTGTGTTAGATTACACTATATCTGACCATATAGACCAGGCCGAGATACACCCCTGTACGTGGACTGATCATTCAGTAGTCCATGTCTCTTTTGACCTAGGGCATGATGCCGGACAATCATACTCATGGAGACTGAATGAGATGCTAATATCCAAATCGAGATTCAGAGACCAAATTGCACAAGATATGGAATGAAGAATCTGGTATTGGCTGGATATGGGCAGCTCATAAAGCCTTCATTAGGGTATCATGTATTAAATTGGCATTGACAACTACGCCTCAGAGAAGACACCCTGAGAAGGGACCTATTTAGATTAGAAAAGCTTAAGAAACCCAACTGCCAAACTTCGCCAGGACATTGATAAATCTAGATCGGAATAAGACCTTATCTTGTCAAATCATACTGAAAAGGCAATGAGCCTGACACTATGTTAGTTAGAAAACTTAAAGGGAAAATGTCACAATCAAAAATCTTCCGTATAAAAACACGTTCAGGTGACATTACAGCCAGTCCCAATAAAATACAAGAAACTCTTCATGAGTTTTTCCAAAAACTTTACACATCCTCCCCTCAGATCTGGGATACACAAATGACCGCTTTCCTTAATGTATGCAACCTTCCCTCACTCACTAATCAAGAAAAAGATTTATTAAATGCTAAGGTCACAGAACTGGAAGTGAAAAAGGCTATTCAAAATTTGAAAATAAGTAAAGCCCCAGGGCCGGATGGGTTTTTCCAATTTATATTACAATAAATTTTCAGATCTCCTTACTCCCTATCTGGCAAACCTCTTTAATTTGATAACGGAAGGCCATTCAATCCCCCCTGAACTTAATCAGGCTGATATTGTCTTCTTTCCGAAAGATGGCAGGGACCTACTAGAGGTTAAAAACTATAGACCTATTTCTTTTGTTAAATGGGGATATTTAAATTCTTGCAAAACTTATGGCTGATAGAATAACTAGCTTTCTCCCCAGATTAATCCATAAGGACCAAGCAGGATTTATACCTTACAGACAGGGGACAACATCAGGTGACTACTAAACTCCATTCATTTGGCCAAACAAAAATAAATTCCCATGTGCTTATTAGCTTTGGATTTAGAGAAAGCGTTTGACTCCCTAGAATGGTCCTATCTTAAAGCAATCTTAACCAAATTTGGCCTTACTGGTTCCTTTATGCAATTGATCCAAACCTATTATCATAACCCTAAAGCATCTCTTAAACTACCTGGATATTCTAAAGTACATATAGATATTAAACGGGGTACTAGACAAGGCTACCCGCTTTTCCCTTTATTATTTGCTTTAGCTATAGAACCTTTAGCCCCTGCAATTAGGATTAACTCCGATATCCACAGAATCAACATAGGCCATCATCGCCTAAAATGTTGTCTTTTTGCAGGTGACCTTCTCTGCAATCTTTCTAAGCTTATCACCTCGGTCCCTGCCTTATTACAAACTTTAGAGACATGCGGTCAATTCTCAGGATTAAAAATTAATGTAGATAAAACGGAAGCCCTTAATATTTCTTTCTCCTCCAGACATACAATTTCTTCACCAGAATTGTCAATTCACTTGGTCAACCTCCCACATACCTGGGGGTTAATATCATGTGACGACTACCAGATCTCCATAAAACTAACTATGCAACTTTCTATAGAGAGATAGGACAAAACTATATGATGTGGTCCACATGTAATATTTCTTCGTTAGGTCGTATATACTCAGTTCAAATGTATGCTTTACCCCGACTCTTGTACCTATTCCGCCCCTTGTCTATAGTAATCAATCTTAAGGAATTAAATATCTTTCAGCACCAAACCCTCAAATTTATCTGGCACAATAAATCACTTAGAATTTCAAAAGCAATCACGTTTAAACACAAATCTAAAGGGGGCCTTTCATGTCCAAATTTCAAATTATATTTTTATAAGGTGTCTCATTTATTCAAATAGCACATTCCACCTTTCATCAATCCTCTATGGGTTTTTACAGAAAATGTAATGATCTACCCATACTCGTGGCACTCTATAGTTTGGCTCCCCAAACCCCTTTCCTTACTATGGAAACATACTAATCCATTTACTAAACTCTCACTCACTCAATGGAGTTGGGCAAATCAAAAATGTGATCTAACACCTAAGTTCTCAGTTCTTACCCCAATTATTCCCCACCCACAATTTATACCTAATATCTCTATAAACTCTATAACCTGGTGGAAAACAGTCGGTTTACTAAGAACTGACTAATGGTACAGAGATGACAGGATGCTTACAAATGAGCAACTTGACAATCTCCACCAAATCCCAATTCAAGGGCAGTTTACCTACTGTAGACTTAAACATTTCATTCAATCTCTAGAACGTAGGTTTGGTAAACCAAAATAATCATGGCTGACGAGAATATATATAGCATTTATTACCTTTGTATTACTTTTTATATTGCTAAATGTATGATCTGAAACAGTTAATTATGCGTTTCTCTAATTCAGCAATTTTTACTAGGATACAATAACACCTCTAAGCCATAACATATTGCTCTGTGAGAATGCCAAGCGAAGGACAAAGATAAGGTGTTTACTGCATTATAATTGTAAAAATAAGGTGATTTGAAGTAGATTGCATTTTTGATGCGTGCTAGGTACGTGTCTGATTTTTAATTGGCTTATTAATATAAATAACTAGCGACTTGCCCGTCAAAAAATGACGGCAATGTGATGTATATGTTTGTCAAGTTGTTTAGTTTTTTATATATATTTTTGACCCTTGTAAGTATTGTGATATGAACGTGTATTTTTGTTAAATTTTGATGTAATGGTTTTTTAACATGAAATTTGTATCTGAAGAATTGTTCACTTAAATATACATTGAATCCAGAGGAAAGCAAAAATTAAAAAGCCTTGTTGAAACGTCCCGAATTTTAACATGAAGTTTAAAATATATGTAAGCAATAACCTTCAAAGTATATATTTTTAAACTTGAACTTTATTTTTTATGTAACTTTGGAAGTTGACAAAACATTTTTATAATTTGGAACATTATAAACAGGAACATAGTGAATACATTTTGTAACCTAATTTTGTATTAAAAGTATTAACATTTGAATGTAAAAATAGTTGAACTTTAAATTAATCAGTATTAACATGCAATTTGTATCAGAATAATTGTTAAGTTGAATATACATTGAATGTAGAGAAAGGCATACAGTAAAAACTCTCCTTAAAACGTACCTAATGAAAGTAATTCCTTACTGACCACATAAACTGGCGATAAACATTAATGTAGGTAGTAACCTTAAGATAACAGACAATATTTAGATTGTGACTTAAAAAGTGCTTGAGCTCTTAACATGAACTTTGTAATCTGTTGAATGAAATAACTTGAAAATATTGTTTTTAAACTTGTAACATTAGAATCATTAACACAGTAACTTAACATTGTAACATAATTTTTCTTAAAAATGCAAGGCAAGTATTTTGTGAGGCGAATTATCCATAAACATTACTTCCATTAATTATGACTGAATTAAACAACAAATTGTTATGTATTTTTGAATGCTTTTAAAAAATGATTATGGCTTTAGTTTGTATTCTGCAAAGTTATAGTACTTCATAGTAGACAATGTTTTTAGTAAAAATACGTCCATCTTCTAATAAATCACCTTGACTTTCATTGTTTTCAATGTAAACTTTAATAGCCTGTTGATTTTTGCACCGTGACAATGCAATGTACAATTGACCATGTGCAAATACTGGTTCTTCCAAAAAAATACCCACAGATTTGAAAGTTTGACCTTGTGATTTATTAATGGTCATGGCAAATGCCATAATAATTGGAAATTGTCTTCTTTGAAGTATAAAAGGGAGACTACTTTCACTTGGTGCTAAATCTATTCTTGGTATGAAAACTCTCTCTCCTTTATGGGTCCCAGTTAAAATTTCAGCATCTATAAAATGGTCCCTTAATTGTTGAACAATTAATCTTGTGCCATTGCATAGGCCTTTTTCGGGGTTCATATTTTGCAGTAACATGATAATTGCACCTTTCTTTAGCTGCAAAATATGTGGTGGCATTCCAGAAGGAGTTAGAGAGTTTATGAATTCAGTCGAAAAGTTAGCCTGACTTTCATTGTCATCAGCAAGTACAGAATCAGCACTGTGATAATTTCTTTGTGGTGCATTCATTTTTTTAAAGATTTCATTATTGAGGATTAATGCATCTTTATTTTTACACGTCAGTATGACTTGGTTGGCAAGCTCGGAATATTCTTCGTTATTGATGCTCCCTTCAAATATAGCCGATATAATATCTTGTTGACAAATCATCTGAGGTGGGATCTCTACAGTGTCGTCAGCTAAATGTAGTATTTTTTCTGTTCTGCCTTCTCCAATTTTAATAAGCCAATCATTGAAATCATTTTGTCCTTCTGATCTCATATTTTGTTGCAGTTGAAGATGGGTAAAATGTTTCCATACTGTGCTAGACTTGATACAGGTTTTGATAATGTCAGTTCGATTTCCATGTACAACAACAGGTAATGTTTGACTAAAATCCCCACCCAACAACATTACCTTTCCACCAAATGGAAAAATATTATCCATGACTTCACGAAGCAAACGGTCAATACATTGGAGGGCATAGCATGACATCATTGTGGCCTCATCTATTATAATTAATTTACATTTCTTAAATTTCTTTGCTTGTAAGGATGTCATGCGAATATCTGACACCGAATTTTCTAAAATAGGCACTGGCAGTTTAAATCCACTATGAACAGTTCTTCCACCTTCTAATAAAAGTGCAGCAATTCCAGTAGTGGCAAACGCCATTGCTATTTATCCTTGTGCTCGTACTGAACTCATTAATAAATTGTACAAATAGGTTTTTCCTGATCCGCCAGGTCCATCAAGATAGAAATAACACTCTGTCACCATGTCATCATCTATTGCATTTTTAATGGCATGAAATGCTTGCAATTGTAGTGTATTTAAAGTTGCAAGTCTTTCTTGTGTTCTTTCTGCTTGTAGTTGAATGTCATAGTCTTCAAAGTTTATGTCATCTATAAGACCTGGATCAGGCAAATTAAAACTTGCACAACTTAATCCATGAGTTAAAAAGACTTCATGGATTTCCATTAACGCTTTTAAGTGTGCAATGGGTTCATTGTATCGTCGCATAAAGTCTTCAGCCATATTACTTTTAAAAGTCTCCCACAAAGCTAATGCATTTGGAGCATTTGAGAAGATACAAAATAAAAGCAAATTGTTCTCTCATCTGTCGTGGCATTTGACATTGTGCTGCTTCTTCTAAACATCTTTCCCACTCTGTATCATCAGCGAGTAAGTTTCTATGTCTTGCAGCTAAATGGAAGGATTCATATACAATGTCATTAACAGTTCTTAATTGTTCAAAACTTTGTGCTCCTGGAACATTTAAAAGTAATATCCGTAAGCAAAAACGTTCAACATCTCTTGCACTGACTGTGTAAATTCGTGGAATTATTTTATTGCCTCTGGTTTTTCTTGGTCTCCATAATCCATTCACAAAAACATAGTGATATGGAATTTCAATATATAAGTATTGTGTTGCTTGAGCATCATTTGAATTTAATGCAAACCATGCAGTTAGTGTAGTGTGACGATCTTCACTTTGGGCCAATGCATTCATTTCATTTCCAGCATGGAAATAGACTAAATGTCGTTGTGGCAAATGTATTGCTAATCTATATATTGCATGTGATCTATCATGCATTTCAAATTTTAAAAGCCGCCACATAGCTTCTGGTGCACTGACATAGCGAGCATCTACATGAGATGCAAGTTCATCATGTACTAACTCACTACATTCAGGGTTGTCTGCACTTTTGACGACTACAGTAGCTGCATCATAGCCTTTGTAAATATATTTGTAGACATATTTAATGGATTTGATGGAAGTGCAGGCTTCTACGTTGATGTGGGCATTGTACTTCATGAGTAAATGTGGATTGTAGGGTACTACATATCTATTGTCCACTTTTTTTCCACAAATAATGGCACTATCTCCTTCTCTTCTTTTATAAAGTGGATAGCCATCACAATTTGCATATGTTTTGTCTCTATAATCTTTTGGAAAATCTTTTGAACATTTATTATTTTCCATACATGGTGATTGTGGATTAAGGTCTCCACAGGGTCCATGAATTATGCGATGAGTAACAATCTCATATAGTCTACCATATAGTTGTGGATCTGGTAGTTCAGCAACTATGACTGCATCCACTTTGTCCGAAGTATCTAATTTCTCTTTCTCTTGAAGTATTATGAGAAGATGTGCATGTGGAAGGCCTCTTTTTTGAAATTCAATGGTATATACATAAGCAAGACATCTGCCAAATAACTGATTTAAAGTGAAGTCACGTATTAATTCATTTAATTTGATCTTAAAAACTCTGGCTACTAAATCTGGTCGATCTGAAGCACTTTGTCCAAGAAGTAGATTTTCATTAATTTCTGGCCACTGTGGATTAC
This sequence comes from Discoglossus pictus, assembly GCA_027410445.1. Lineage (NCBI taxonomy): Eukaryota > Metazoa > Chordata > Amphibia > Anura > Alytidae > Discoglossus > Discoglossus pictus. The sequence continues at coordinate 89,897,445 of CM050166.1, forward strand.
ATGTAAATGTCACAAATAAATCTGGTTTTCCAAATTTAGTCACAATAGCCATAGCATCATTGTATCTTTCTCTCATATTTCGAGGAGATCCTTGAAAGGAAGATGGTAAAATGATGGCTTTGCCAGCTGTCATGTCTCTGCTTGTAGCCACGTCAGCAACATAGTCCATGAGTCCACAATATTGTTCTACACGTAGTTTATCTTGTTGATATTTTATAAAGTTTAAATTATTTGCCTCAACTTGCAAATATGAATCAATAATCCATTGTTGTGTTAGTTTTCCACCACATAAAATTGGATTAAATTCATCTCGAATGGCAATTTGAGCTACTTTAAATTCAAGCAGAGAAACATTATTTCAGATTCTGGCTTTAGCATTTGGGTAACTGGGAAGGGTTAATTTTGGTTGCCAACCTGCTTCTCCATGTGGGAAAAAGATGGGATATGTCATTGGATCTAAATTTGGACTTAAGATATTAATATTAATAAATGGTTGCTCCTCATTTCTGGGATATACTCTAATGTCTCTTTGAAATGGTGGTTCTCCTTCATCATTCTGAAAGACCATTGCAACTTCATTTGATGTTGGCAAGTTATAACGACGTTTATCAGTATGTCTGTCTCTTTTAAGCACCATATTAACCTTTGGCATGGGTAATTGATGTCTTTGTGCATGAAGTTGTTCATTTTCTACTTCTGCCAATTTTTTGTATGCTTTACTGTAGGGATTGTTGTCCATAATGTTATTTAGCTCTATGAAAACACTGGGTAAGCATTTTTTATTTTCTTCCATCTGCATACGTTGGTCAACAGCTTCCATTGTATCTAGGACATATAGTTGAGCGAATTTTCTTTGCTCTCCTTGCTCTGGATGTAAATGTGAAGTCCGATGATAAATTTGTCCTTGGACTTTAAAACAGTAAGGACCATGTCCTGGTACATTAGCAGCCAATGTTGCCCCCATAGATGCAAATGATATGGCACTATTGTAGGATCTTATGTTTGTCTTAAAATTTTTGTAATTTGGAAAAGTAGGTTCAGTCATAATATTTTGTAAATAGCTTGGAAATTGTTTCCTTTCTGGAAGTTTGAACTTGCCTTTTTGACAACAACTAATAAATTGTCCATCTCTGGGTCTCTCCTGTTTAAAATAATAAGCCTCACAAAATTGACATTGAGTAATCATGTCCCCACAACTATGAACCTCTACTGCTAAAGACTTGAGTAAAGGACAATTTGCAAAGCATATCGGATGTTGACTTTCATATTCATCAGGTGAAAAGTCATGAAATGTTTCAACAACAGGTTCTAAATGTTTAGTTTTTTTCGTGGCTTTTCTTGGTATATGTTGTCCTTGTTTTGTTGAAATGTCCTGTAAGTTTTTAGTAAGAGTTTGTAAATGCTTTGTTTTTGTATTTGCTTTTTTTGGTCTGTCTTGACTGGTATCTTGTAAAATGTCATCTGATGTTTGAGGAACAGTTTGTAAATGCTTTATTATCTTTTTATTTTTTGTTGTTGTATCTTTCATTTTTGCAGCTGATATTCTTTTATTTGCAAGTCTTTTGCGTTCTTTTTCTCGTCGAATTTCTTTCTCCTCAGGTGTCTGCTGGGCGGCCCATCTCTCTTGTCTTTCTCTAGTTTGACGTCTTTTCTTCTCTTCTTTGGTCTCGTTATCAGCCATATTAATCTGTAAAGGAAAAAAAAGAAATGTAATTGTGTATATTTAAATTTGTAATTCCTGTTAAAGATTCTTGTGCACAATTGGTGAAATAAAAGGCAAATCATTAATGTATCAGTTATATTTAGTTAAAATTATAATTCCTGTCCTCACTGACTAACAATTTTGCCAATGGAATACTGCTGTAAATAAGCATGTAACATATTTTTTTGAAATAATGTTTTTATTTATTAAAAACGTTGTTTGTGGATAGATATTTACCACTGCCAAACTTCTTTGCTAAAAAAAAAATGGATGTGGTTATTGAGCTATGTATTACATAGTGGCAATTTAAATAGAATAAGGGAGATAGTAAATTTTTATTTTTATTTTTCTGTTGACACGGATGCAACTGAAAGCTGTTTCTTTAGTTTTCTCCTTTTGTACTTATTATACTGTACCTTGGTTGAAGTGTGATTTAAATCCGAATGTTTGTTGGTCCTCCGTTGAAAATCGTTGTCCAATGGTGTGGTCCTCTGTTGGAAGTCCTCGTCCTATGGTGTGGTCCTCTGTGTAAAATCCTGGTCCTATGGTCTGGTCCTCTGTTGAAAGTCCTGGTCCGATGGTGTGGTCCTGTGGCGATAGCCCTCGTCCGATGTTGTGGTCCTGTGGCGATAGCCCTCGTCCGATGTTGTGGTCCTTTGGTGAAAGTCCTCGTCCGATGGTCTGGTCCTGTGTTGAAATTCCTCGTCCGCTGGTCTGGTCCTGTGTTGCAAGTCCTCGTCCGATGGTCTGGTCCTGTGGAGAAAGTCCTCGTCCCATTGTCTTCACGCAATATCTGTTGTAATATAAAATAGAAAATGTTTTTTGAGTGAAATGTCTTTTAAATAAGTAAAAAAAGTATGAATTTGGCTGTATTGTATCAGTTATGGTTATTTTTTTCTATTTTTTTTTATACTTTCTGTACAATCCCACGACTTTTGTTATTCTTATTTAAGGTTCTTAGTAAGGCTTGTGGGTTGTGATATATTAAATAAGAATATGAATTTATTTTGCTATGTGTTTATGTTAGTTTTTGTACAATCCTGTTTTGTGCGCACCACTTGTGGTATACTGATTTAGCCTTTATTGGGATGGTTATAGTTTGTGAACCATGAAATAATATAATTAATGTAGTTTGCTATGTGTTTGTGTTACTTTTTTACAATCCTGTTTTGTGCGCACCACTTGTGCTAAAGTTATTTATTCTTGATTGTACTGGTTATATGTTGTTAAACATTAAAGAAGAATGTTAATGTAGTTTCCTATGTGTTTGTGTGATTTTTTGTACAATCCTATTAGGTGCGCAACACTTTTGTTATTCTTATTTAGGCTTATTTGTAAGGCTTATAGGTTTTTAAACATTGAATAAGAAAGTTAATTTATTTTGCTATGTGTTTGTGTGAGTTTGTTCCAATTCTATTTTGTGTGTAGCACTTTGGGTCTCATTCATTTGCGATTTGTCTAATTGAATGGTGCCCTAAATAAGCACATAGCATATTTTTTTAAAGAAGTTTTTAGTCTGTGAAAAACTTTCTTTTGTATAGATTTTTACTAACTAAAAACTTCTTTAAAAAAAATGTTATGTTCTTATTTAGAGCCCTATTCAATTGGGCAAATTGCAATTGAATGAGGGCCTTTATGTGTACCATATGTTGCATAGTTTGCCCCTCATTGAATTGCATTTTTTACAATGTGATAGTACTCTAAGGCGCTCATTGAATTGCAATTTTGAAAATTGAATAGAGTTCTAAATAAGCACATCACATATATTTGTTAAAGAAGTTTTTAGTTATTAAGCATCTATCCAAAAGCAAGGTTTTCACTAACGAAAAAGTTCTTTAAAAAATATATGTTATGTGATTATTTGGATCCCTATAGAATTAGCAAAATGGCAATTGAATAAGGGCCTAAAAGTGCTTATTTATAGCCATATTAAATTGTCCAAAATAGCAATTGAATGAGGGCCTTTGGTTGCTGCATTTGTTATATTGTCAGCTCCTCATTCAATTGTGTTTTGGCCAATGGAATAGAGCTCAATATCACCACAGAGCATATTTTTTTACCGAATTTTGTATTTAGTGAACTTGTATCCAAAAGCAACATGTTCACTAAATAAAAAGTTCCTTTAAAAGATATGCTCTGTGCTTATATAGAGCCCTATTGAAATGGGCAAATCACATTTGAGTGAGGCCCTCGGCCATTAAAGATATATAGGTCCTCATTGAATTGCAATTTTGCCAATTGAAGAGGGCTCTATATAAGCACATAACATATTTATTGAGCAAAGTTTTTAGATATTGAAGACCTTGATTGTGGTTAGAAGTTCAGTAACTAAAAAGTTCTGTATAAAAAATATGTTATGTGCTTATATAGAACCCTATTCAATTGAGCAACTCGCAATTGAATGAGGCTCATGGTTCTTTCTTTTTTATACTTAATACTTTACCTTGATTGAAGTGTCGAATGACAGAGGGTCACTATACATTATACACATATATGTCCGTGTCACATGTCACTATGCAGGGGCAATACACATAAATGTGTGTGTCACATGTCAATATACATGATACACATATATGTCAGTGTCACATGTCACTATGCAGGGTCAATACACATAAATGTGCGTGTCACATGTCACTATACATTATATACATATATGTGCGTGTCACATGTCACTATACATTATAGACATATATGTGCGTGTCAGATGTCACTATACATTATAGACATATATGTGCGTGTCACATGTCACTATACATAAACCTCTGTTTAATATTGAATTATTATGTTTTTTTGTTGTTTTGTTAAATGAACCGTATTTTTTTTGTGGGCCTATACACATAAATGTGCCATATATGTCACTACATAAATCACATTTTCCTAGTTTTTTTTTTTATGACCCTGTCCTGATAATAAAATGTAATATATTATAGCTTACCTCTCAGTAATTTGCACAATGTAAAGTAGTAAATTAGTAAAGAATTGTCTTCTCAAGTAAAAGCAGCAGTTATCTCTGAAGTCACTCCGTTCATCACCTGAGGATAAATGTATTTTTTTGTGTAAAATAGGCAGTATTTATAAACTTGTAGAAAGTTCTGGAAAGTGAGACCGTTAGAACGCAATACGCATGCGCTATTTGCGTTCCAGCTTACAATTTGCGTTCCATCCGCCATTTTGTGCGTAGTACTGTTCAAAATGGTGTTTAATATGATTGTGATACGTTCCGCATAGTATGTGTTTCATTATTGCGAGTAAGTGTAGTGTAGTTACGTCTGAAGCCTCGTTTTCATTTTGTTCGTCGGCCATTTTTTCTCTCGCTTAGCGATGGTATTAGTGTCTAAAGTGTTTTATTTTGATTTAAATGTAGATGTAACTTGTTTTTTTGAGGTGCTGGATGGTTCCTCTTGCTGTAGGTAAGCTTTTTATGTGTTTGTTGTGTGTATTTCTTACGTTTTAAATGTTTGTATGTCGGCGTGTTGCGTCCGATGTTTGCGAGGTCGTAATGTGTGGTAACGTGTCTCGTATTGTTTTTGTGTGTGTAGCCTCGTTTTCGTTTTTTTCGTTGCCCATGTTTTGTGTCGCTTAGCAAATTATTTAGTGTGTAAACTTTTTTATTTTGAGTGCAATTAAGTTGTAAGTTGCATTTTTGAAGTCGTGGGTGCTCCCTCTTGGTGTAGGTAAGCTTTTTATGTATGTGCTGTGTGTATGTATTGTGTTTTTAATTTTGTAATGTTCGCGAGTTGCGTCCGAATGTTGCGAGGCCGTAATGTGTGTGAACGTGTGTCGTATGTTGTTTGCGAGTGTCGTAATGTGTGTGTCATGCTGTTTGGGTTGCGACGTGAACTTTGCGAGGTTCGCAGTTCTTTGGGTTGCGAATTTGGGTTGTGAATTTTGCAAGGGTCGCAGTTGCTGCAACTGAAGCCCTCTCTTTTTGGGGGGTTCCTCAGGTGCTGGCATGGAGCGCATGCGGCGCTCCATGCCAGCAACTGAGAACCTGGCGCAGTGCCCTCGCTTTGCGAGGGCCGCGGGCTCGCTACGAGCCCGCAGCGTTAGCAACAACTCGTACGCTCACAACTATATATGTGATAATTTATTGGTTTAGAAAAGGGTGTTGGTGTACTGTATAATTTTTCTATAGGATAGTAATGGAATATACAATTTCCAGTATGTAGGACTACAAAAAAAGATATAATTGGTGCCAGATGTAGATATGATAATATTCTGTTGTATGTGCCGTGTTTGTGAATAAACTGAATAAAACCAGAGGCATCTGTGTTTTCGTAACATGACTGGGTTTTGGAGTAGAATGTTGGGGCCTCATTCTATTAGCGGCCGCAGCCGTTGCGGGGCCGCAAGGACCGTCCGCAAGCTATTCGGCTATTCTATTCCCTTACTGCCGGAGGCTCCGGCAGGCTTGCGGCCGGTGCCTTGCTATCTCTTGCGGCCGCTCGCGCCAGAGGAAAGCCTTTGATCTAAAACGGCCGCAAGAGTTTCGGCCGTAAGAAATTCCTATTTGCAATTCAATTGCTCCGGGAAACCTCTCTGCAAGGCTAAAAACGAGCCGCAGCTTACTTGCAGGAAAGAGGTCCCGCTAGCACCAATTAAGCACATAAAATAGCTCAAATAAAGCCATCCTGCACTTTGAGAAGACTATAAAGGGATTTTAGGTGTTAGAAAAAATAGCACATAATTATCCTATACTCAAATCCGTAAAATATTTTATTTTTAATATCCGTAAAATATCCATGTAAAAAGTCCAGAGTGCTTGGAGCACTTTAGACCCGCCCACGCCGCAGCCGGAAAATAAACAGTTAATTTGAACTCGAGTTTGGGCTAATGTGCAAGCTTGAGAGTGGGTTACTTTTAATCCTCATGTCCCCCAATATGATCCCTAGCATTTACAGAGCTGTACAGTGCAGGCTTGAATTTATTTTTGTGTTTTTTAGATTTCACAGTTTACGGCCGGTTTCAAGATATGCGGCCGGCCGTAAGGGGAGATCCTTGCGGGGCCGTATAATAGAATCGCGAGTTAACAGAACCCCCGCAAGGAATCGCAGCCTTACGGCCGATTTACGGCCGCTAATAGAATGAGGCCCATGGTCAGTGGATATGTTTTTCTACAACATTTGACACATAACACTCGAGCTTCAGGAATTTGTGGGGGAGATGCTTGATAACTGATTATGGCCAAAATTAGAGGTTAGTAGAGCCACCTTGGCGAAAATCTGTGTTTAGGCTTGCTTGTCATGCGTCCCTTCCATGGGAGACTGGAGTTTGTAGGAGTGATGGATGGAGTCACAGCAAATTACCCCACCCAGACTGACCTCTACCCGGAACCTGATATGATTGCATTTTTGTTGTTAATAACCTAAAAATGATGATTAGTGATATTAAGTGACGTAGAATAGTTTAAGATATATTTCACCTGTTAAGGTGATAATTACTGAAACTGAGATTAAGAGATATTAAGAGATATTTTACCTGATGAGGTGTTACTTTAAGAAGCACTGTAGATATAGATTAACAGAGGTGTACCTTACCTTTAAAAGGTGTACCTTACCTAAAAAAAGGTGTGACAGGGGTACCTTAGCATTAAAAGGTGTTTTGACTAGACTTATTCTCGGAGCGGTGCTGATTTAATGGAAAGATAAGAAATTGTATTTGCTACACAATTTCGACTGGCACTGAAGGGAAACAGTGGCTGTTGGCATAAGAATTGCGTATGAATTGGGCTAATTTATGTGTTTTGAGAACTGAGTGCTGTTTGCAGTGAGGTGTGTAAATTTGAGAGAAAAGAGGGGTTTGTCCCTCCATTTTGGTCGTTATTTAGAGTGTGCTAGTATTTACGGTGTTCTGTATCTTTATTTGCTGTGTGTTCTAAGCTGGTTATTTTATTTGTTGTTGGATTGCTAAACACGTGCTGTTTTGTGTTCTGTTGAAATTGTTCCATGTTGCTTTAAGAATTACTGACAGCTTAGCAGTAGAGCAGGGGTTCTCAATCTCTCTAGAGCCGCAACCCTTTGATAAAATTTCCCAAGTTGTGGTGACCCCTAACAGTAAAATAATTTTCAGACTTTCATATCACACACTCTCACCCTGTCACACACACTCACACTGAGCCTGACATATCACACACACTGACCCTGTCATATCACACACACTGACCCTATCACACACACACACCCTGTCATATCGCACACACACTTAGCTTGTCACACACACACTGAGCCTTTCACACACACTCACCCTGTCATATCATACACACTGAGCCTGTCACACACACTCACTCTGTCACACACACACTCACCCTGTCAAATCACACACACACTGAGCCTGTCACGCACACTCACCCTGTCATACACACACACACTGAGCCTGTAACACACACTCACCCTGGGTTGAGGTGTGCTGCACCTAGGATAGGCAGCCTGTGAGCAGATCAGATCAGCTCTCTCCCTGGCTCCTCCATGTGCTCAGAAGTAGGAAGCGCAGGCTTGTTCTGGCACTGCACTGATCTGATCCCGCCCCCCTAGCAGACTGTTAATCCCCTGCTTCCCAGATCAAGCTCCTCACAAGCACAAGTATGGAAAAAAGATGTCCAAAGTGTTCCTCCAATGCTCAGCATTGTGTCTTCCTCCTCTGCCACCCCTACCAATATAACTCCCGGGGTGCTCGTCCACCCCCTCCTACACTTCTTTTGGCCGAGCCCTGGCAAAACGTCATTCGACCCCCGGAGGGGTAGTGACCCCCAGGTTGAGAAACACTGCAGTAGAGAGACAGTGTAGGAGGCACGCCACCATGTGCACGCCCTCCCTTTTCCCCCTCGCTCTCTTGTTTCAATTTTGATTCTGTGTTGATTTCTGTGTGCAAGTATACTTTTTTTAGTTGAAAGACAGAGGTGTGCACATTTTGTTTTTGCTAGGTTTTTAGTGTATAGAGTATTTTATGTCTATTTCCATTGCAATGGATTCAATTTGAAGATGGCGTGCTTTCCATTTTTTGTGTTTTAAAGTGTTATTTTTCCTTTTTCAAAACATGCATGTTATCTGTTCTGGGTTTGCTAATATTTATCTGTATTCTGGTGTTCGGAAAATATTGTTTTTTATTTTTATTTATTTACCCCGTAGAGTATGTATTGCCTAATTAGGGTGAGGATGGCATTAGGATTAATTTTGTAAACTTTGTATTTTGCTATGTGTGTATGTTTTTTTTTCTGCTCCGTCATGTTAAATCCAGCTGGTAAAAATGTTTTGTTGTGAAAATTCTGAGGAGATTCAATTAATAGAGTTAAAGATTTTATTGTGTTACATTTTGTTTTTATATGTATATGTGTAATTCGGTATTTTATGTTGTTTTGACTTAATGTGTCTTGTGTTTGGTTTAATGAAGTTGTGATTAATAGACAGTTGTTAATAGCGACATATGTGTGTTTAAAGTTAGTTTGAGATTTGAGAGGCTGCTCAGACCACCATAAATGATATCCATAGCATGTTTATACTGATAATATAGAGTCTGTTTAATTTTATATTCTGTGGAACTAACTGTTAGAAATTGTTTGCTTTGTTGTTTAGTCATGTTTCAGAAATAATTTAGAGAAGAAGATTTTATGATTTAAGTTATGTTTTTCTGTAAGTATAGCGTTTTTGCCCAAGTGCCATTTTAAGCTTCTCCCTTCCCCAGAAGGTTTTTCAACCCCCCTTTTATCCTTCAAGGTATAGAGTGAAGAGTGAACACTGTCCCTGTAAAGATGAAAGAATGTATTAGAACGAGTAATTTATGTAGATCAGGTCAACCGTGCACGGAGTAATTGTCTAACCTGCCCATGTAATAAGAAGTATTCCTTATTTATTGCTAGTATAGATAGTGCCCTACCCTGTTGTGGTCCCAGGTGTTTTGCACCTGCTGCACTAGCTGTAGCTTCCCCTGCTTCAAGAGTAATAATGATTTTTATGGAAATATTGATGTGAGACAGGATTAAATAAGTAAGTTGTTTCAGTAAAATTTTGTGTAAGTATAGAAAACATTGTGTATTTATCACCATAAAGTATCACATGTACTTTGAGAAATTGATTTTATGGGGGCGTGACCGGAAATGAGTAGTGCAGATGAGTGAGACGTCTGCGGGGGTGAGAGGGAGAGCCGGTAGATAAACAGTACGCTCAGTATGCTCAGAATGCTCAGTTAAACAACGCACAAATAATAATAAGACAGCAAACACAAGTCAATAGCTGGATGCAGCCTGATGGAGTTTCAGTACTGACTTTGTACCCAAGGGAAATTCGACCTGACATAGCAGATGGGAGCGGACCCGCAGCACGGAAGTGAGAGCTCCTAGGGTGAGACACGGGAGAGAGTCACTGAAGCAGCGTGTGGGAGTGCCAGCAGATGAACAGTATGCCCAGTGAGACACTACACAAGGCAGCAAACACAAGCTAATAGCCGGAAGGAGTTTAAGGCATTGACTTCTCACACGTGGGAAATCTGGCCCGATACAGTAGCTGGGTACGGACCAGCAGTGTGGAGGAGTGAGCCCCAGGAGTGAGACGCATGAGCGAGAGCAGTACCTGAGTGGTGGTCAGATGTGGGAAGTCATAGAGGCCCTGAGGCACTGAAGCAACGTGTGGTAGAGCCAGCAGATGAACAGTAAGCTAAGTGAAACACTGCACGAAAAATAACAAGGGAGCAAATACAAGCTAACAGCTGGATGGAGTTTAAGACACTGACTACACACCGATGGAAAATTTGACCCGATACAGCAGCTAGGAGTGGACCTGCAGCACGGAGGAGAGAGCTCCATAGGTGAGAAGCGGGGCTGAGAACTGTACATGGTGGTGGCCTTCAATATGAGGGACGCCATAGAGATGTGAGCTCCAGGGGCTAGACGCAGAACCGGAGAGGAGGTCCCACGTGGGACGCCATAGAGGCCCTGAGGCGCTGAAGCAACGTGTGGGAAAGCCAGCAGATAAACAGTACGCTAATTGAAATACTGCATGAACAATAACAAGACAGCAAACATAAGTTATCAGCTGGATGGAGATTAAGACACTGACTACAAACCTATGGGAAATCTGACCCGAGGAGTGGACCCGTAGCAAGGAGGTGAGAGCTCCAAAGGTGAAGATGCGAGAGTGAGAACTGTACATGTTGGTGGTCTTTAACATGAAAGACGCCATAGAGCAGCAAGTGGGAGAGTCAGCCGATGGTGGGGCAGTGAGAACCCTGGCGGAGTTAGAGCTACCAAGGTGGAGGAAGGGAAGGAGTGACAACTAACAGCCCATTTGCTCTGTTGACAATTGAAACGGAGGAATCATATACATGGGAGTAGGTGATGTATATGGCATATACCTGGAGGTGAGAGCTCCAGTGGAGCACCCGTTTATTACTTGGGTCCAAGGACAGGTTGTATTTAACAGACGGCTTGGAGATATTTTAGTGGCTCTGGACAGTCCTGATCTTGCATAATAGATAGAAAAGTGACAATAATTTCAATAAGACGCATAATTTATGGATACTCATTCCATCAACCTTTTTTGAGCTTTACTGCGTCCTGTATCCAGAGGCATAAATAATATGGATCTATAATAGGGGTATATACTACATACAAGGTATTGGGCTAAGAAATCGAGGTTAAAAGACTCCTTATATAATGTGAAAGTCAGAATCTGAATGGCCTAGATGGATGATGGTAGAGGTGGGTAATAGAGTCAGCCCCTCCAGAGGATAATTAACAGAGAATTTTCCCAGAAATAAGAAATTAAGATGTCAAATAAAACTAAATCTAAGGAGAAAAATAGAGACAATACAGAAAATTCTACCCATTTTCTCTCCAAAAAGCAGTTCAGTAAATAAATTGCAAAACGAATCTCAAACGATTATGAAAGATAAAAATCAAAGTAGAGGAAGTAATACCAAATCCTCAGACTTTAATGATTCAAATATAATGGGAGAGGACCTACCGTCACCAGCAAAAATGAGAGAAATTATGACAGAATTCCAATCAACCGATTTAAAAGAACAAATAGGGGAGAATTACAAAGCCATAAGGAGACACACTCAAGAATTGAGGAGTTGGAGACTAAGCTGGAAAAGCTTATCAAAGATCATATCACAGTTATAACATATACAACCGCACTAGAGAGAAAAGTGACTGACATAAAATAATAAATATAGAAAATAGATCTAGATGGAAAAATATCAGATTAAGGGGATTCCCGGAATCGGTCACTGAACAAGATTTGAAAAAGTATATTATGGACTTTTTTTCTATCTTGGTCTCAAGGCTCACTTAAGAAATAAATGTCTTGGACACAGTCCATAGGATTTTTTTTACCATATAGATTAAAAGGGTCTCAGCCTAGAGATACAATGGTTCGATTTCACAGTATTACAGATAAAGAAGATATTATGAAAACAAGCTACAAACAAAGAACCTTTTCGGCTCCATATAAGGACATTAAAATATTCTCAGATATAGCACTAGCTACACTAATAAAGAGGAAAACATATGGTAACATCACACAAGCCTTGATACGGCTAGGAATAAGTTATAAATGGAGATTCCCGGAAGGCCTTCTGATTTATAAAGACTCACTGTGGCATAAAATTGTGACAGTAGAGGAAGGAGAGAATCTATTATGCAAATTGGATATAGTAATAGAGAAAACCCAGAAGACAGAGACAAAAATTGACTTATAATTAAAAGCCTCTGAGTGGCAAATGGTTAAATAACCTGATGCAAAAATTTATTTTGAAAGGAAAGGCTGAATGTAATTAAGGGAATAATGAGCACAAAAACTATTTTCTTTAGAGTAATGTAGGTGTTATCAGAGATTTAGGGTGCTAAGATTCACTACCGGTAACCCGGAAATAATGTAGAAGAATATACAGTATATTCACTTAGTATATGTACACAACACATTGAGGAAAAGTAAGATAAAAGAGTGATGTTTACAATAGTTAATTAGCCCTTAGTGAGTGAAAATTGGCTAAATAAAACATTAATATTTAGACACATATAGTTTTAATTATAATATGAAGAGGATTGGTGGAGACTAAAAACACTCACTTAATTATTTATATTAAAGAATACTATTATACACCAAAATTACAAACAAGTGATATTCACTTGTCGTTATTCGGTTAGTATGAGAATAATAAAAAGCACTAGTAAAATGCACCTAGTTGATAGTATAGTAGGGTAACACAAGGCAATATTATGCTATTACTAAGGATGGCTTATTTTATTTTATTTTTTGGTGTTTTTGTTTCACTTTCAAACAAATACACTATAAGAAATAACAGCAAAAAGAAAACAATAAATATATTTCTCTATAGACAACATACAGGTAATGTACATTAAAGATATGAGGCAAGTAGGATGAAATGCACTATGGCTCTCCCTTTTAGGACCCTTTTGGGTCCTCCGATACCCCCTCATTTTTGTACATTGGCGTAATAGCCCTGTAAGATGAAATTGCATAGGAGATCCTATGCAATTAGGAGTTTGAATGTAAGTATGAAAGTTGACAACCAAATGTTTAGATTTAAGAGAGAGCACAAGAGGATAAGGAATAGGAGAAGCTTGAAAAACAAAGGACATTTTGCAAGATAAAACTTAGATGATAAAAATGGAATTGGAACAATGATTTTTTTTTTTTTAGGAAATTTCAAATATGTCACAGGGGAAACAGAATAAACAAGAAAAGAGATGGGAATTAAGGTGATATCTCAAAATGCTAGGGGTTTAAATACCACTTATAAAAGAAGGATTGCCCTTGCAAGTTTTGTTAAGGAGAAAGCAGACATTGTACTCCGGTATTAATTTTTTGTTGCTGTAGAGATTAGGTTTTTAAGTGTGTGTGTGTGTGTGTGGGGGGGGGGGGGGGGGGGGGGGTCAGTCTCCCTGTTTGTTTTTCTTGAGTTTGCTATTTGACTGTTCAGGAGGAGCTGTTTATGTGTGGGGATGTCTTGTATGTTCTGATTGTGATGTGTCTATGTGCTCTGAAGGGAGATTTGCCTTTTCTCCTGGAATAATATACTGAATATTGTATATCCAGATCATATTGTTACATTTCTGTGTAAGGATTGACCTAGTTCCAAGGTCATATGCTGAGATAACTTCTAGTGAACTAAGGCAATTTTGATTTTGTTTAAAAGGGCCAGAGCAACTTGTGATATTTTTTAAGGAAGTATTCTTTTTCTAATGTACAATTATGATGGCTTTTAAGGATTTAGGAAATATTATATTATATATCAATTTTTTGAACACTCAATTGGTCTGTAAAGCATTAAATGTGATAAAATTATGACAAAAAAGAGGTATAATTTTTATAGACATTGCAAGGTAGAATTAATTTTGGTACCAATCTAATGAAATGATCAGGTGTGATATTAACAGCAAAAGAAGGAAGGTTTGCATGGTAACCAGTCTTTGTACTCAAAAGAAATATTGATTATTTAATAATCATCAGGTTAAATTGGTTTATGATCCCAGAATTATAGAAGGAGTAAAGTACACTACTTTTAGAGTAATATTTAAAAGCACATGTAACTGTTCCAAAGACCATAAATATTATGTTTTTAAGATAACAATTAACAAGGTGAAATTATTTATTGGTTATGATAAGAGTACAGCATAGTCAGAAATGTCAACTGATTAAGAATGTATTTTTTTTATTTTTTATTTTTTTATTTATGTTTTTCCTTTTTTGATTTTTGATTTGTTTTTCAGGCAAGGTTATTTTTTAGTTGTAATTTTTATGCTCATTGAAGCTACCCTCATGTTGATATTTCTCTCTGTTGGAATAAATGTGGTATGTGCACAATCCCTATCTCCTGGGTACTGCACAAGTGGATATTGAAGGGTGCCCATATCCCTAAAAAACAGTGTATGATATCCTATCTGGTTAAAGAACCGTATCATACAAATTCTGTGTTATTGTTGTTGTGTATTATGTACTATGTTTTATTTTTCCATGTTGCATAAATACAGACCCCCATAAGCCCTTAATTAACCCTATAACTCATGGGGTCAATACAGACCCCCATAAGCCCGTAATGAACCCTTTAACTCATGGGGGTCTATACAGACCCCCATAAGCCTTTAATTAACCCTATAACTCATGGGGGTCAATTCAAACCCCCATAAGTCTTAATTAACCCTGTCACTCATGGGGGTCAATACAGAACCCCATAAGCCCTTAATTAACCCTGTCACTCATGGGGGTCAATACAGACCCCCATAAGCCCTTAATTAACCCTATAACTCATGGGGGTCAATACAGACCCCCATAAACCTTAACTAAACCCTATTACTCATGGGGGTCAATACAGATCCCCATAAGCCCTTTATTACCCTATAACTCATGGGGGTCAATACAGACCCCCATAAGCCCTTAATTAACCCTGTCACTCATGGGGGCCAATACAGACCCCCATAAGCCCTTAACTAACCCTATAACTCATGGGGGGCAACAGAAACCCCCATAAGCCCTTAATTAACCCTGTCACTCATGGGGGTCAATACAAAACCCCATAAGCCTTAATTAACCCTGTCACTCATGGGGGTCATTAGAGACCCCATAAGCCCTTAATTAACCATATAACTCATAGGGGTCAATACAGACCCCCATAAGCCCTTAACTAACCCTATAACTCATGGGGGGCAACAGAAACCCCCATAAGCCCTTAATTAACCCTGTCACTCATGGGGGTCAATACAAAACCCCGTAAGCCTTAATTAACCCTGTCACTCATGGGGGTCATTAGAGACCCCATAAGCCCTTAATTAACCATATAACTCATGGGGGTCAATACAGACCCCCATAAGCCCTTAATTAACCCTGTCACTCATGGGGGCCAATACAGACCCCCATAAGCCCTTAACTAACCCTATAACTCATGGGGGGCAACAGAAACCCCCATAAGCTCTTAATTAACCCGGTCACTCATGGGGGTCAATACAAAACCCCAAAAGCTTTAAATAACCCTGTCACTTATGGGGGTCAATAGAGACCCCATAAGCCCTTAATTAACCATATAACTCATGGGCGTCAAAACAGACTCCCATACGCCCTTAATTAACCCTGTCACTCATGGGGGTCAATACAGACCCCCATAAGCCCTTAATAAACCCCATCACTCATGGGTGCCAATACAGACCCCCATAAGCCCTTAATTAACCCTATAACTCATGGGTGTCAACACGGACCCCCATAAGCCCTTAATTAACCCTATCACTCATGGGGGTCAATATAGTCCCCAGTAAGCCTTAATTACCCCTTCACTCATGGGGGACAATACAGACCCCCATAAGCCCTTAATTAACCCTATAACTCATGGGGTTCAACACAGACCCCCATAAGCCCTTAATTAACCCTGTCACTCATGGGTGTCAATACAGACCCATATAAGCCCTTAATTAACCCTATAACTCCTGGGGGTCATTGCAGACCCGCATAAGCCTTAATTAACCCTGTTACTAATGGGGGTCAATACAGACCCCCATAAGCCCTTTATTACCCTATAACTCATGGGGGTCAATACAGACCCCCATAAGCCCTTAATTAACCCTGTCATGCATGGGGGCCAATACAGACCCCCATAAGCCCTTAACTAACCCTATAACTCATGGGGGGCAACAGAAACCCCCATAAGCCCTTAATTAACCCTGTCACTCATGGGGGTCAATACAGAACCCCATAAGCCTTAATTAACCCTGTCACTCATGGGGGTCCATAGAGACCCCATAAGCCCTCAATTAACCCTATAACTCATGGGGGGCAGCAGAAACCCAGATAAGCCCTTAATTAACCCTGTCACTAATGGGGGTCAATACAGAACCCCATAAGCCTTAATTAACCCTGTCACTCATGGGGGTCCATAGAGACCCCATAAGCCCTCAATTAACCCTATAACTCATGGGGGTCAATACAGACCTCCATAAGCCCTTAATTAAGCCCGTCACTCATGGGGTCAATACAGACCCCAATAAGCTCTTAATTATTCCTATAACTCATGGGGGTCAATACAGACCCCCATAAGCCCTTAATTAACCCTGTCACTCATGTGGGTCAATACAGTCCCCCATAAGCCTTAATTAACCCCGTCACTCATGGCAGTCAATACAGACCCCCATAAGCCCTTAATTAACCCTATAACTCATGGGGGTCAATAAAGACCCCCATAAGCCCTTAATTATCCCCGTCACACATGGGGGTCAATACAGACCCCCATACGCCCTTAATTAACCCTATAACTCATGGGGGTCAATACAGCCCCCCATAAGCCTCTATTTATCCCCAGCAGTCCCATAAGGGTATATTATGACCCTTATGGGCAGTTACAACCCTAACATTAATCACATAAGTGCCATGACGGTCTTCAAGGACCATCATGACACTAAGTACAAACACTACACTGCATTATACCCCCCAATAAACCATTAAATCTAAACTAACCCCCCTCTACACTAATCTACCTACACTACCAACCTACCCCCTAATAAACACCCCCATCACTCTAATGACAGAAAATAAATAAACCTAAGTCACAAAAAGTAAAAAAATCTACCTTTTAGAAAATAAAAAACCTAAGTCCCAAAAAATAAAAATACTACATTACAGAAAATAAAAAAACCTAAGTCCCAAAAAATAAAAAATATACATTACAGAAAATAAAAAACCTAAGTCACAAAAAATAAAAAAGGAACATTACAGAAAATAAAAAAATACGCTACAACCCCCCCCCCCCCCCAACTACAGAAAAAAAATGACACACCTGAAAAGGAAAGACATACACAATACATACAATACAATACAAATACTATAAAATACAATACCCCCTATCTAACATACAATCAATCAATCCTATCTATCTAAAATACATCCCCCTATCTATCTAATATACAATAAATCCTAACTATCTAAAATACATCCCCATATCTACTATGACAGGCTTCTGACAGGCTCCACACTTTCAAACAATCCTCCAACTGGAGGTAGCAGCAGGCCTTGATTGCAGCCACACCCTGCCTTTTGAGCAGGTTGTTAATTCTCTCACTCCTGGGGAGAAGTCATCAAGAGCTCTCTTCTGCCCCCTGGTGGCACTTCAACACAGTGATGATAAATCCAAAATTATTATTTCTTATGCAAAATTTGCCCATTGGGCATAAAAGAAAAGATATCCAGAAAATTCACTCTATCTTTGGGAAATCTAAAAATTTTTTGGTTATCAATAGTCCAAGGAGGTGGTAATCTTCCCAATATTGAATGGGCAAATTGGTCATCATTAGTTAATATGGCTTTAGATTGGCAAAAATGTAACATGAAATTTATAGATCATGACTGAGAGATAGACAGAAATAATAAAAAAGATGTTGATTACATCTTGAATAATCATAGAGCTCAAATTGCCAAATCTATAAAAAATAACATTCTAACTTATCGAGTGATTCCGATTTGGAGACTGATATATAGTAAATTACTTATATATATATAAATATATATATATATATATATATATATATATATGTATGTATATAGGTGCTCATCACGAGGCATGAAGGACACCAAAGGCGCTCATTGCAGTGATTGCAATCCGGGCCGAAGCACGTAGATGCAACTGCGGCCCTCGCAAACCTAGGCACAAAGTTGCGCGGTTGCACAAAATTACGATTTAAGTGGCCGAACAACCAAACTGAAAAGAGCACCAAAAAACCCCCAAATATGCCTCAAAATAACACACTTACACACAGCACAGGGGAAGAGCCAGGGAGCCTGTGAGTGAGGTTGCATGTTAATTTGAGGCATATTTGGCATTTTTTCATGATTGAAAATCAGCTAAGCGAGGAAAAAAATGGTGGCCGATAAAATGTAACAGGATGAAAAAAATCCTGAAGGCAGTAAAAAAAAAAACCAAAGCCGGTACCACTTAACGCAAGAGAGTAACACTTAATCCAAGACAGTAACATTTAACCCAAGGCAGTAACACTCATCACAAGGCTCCTAAACAATATGCGATGAGCGCCGAAGGTGCTCAAGCGCGAGGCCTATAAAGTACACAGGGGGAGAAGCATGCAATGAGCACCAAAGGCGCTCATCATGGGGCTCGCGATGAGCGCCAAAGGTGATTATTGCAAAGCAGAAAAGTTCCAAAAACGGTAATAAGTGGCAAAGACGCTCATGGCAAGGCCTGTAAAGTACACAGGAAGAGGATCGCGATGAGTGCCGAAGGTGCTCAGAGGGCCCATAGCCTCACATTGTGTGGTAAACAGCATTGCCAGGCTTACATTTTTATTCCCTCCATTTTTGATGGGCAATTTCCTAGTATATATATATATATATCACATATTATAATTGTCCAACTACAAATCGTCGTCACGCTGTGTTGCGTAGTGCGTACGACTTAGCGATGAGCGCCGCAGGCGCTCATCGCCCGGCGAGCCTCGCACAGCGAGGCGAGCCATTAAACCGTACCACCGCTCGCGTAGCAGTGCGAGCCATTACGTTAAACCGTAGCACTTTGGCAATGAGCGCCGCAGGCGTAGCGAGGCGAGCCGTTAAACTGTAGCACTTAGAAAAAAAAATACGAGATGAAAAAAATTACGAGATAAGCGACGGAACGAAAACAATAAAAAAAATACTAAATACACACTAAAAAATAAAAAAAGGTCACTTACAGCATGGGGAACCAGGCAGGACATCTGGGAGTGAGTTGGAACTCCAATTTACATTGATTTAGATGACTTACAAAGATCGAAAATCGGCTAAGCGAGAAAAAAATGGACGCCCAAAAAATGAAAACAAGGCTATACTACTACGAACTGCGTAAAACACAGCCACAGACGTATGTGCTCGAAAAACGAGACAAAGGATGCGCATTAACCGCACAATGAGTAAAAAGACAGTAGCGAGTACATTTCACGAAACGCAATAACAGATTTACGCATTAACACAGATTTCCCGCCTTTGTCTCGCGCCACATCGGATTTCCCGCCTAAAACAACGCATTTGTCTCGCGGAACAGCGGATTTCCCGCCTAAAACAATGCATTTGTCTCGCGCACAAAGCCTATATATAGGGCGCACTTGACACATCACTGACACTTTCTCCTCAGGTGATGACAGTCTGACTGGACGTTTTCTGATGCCGGGAAATCTCAAGAGATTGTTAGCTCTTCAGGATACTGCTTCATCATTATTACATTAAAAAAGGTAAATATCATTTATAATTTTTAATTAATAAATTGGTACTTACTTAATAAATCAAAAATATTAAATTTAATTAATAGAAAAATAATATTGTGCTTACCTGTGTGAAACAATTGGTAATAACATTCATAATGTACATTAATTAATTAATTAATCATTAATATCAAAACTAGTTAACGTTTAAGAATGTGAATAAAAAAGCAACACGTTGATTCATTAATTATTAATGTACATTAATTTAATAATTATTTTGTTATATATTGTGATTACCTGTGTGAAAAAATTGTTAATAACATTCATAATGTACATTCATTAATTAATTAATCATTAAAATCAAAATTAGTTAACGTTTAAGAATGTGAATAAAAAAGCAACACATTGATTAATTATTAATGTACATTAATTTAATCATTATTTTGTTATATATCGTGATTACCTGTGTGAAACAATTGTAAATAACATTCATAATGTACTTTATTTAATTAATTAAACATTACTAATCATTAATATCAAAAAAGGTTAACGTTTAAGAATGTGCATAAAAAAAGGAACACTTTGATTAATTAATTATTAATGTACATTATTTAAATAATTCAGTTCTTATATATTTAGTATAAAATAAACCAAAAAAAAAAAAAAAAAAGGCTATATACTCATGCTTACATGTTGATGTTAGATTTAGTCACACATTACTTTAATATTAATGAACATTAATTGATTCTTATTTCATTAGTAATGTACATTATTTTAATAATTCAGTTGTAACATACTCATTTTAAAATACCCCTCAAACAAAAAAAAAAAGGGAATAGACTCATGCTTATGTCTTGACGTTATATTTAGTCAGACATTAATTTAAGATTAATACAGATTAATTTAGTCTTATTTAAAGACTAACAGTAATATTGAGTGTATGTTTTTAATCTATGCTTACATGTGTGTGTTCATGCTGATTGATTGATATATTTATTTCATGTTTTTAATGTATGCAAAAATATGTATGTTAAGCCTCATTGATTGATACAGATGAAGCAACATATTATACATTAATTTTACTATTTTGTATAATTGCAGTGAACTGTAGCTGAATGAACAGAGATAGTGACTTTCAGACACATTCGGTAATTTCCGCACAATTGCCAGACCAAGAAAAATATACAAAACTTTGGGAGATTGTTACACATAGAATGATTCATGGCCCATGTGGAGAGATGAATCCTAATTCACCATGTATGGAAAATTAAAATGTACTAAAGAATTTCCAAAACAATTTCAAATGCAAACTTATGCAAATTATGATGGATATCCTTTGTATAAAAGAACACAAGGACAAACAGCTATTATCCGTGGCCAAAAGGTTGATAATAGATTTGTCGTTTCATACAATCCACATTTGCTCATCAAGTACAATGCACACATCAATGTGGAAGCTTGCACTTCGATTAAATCAATTAAGTATGTGTATAAATATATATACAAAGGATATGACACAGCTACTGTTGTTGTACAAGGTGCTGCAAATGAAAACGAAAATCCAATTTTACATGATGAACTATCAAATTATTTAGATGCTCGGTATGTGAGTGCTCCTGAAGCAATGTAGCGCCTTTTGAAATTTGAGATGCATGATCGGTCACATGCTATCTATCGTTTAGCTGTACATTTGCCTCAAAGTCAGTTGGTTTGCTATACTCAAGGAAATGAAAGAACTGCATTATATCAAAGTGAAGACAGAGATACCACACTTACTGCATGCTTTAAATGAAACTGTCAGGATACGCAGGCCATACAATTTTTATACATAGAGATACCATATCACTATGTATTTGTAAATGGTCTATGGCGACAACGAAGAAGAGATGCACATAAAATTATACCACGCATTTATACCGTCAGTCCAAGGGACATTGAACATTTCAGCTTAAGATTACTTCTGCTACATGTTCCCGGTGCACAGAGTTTTGAGCATTTACGTACAGTGAATGACTTATAGTTTATGATACATTCCTATTAGCTGCAAGACATCAAAATTTCATAGCTGATGATACAGAATGGGAGAGGTGTCTGGAAGAAGCAGCACTATGTCAAATGCCTAAGCAAATGAGACAACAATTTGCATTCATTTGTATATTTTGCAATGTACCTGATGCTTTCACTTTGTGGGAAACATTTAAATTAAACATGTCAGAAGATTTCTTGAAACGTTACAGAGAACCAATAGCTCTGTTAAAAACATTGATGGAAATCCAAGAAATATTGTTGGCTCATGGATTAAATTGTGCAAGTTTTAATTTACCTGATCCAGGACTTATAGATGACATCAATTTTGATGATTATGACCCTGAGCTTCAAAAACAAAAAAAACAAGAAAAACTGGCAACTTTAAATATTTTACAGTTAGAAGCATTTCATGCCATCACAAATGCTACAGATGATGAAATGGTCAAAGACCGGTATTTCTATCTAGACGGACCAGGTGGATCAGGAAAAACGTATCTGTAGAATTGTTTGATGAGTTATATTCGATCACAGGGTCAGATAGCTATGCCATTTGCAACAACTGGAATTGCTGCACTTTTGTTAGATGGTGGTAGAACTGTGCATAGTGGATTTAAGCTGCCAGTTCCCATTTTGGAAACATCAGTGTCAGATATTCGATTACAAGAATTCCTTACAAGCAAAAAAATTTAAACTAACTAAACTAATTATCATAGACGAGGCAACAATGATGTCATGTCATGCATTGCAATGTATTGACAGATTGTTAAAAGTTGTAATGGATAATAAGTTGCCATTTGGTGGAAAGGTGATGCTGTTAGGAGGAGATTTTAGGCAAACATTACCTGTTGTGCCACACGGAAATAGAACGGAGATTATTGAAACATGTATCAAGACCAGTAAACTGTGGCAAATATTTACACATCTCAAATTAGAATTAAATATGAGATCTGAAGGCCAAAATGAATTCATTGACTGGTTAATTAAAATCGGAGATGGAAAACTTCCAGAAATACAGCATTTACCAAATGATACCATTGAAATTCCATCAGAAATGGTTTGCAATGAATCACTCATATCAGCCATATTTCTAAACACTCGTAATAATGAGGATTACTCAGACATTGCAAACAAAGTGATATTAACATCAAAAAAATATTGATGCCTTGAATGTAAATAACGAAATTTTAAAATACATCAATGCACCACAAAATAATTATTACAGTGCAGATTCTATTCTGTCAGATGATAAAGACAGTGAATCAAATTTTAGTATCAAATTTATAAATTCGTTAACACCATCTGGAATGCCCCCACATATTTTACAATTGAAAAAAGGCGCAATTGTTATGTTATTGCGAAATATGAATCCAAAAAAAGGACTTTGTTATGGGACCAGATTAATTGTACATGAGTTAAAAGATCATTTTATACATGCAGAAATTTTAACTAGTACCCATAAAGGTGAACAAGTTTTTATACCAAGAATTGATTTAGCTCCAAGTGAGAGTGGTATGCCCTTTGTCCTTCAACGGAGACAAATTCCAGTTATCATGGCATTTGCCATGACCATCAATAAATCCCAAGGACAAACTTTTAAGTCAGTTGGGATTTTTTTAAAAGAACCAGTTTTTGCACATGGACAACTCTATGTGGCTTTTTCAAGGTGCACTAATCCAAAAGAAATTAAAGTGCATGTTGAAGAAAACGAAACTCAAGGTCATTTATTGGACAATGGATGTGTTTACACCAAAAACATTGTCTACTATGAGGTGTTGGAAAGATAGAGGACATCAGTTTCATTTTAATGCCAACATTTTATGGTACTCAATATGATTGCACAAAAGCAATATTTCAATTAAAACACATAAATAATGGACAAAAAAAAAAGAAAAGTGGTTTGACTTCGATGAGAAATTTAAAGTACTCTGGGACTCTTTAAATAGGGGACCACTATTTCACTTATGAAAATCTATGTGATAATTGCAGAATGGACAAACTGAAAAAAAAACAAAAATTAACTGAATTTTTCAGGATTTACAAGAGTTAAATGTTATTGTTTGATGTTACAATTTCAGATGTTAAATATGTGTATTTTGAATTTAAAAAAAAGTTTGATAAATATATATGTGGTATAGTCAAACATGTATTGTTAGTATAAAGTTGAAGCATTTCATAATAATTGGAAATGTATTATTTAAAGACAAAGTATTGATTCAGGGAGAAATCCGATCGCCAGTTAATGGGGTCAGGAAGGAATTATTTTCAATATTTTCAATTTCAGGAATTACAAGTTTCAATAGGTGTTTTTTATTGTTTGCCTTCCTCTGGATTCAATGCTAATTTAGTTTAACAAGAGTTTAACAAATATGTTACAAATGATAAAAAGCATGTTATTGTTAAAACAATTTACTTACTCTAAGTTAATCTAGTCCGCAGGTACTCAGTGATAAATATGTATTGAAAAGTGTTAGTATTGTTAACAAAATGTTGAACAAATGTTTCATATAAAAGTTGCATGTTACAAAGTTTAATGTTTGTGAAATATAAGTTGAAAGTTAAAAAAATAAAAAGTTAAAAAAATTAATGTGTTTTTATTTTTAGAAACAAAAAAAAGGGACAAATGTAGCTGACTCATTTTGTGCTGCAAACAAATTTCACAACATTTAATTTTTATTGACTGTCATTTTTTGACAGGCAAGTCGCTAGTATATATATTGTGATCAGGATGGCCGCATATAGCGGTGGTTTCTTGAAAGAAGGGCTGATACCGGCTTGAAAGTGCAGCAAATAGGTTTATTTGAAGAAAGAAATAACAGCGGTAGCCGTAGCTCTGCTTTAAAAAAACAATTACTTCTCCGCGAGGTGGGAGAATGCCACCTTGTGGCCAGGTTGTAGACAGTCCTTTAACTTGGGTAGTCTGCCACCTGGTGGTCAGCTTGAAAACAGTCCTTTAACTTGGGTAGTGCCACCTTGTGGCCAGGAAATAAACAGTCTCTTTACAGGTGAGGGTCCCAGCGAGATTAGGTCGCCCTCTTCAGCAACCTCTGGGACACTGCTCCACTCTGGGTCACAGCTCCGCTCTCTGGGACACAGCTCCTCTCGCTCTGTGGGACACAGCTCCTCTCTCGCTCTGTGGGACACAGCTCCTCTCTCGCTCTGTGGGACACAGCTCCTCTCTCGCTCTGTGGGACACAGCTCCTCTCTCGCTCTGTGGGACACAGCTCTCCTCTCTGGGACACAGCTCTCCTCTCTGGGACACAGCTCTCCTCTCTGGGACACAGCTCTCCTCTCTGGGACACAGCTTCTCTCGCTCTGTGGGACACAGCTTCTCTCGCTCTGTGGGACACAGCTTCTCTCGCTCTGTGGGACACAGCTTCTCTCGCTCTGTGGGACACAGCTTCTCTCATTCTGTGGGACACAGCTTCTCTCGCTCTGTGGGACACAGCTTCTCTCGCTCTGTGGGACACAGCTCTCCTCTCTGGGACACAGCTTCTCTCGCTCTGTGGGACACAGCTCTCCTCTCTGGGGCACAGCGCTCCTCTCTGGGACACAGCGCTCCTCTCTGGGACACAGCGCTCCTCTCTGGGACACGGTTGCGGGTGAAGCATAGGGCCCGCCCGTCTCTCCCGTATGCTTCACCCCAGGGACCCTTGCATACACAAACTCACTTGTATTAACTTCTCTTTATCTTCACTTCTTCCCTGGGGCATAATACTTCAGCAACAACCGTGCCTAGGCCTTTAAGGCAAACTCTGCCTGGGATTCCTCACTAATCCCCTTCACTTACATGGCTTCCTTGTGACTTCACCTTCTGAGTCTGAAGTCAATCTTCCAGCTCACACGACTTGCTGTAGTCCCCGTTCTCCCAGTAACAGTCACTTGGCGATCCTTTACAGGGTAGTTCACAACTTCACTGTATTTCCACACCAGATCACCTTCCACTCTGTGCTTGCTTCTCTCAGCAGCACAGCTGCCCAGGGCCTAGTCAGCCCCACCCCACCTTTCCATGTCTGCTTTCCAGTCTTTTAAAGGGGAGTTGCTCCAATTAGGAGTTCTTCAGAAGTTTTAACTCCTTCACTTCTGACAAGAACTCACACTCCACTTGCTTGTCATCACTTCCAAGGAGCAAACGATCACAATATATATATATGCCAATTAAGTATAATCCAGAAATGTTTGGCCAACCGATATAGCCTTGTGAAAGTCAGGCTTAGATAATGTGGAATTCTTTATTAAATGAGGAAATAAAAAGATGATGACATTTCTCTATCTCAAGAGATTCATAGTATAGATAAATATTTAAATGATACTTATATCAGATAGGGAGCTATATTAATAGCTTAAGAAATTAAGGAATTCCTTTTTGGGAGACAAATGTAACAAATAAGCAGGTTCAA
The DNA here is from genome assembly GCA_027410445.1 of Discoglossus pictus. Taxonomy (NCBI): domain Eukaryota; kingdom Metazoa; phylum Chordata; class Amphibia; order Anura; family Alytidae; genus Discoglossus; species Discoglossus pictus. The sequence continues at coordinate 89,923,750 of CM050166.1, forward strand.
GGATATAATCAAGGAAGGATTAAAATGTCAAATATATATAAATGAATATGTGAACATTTTACCTCTATAATAAATATTGACATTTTGCCACAACCTGGATAATACACAGATAAAACATAGACTTTCTGGAATTTCAAATGTTTGTTGCTCCTGTGGCTTATTTTGAACAACAATTGAAAATTATTCATTAAGGTTATTATCTTCCCAATATTTGGCCCTATTCTATTGCCCAATTCGTAAATTTGTAAAAACACCTAAAACTGCTCTTAATATTGCCACATATTCTATTAGCTACTCACAATCTGATTATGAGTTACCCACCAACCATCACTATGGCCAGCCAAAGATGCAAATTTGGCCTTAGAACTTCATTGATTTTAGCACAGCTCAAATATTACGAGCTCTAAATAATAATAAGTTACATAAAACCGATATTCTATTAGACCCTTAGTTCTAGCTTGCAAATAACTTCTAACCCACAACTGAAAAAAAGTATTACTTTTCTGCCAAAAATATTGTGTGTACTAAATAGGACTTGCAAGGGCTTTTTCAAACACTTATTAAAGCTGTAACAGCAATTAAAAACACAATACTGTACTTTAAAACCATGGGAAGGCATGGAAAGACTTAATTAATTGTACAACAGTCTCAAACCACAAATATGCAATTATTTTTTTCTTTTAAATGTTATTTCTAAGTAATATTGATCCCAGGACTCAAGGGGTTAATACATATCATGAAACCCACATGGACTAAAGCAGACGATCTAATGCATTTATAGAGTGCTAGATTGTGAGCCCGATCTACAAATACTACTTATTGGAACTAATACATTTGTAGCCTCCGATTGAAGATTACGTCTAACTTCCAAGTTTTCCTGACATCATGATGACGGTCTCATTTACTATTGGCTGTGTCTAAGAAGTAAATTACTGGCTTGCTTAAATATTGTCAGATCGTATGATCACGCCCACTGAAATCCTACTTAAAAAGGCAGGGTTTATAAGTTTAGGCTTAAGGAGGTAAATTGCGGGCTTGAGTCAATAGAATACATCTAAACATTTAGTGAAAAAAAACAACTGCAGTCAAATTTAGAAGTTTGCATTTGCCAGCTCATAATAGATTCGGGCCCATTGTGTGTTGATTTAAGCAGAACTGTTTACACAAATGTTCTAAATGTAAGATATGGAATCCTTCCTGTATTAAGTTTTTTCTGGTCATATGGTTTAATTTGCAAATTCTGGAAAAAAATGAAAATTAGTAAGAATTAATATGGTCTCTCTTTTATCATGGCTGTATTCAATTTATTATCATATACTATTATTTTTGTAACATTTATTGGATTTAATGTTCTGCAATGTTTTATTCTCTTAGTTCTTTCTTTTTTTATCTTAATGAAATGTACTATTATAATATATGTTAATTAACATATTTACCATGTACAAAATATAATAAAGAAATCATATAGAAAAAACTAAATAACTTAGGCCTCCATGCCAAGCCCCTATATCCCAGATTACAATAGATTTAAGGGCAAAGTGAATCCTGTTAGCTATGGTAATCACCCATCCTGGAAACATTGTGAGAGAACTGTTACAAATGACTGCGGCAAGCCAAAGCCACAAACTTTTCCATTGATTTTTCCACTAGCCCTATATTACAAGTGTCTTCTTCTCCAAAACCCTATGCTAATCAGACTTTACTGAGCCTGCGCATAATAGGGGAGGCTTATAAAGGGGAAAGAAGAAGAAAAACGTATGAGTACTAAAGAGCCCTCACATAGGGTTTTAAAAACCTTTACTGAGTGTAGGAGTACCTCTTAAAGAGACACGACTCTGTCTCCAAACCAACCCACCTACACCTAAACTGTTAACTGTGCACAAGTGGGGGTCCTTAAATGACCCTCCCTATCCAAAATTAACCCCTATCCACTGAGTTCCTGATCGGACCCCCTCTGGCACCTAACATTAACGCCTATGCTCCAAATATCATACTTAAGTCGCAATCACCATTTACAGCGGGAGACCTCCTCCTAGGAGGAGCTTGGTTGAGTTTTTTTTTTTAAAGTGGTGTGATTTTTTTTTTGAGGGCCCTTTCCTGCCCAGAAGGACATGGGCTTCAATGAAGAAAGAAAAGGACCATCGATGATCATTAATGAATGATCATTTGGGGTAGGTAAGTAAAATAATCATTAATTTATTATACTTACTGTCATGATTTAATTGTTTAAGGACTCATATTGCCAGGAATTTATGAATATGGCAAGGGAACATGACATTGTTGCATTGCGATTATGTGTTATTGTGTGGTTATATGTTGCCTGTACATGGTTATTATGTATCGTAGTTATAATATAGTATAAGAGGGAAAATGTTATATGGAACATATGTGGCATTGGTAAAAAGGCTCTGCATAGAAGTTAGCTGCAGATCATTGCACACTCACACATACAGACCTTGGGTCAAGACAGATTTATGTACTTCAAGAAGTCCTAAGCAAACACTTGAGTTTAACATAAAGGTGTTTTCACTAGCCAGCTATAGTTATCTGGTGAATTTGATCTCAAAAGCTTTGATAGCCCAAGGTTGCAAGCCAGATGGGCTGACATCACACATACACAAATCTACACAAGGGTGTGGTATTGAAGAGTATAAATATGTTGTTTTGATCATTCAATAAAGGTTGAGAGATAGTTTTCACATATACAAGGTGTGAGACTATTTCTGTGTGTTGTATCCTGACTTGGGGGAGTGGTCTTTCCATTGCCACTAGTAACCTGTATGCAGTATTCTCTGCCTGTACCTTTTGGGTCTTGCCCTCTTCAGAAGCCATCTTCTGTGCCACATGATTCTGCTTGATATGAACTAGGTTCATATCAAGCCCCCTTGAAGAAGCACATCGTCACACTTATCTACCCCAAATGATCATCCATTGATGCACATTTGGGGTAGGTAAGTATTATAAATTAATGTTTATTTTGTCTTTTTTTTTATTTTAGTATATTTTATTATTTTGTTTTATTTTATTTTAACTGTATTTTTTTGTGTTTTTTGTAATTTAGGTTTTTTAATTTCTGTGATTTAGGTTTTTTATTTTTTTATTTAGTTTTGTTTTATTATTTTCTTAAATTTTTTAAATTTAAAATTTAATTTTTTTTCATTAATTAGGTTTATTTATCTTTTGTAATTAATTAAGATTATTGTTTTAGTAATTAATTAGGTTCACTTTTTTAATAATTAATTAGGTTTATTTTTAGAGTTTTTAAATAGTTTTTTTTTTCAATAAGTAATTAAGTTTATATTTTGGAGTATTTAGTTAGGTTTGTTTATTTTTAGTACTTAAGTTTATTGTTTAAGTAATTAATTGCATTTATCTTTGGAGTATTTAATTAGGGTTATTTATATAGGCCCTCATTCTATTATCGGCCGTAAATCGGCCGTAAGGCTGCTATTCCTTGCGGGGGTTCTGTTAACTCGCGATTCTATTATACGGCCCCGCAAGGATCTCCTCTTACGGCCGGCCGCATATCTTGGAACCGGCCGTAATCTCAGAAATATAAAAACTCAAAAATAAATTCAAGCCTGCACTGTACAGCTCTGTAAATGCTAGGGATCATATTGGGGGACATGAGGATTAAAAGGAACCCACTCTCAAGCTTGCACATCTGCCCAAACCCGAGTTCAAATTAACTGTTTATTTTCCGGCTGCGGCGTGGGCGGGTCTGAGGTGCTCCAAGCACTCTGGACTTTTTACATGGATATTTTACGGATATTAAAAATAAAATATTTTACGGATTTGAGTACAGGATAATTACATAATTACATAACACCTAAAATCCCTTTATAGTCTTCTCAAAGTGCAGGATGGCTTTATTTGAGCTATTTTATGTGCTTAATTGGTGCTAGCGAGACCTCTTTCCTGCAAGTAAGCAGCGGCTCGTTTTTAGCCTTGCAGAGAGGTTTCCCGGAGCAATTGAATTGCCAAACTCTTGCGCCGTTTTAGATCAAAGGCTTTCCTCTGGTGCGAGCGGCCGCAAGAGATAGCAAGGCACCGGCCGCAAGCCTGCCGGAGCCTCCGGCCGTAAGGGAATAGAATAGCAGAATAGCTTGCGGCCGGTCCTTGCGGCCCCGCAACGGCTGCGGCCGCTAATAGAATGAGGCCCTTAGTAATTAAATAGGTTCATTTTTTAAAATAATATTTTTTTTTTTTTTTAGTGTTTAATTAGGTATATTTATTCAGTAATTAAATCGTTTTTTTAAACAATTAATAAGGTTTATTTTTGAAGTATTTAGGTTTATATATTTAGTAATTTCCTAGGTTTATTTTTTAAAGATTAAGGGTCTCATTCTATTAGCGGCCGCAGCCGCTGCGGGGCCGCAAGGACCGGCCGCAAGCTATTCGGCTATTCTATTCCCCTCCGGCCGGGGATTCTGGCAGGCTTGCGGCCGGTGCCTTGCTATCTCTTGCAGCCGCTCGCGCCGGAGGAAATCCTTTGATCTAAAACGGCCGTAAGAAATTCCTCCGGGAACCCTCTCTGCAAGGCTAAAAGCGAGCCGCAGCTTACTTGCAGGAAAGAGGTCCCGCTAGCACCAATTAAGCACATAAAATAGCCCAAATAAAGCCATCCTGCACTTTGCAGAGTCTATAAAGTGATATTCGGTGTTAGCAAAAATAGCACATAATTACCCTATACTCAAATCCGTAAAATATTTATTTTTTAATATCCGTAAAATATCCATGTAAAAAGTCCAGAGTGCTTGGAGCACCTCAGACCCGCCCACTCCGCAGCCGGCAAATAAACAGTTAATTTGAACTCGGGTTTGGGCTGATGAGCAAGCTTGAGAGTGGGTTACTTTTAATCCTCATGTCCCCCAATATGATCCCTAGCATTTACAGAGCTGTACAGTGCAGGCTTGAATTTATTTTTGCGTTTTTAGATTTCTGAGCTTACGGCCGGTTCCAAGATATGCGGCCGGCCGTAAGAGGAGATCCTTGCGGGGCCGTATAATAGAATCGCGAGTTAACAGAACCCCCGCAAGGAATCGCAGCCTTACGTCCGATTTACGGCCGGTAATAGAATGAGGCCCTAAGTAAGTTTCCATTTTTATGTAATTTCTTAGCTTTCTTTATTTAATAATTAATTAGGTTTATTTATTTCTAGTAATTAAGAGCCATACTAAATTCCAGCCAAGTAAGGGCTGCGTGCTTCAAATTTGGTCTACTTATGTTGCCATTAAATTAGAAAGGGTTTCAAGCTACAAGCGAGAGACGCTATTTCGTAAACCAGTTCTTGCTCGTCAGGGTTGCGTGCTCAAACACAAACAATTAAGCAATCTCGTAGTTACGGGTTCAGATGGAGACAATGGGAAAAGAGATTGTTAGCATTACGTCACTGAAAAGGGGAGGGTAGATTTCGAAGTCCTACGTGCTTCAATTACAGTTTGTGATCGGATCCACAGGCCAGATATAATGCAATATTAATAAAGCAGTAAATATGATATTCTATTACATGCGAGTTACAGTATATGTCGTAACACATTGATTTTTCTGAACCGATTTGCGGGCTTGAGAATGTTGTGCTATTAATTTTAAGACCTAACATCACTTTCCCTTATAATAAATGTACAGTAGAGTGTTTTTATTTGCATTACAAGTGCTGTGTATTGTACTTTACCCCCCTTACGGGTGCTCTAGAGCACACTTGGCCTTTGGGCTCCATTTGCATGTTACGTTGCTCGCTAATGACCACATTGCAATTTAATAGCTGAATAGAACAAGTAGCGGTTACGGGCATGAAAGATCAAAGGATTTACGTGCGCAAAGTTCAACGTTGCTCTCCACGTAGCCTATTCTTGGCTGTCCTGTGCGTTAACATGCATAGCTTACTGCAAGCAACGTTACATGGCTAATTTAATACTCGTAGCACATAAAATCGGAGTTACAAGCTATGTTTTAACACGTAGCCCCAATTTAATAGTGCTGTCATTTGTTGTTGTGGTTCCGTCCTTCAGTCTTTTCTGACTCCAGTGAACCACAATTTGTCTGACCTCTCTGTTATGACCTGCTCATCTTAGAATCTTGACCTTACATGGTATATCTCACAGCTTAATTAAGATATACTAACTAGTAAGTTGTTTTTTCTTTGAATTATTTTAGATTTTATTTTATTTATTGGTTTATTGGGGTTTATTAGGTTAGTGTAGTGTTTTTAAACTGCAAATTATAGTAAGTGCTATACAGTGGGTGGTCCACAATTATGTTTGCTCGGCAGGATACCTTACATTAATGTATTTCCACAGAAGACCTTCCCATTGGCAAGTGTAAAAGACTATTTATAATTGAAAAAGAGGAAAGTCACTCAAAATTGCCATGGAAAATACCACCTTAAGTATCTAAAGAGTAATTGAACTGGACACAGAAAAATGATTTATAAAACATAGCTTTTATTAAAAATGTGTGTAAAATAACGATAATTAAACTTTGTAATACCATTAGGCTGTCCCAATTACATTAGATATTTTCAACCGTCCGCAATAACGACGCTGCGTTTCGCCTCTGCTTCCTCTGAGGCCAGAAATAGAGGATGGAAGGAGCAGCTTATAAAGGTAGGCATTTATTGTTCTTTCTCATTAACTCATTATGTGTCTCTTTTTATTTTTCAGAAACTGCATCAGATTCAGGTACAGTATTATATCCGTGAAACTACAATCAGAGGAAACAGAAGGAGCATTTAATAAATAACCGGAAAAATCACGGACTGAACTATTATCCAACTTCTTATAAAGATTACCCATTCAGTATCATCTTAATTGTCTACTTGAGGCTTCACTCTATCTATATTATGCATTAAGGAAACACAAATTGACTAAATGTGTCAAACATACAGCATAAGTAACACTGCCTGCTTCTATATAAATGGGATCATATTTATTACTTAATACATTAGTATTAAAACTAGTATATGGGTCAGTCATACAGCATGATTAATACTGCCTGCCTCTATATATATGAGATTGTGTTTATTCTAATGTAGTAAGTAATAAACATTATAAATGGGGGGCGGTGCGGTAAAGTAACAGCAGTCCTCCTTCTTCAGTTTTTCCACTTAATATTAAACAAGAAAATGTACCTTCTGGTCCCAGACCTTCGCAAGTCCACCCTTAGCTTCCAGAGATATTTGATGATACTTATTTGTATTCATTCCAGGGAGATACTATGAAGGGATCTCAATCAGGGATTTTTACACATTTTGATTGGCTGAAATAAATGTCCATAATTTTTCAGCCAATCAGATTATTTTTGAGATGTCACCCTAATCATTTTTTGTGAGAAATTGTATTTAGTTTCACCAATTTGATTACTCAGATTGATAGACCTTATCAATTGTCACAAATTTATTTTATTTTATGTGTATTTTTTATTTTTTTATTTTAATGTCTTTTTTTATTTTACATGTAATTTTTTTATTTTCAGGCAATTCCTTTTTATTTTTGTAATCTAGGTTTTTATTTTATGTAATAGCAGTGGACACTTGGAGCTTCATTCAATTGAGCAATTGTAAGTTACTGTAGCCCATAAGTGAGGCCGTAAGTTAATTTGCTATTCAATTGTGGGCTTTTTGCGGGCTCCAAACGCATTATGGGTTACGATGGACTTCCGATCTCAAAATCGTGAATCGCTATTCAATTGCAAAAATCGCTCACGACCGCACTGCAGGCAAGCTCGCAAACGGCAAATGTCGGCCCAAAGCTTACGGGTTCCAAATAGGACCTGCAAAGGGTTTACAGACTAGCTTGGGACACTGCAAATGACAATATAAAGACACCAATGCACTTTAAAATATGGGGAAAGCAATGGAAGGCATTACAATTACCGTATTGGTCCGAATATAAGCCGCACCCGCACATAAGCCGCACCTGTAAAATTCAAGGGGAAAAAATAGAAAAAAGATAGTACTCAAATATAAGTTGCACCCTTAAAATTGGAGAGAAAAAGACTCTCTTAAAGTGATCAGCCATTGCACGAAACAGGCCTTTTAATTAGCACTGTAACTTTTTTTTGCAGGTTACAGGCCTTACAGGATGTTAGAATCACTAAAACCGTAAATCGCTATTCAATTGCTACAATACAGCAGTGTCAAGCACTCAAATCGGCACCCTTAGCTCGCAAACCAGCAGTGTTTTTTTTTTACGGTCGCAAATATAAGCCGCACCCGTAGCTCACAAACTCAAAAATCGGAAAAAAAGTGTGGCTTATATTCGAACCAATAAGGTACTTGCACAACAACTCACAACTATCAAATAATGCAAACAAAAAAAATGTTGTTTTCCTCATAGCTTGCAATGGTCATGCATATGCCGATATGAAAAGCCATGCTGCCACACGCTGACAGCTGTTAAAGACACACTACCTCCTCATTAAATTTCAACACAAATACATGGAAATACATGGAAACACATTAACCCTTTCTCACTCACAGAGGCTCTAATGTGGACCCTAAAAATACAAAGATCATCATATATACATCTCACTTATCGCATCTTCATTGGGAAAGCAAATAGTGGACAGATTACACTGCCACATGGCATATATCAAGTACCAGGGGAATATTTGACATTTAGTTGTTCAGTTCCTCTGTTGTGTCCAACTCTTTGTGACCCTATGGACTGCAGCACGCTTACTTATGTCTCTATCTGTACTTATCCACAATGTTTGCATGCCAAAGATACTGGAGTGGGTTGCCAGTTCCTTCCCTACTGGACTGTGATTTGTCTGACCTCTCTGCTATGACCCTACCACCTACAGTGGCCCTACATGGTATAGCTCACAGCTTCATTCAGGTACACAAGCCCCTTTACCACCCTCAATTAGCAATCCAGAAGGGGACCAGGGGAACATACAACACACTAATCTCCTCTAACCCATCAGTAAGGGCCGCAAAACACATGGAGGCTGTGCAGAGGCACGTGGAGCAACAGCCAACTCACCTTAATCAGGGATAATCTCCACTACACCCATCCTGGAAAGTCCCACTCCATTGCTGGTGGCCATGTGCCAAGATGTATACCAATTATCATTTGGTAACCTCCATTTATGTGTTGTGCAATCAATCAATTCACAATATCAACTGTCATATTGTTATCAGGCTTTCAGGGGAATGTTGATACTCCAAAGTATAACAAATTGGACTTTACATGTGTATTAACCCTTTATTATGATATATGATTTATATTATAATATGACATGTTGCATAGAACCTAGGGCTCATTAGGTTACTGACTTAGGGATGTGACACAAATGTGATGTATGTGAAAACACACTGACACGGTGAGAACAATATAACAAAGCTTAATTTCATACACAGAGCTCAATCAGAAATGGACAAGGCTGTGCATTAATATCATGGGTGTGGTGTGGGCAGATCCCGGGAGAGCAAGAGGCTATTGTTGGAAAAAAATGGGTAGCCTAAAGGGGGTAATGTCATAGTCTAGAATAAGCATGATAAATAGCACCTACCAGGGTCACATGTAGTCACTACACCACTGCAACCGCAATCTGATGAAACAAAGGATCATCATAAATCACTCCATTTAATTGAAGAAACCATTAATGTGTCTAGATTTGCTCAATATATATTAGTATTGGGAAATAATAATAATAATAATTTCTCTTGGTGCATGACACCTATTCACATATATTCACAATAAAGAACTAGAGAAAAAAACTAAATAATAAATCTTTATTTACATTATTGGAGACAACGTTGATTAAAAACTAATTTAAAATCAAGGGAATAGGAAATTATTCCTTAAATACATTTAATATTGACTTATTTTTTGCACATAAGACCGGTATTGAGAAATGAATCTGATTTGTTTAGATCTCTCTTGTCTTGTCTTTGTCAGTGCTTTATATTATATTAAGTAATTTTGGCTTGGCTTTCTTGCTTCTGTGTATGTGTATATATATATCTCAATTTAAGAGAGATTCTATTTTATATATATATCCAGGATTCCCAAGTCCTTCAAATTTCAATTTACACAAAATTATATGGTGCCTTGGATATTTCTTTCACCCTTATATTCACACTTAGTATACTGCAGTGTCCTTATCTAGTCTTAATTTATATTATTCACATCCACAATTTGTCTTGGTTGTAGATCCTTTATTTTGAATATTATCAGAATCAATCAGTATTCTGCCAATTAATAAGATCTTTCATATAAGGTTATTCTATTTGCTTAGACTAGAGCACAGTAAAATGGTAAAAAGAATCTTTGTTTTCACAGGGCTATATTCAGAGTACTGCCTCTTTATATTTGTAAGAGGGTATATATCTCTATGAGGTATACTGGCCCGTTTTTTACCATATATATATATATGTATCCCCTTAATGGCGTTCTTTTATCTTTCCATTCACCATTTGAATTATTTATAATGCTTTCACTTTATGATATATATAATCAATCAGTATTTCGCCATTACATTAGATCTTTGTTATTAAGCTCTCCTGTGTATTAAGATTAGGACATTATATAAGTGTTAAATATATTGGGTATCCATCGCACTATACGGGGAGAATTCATTAGTTATATATGTCTTTATGTTGTCCTTAGCTAGACTGGCCCCATATATAGGCTGACCCCATATATAGGCTTCTCTATATTTATTCAGTTTCTATATCCTGCAGTGCGTTTGTACTTGCAACCATAGTTTATCTAATTTACAAAGTATTCACTTTAGGAAATGTGGAATAGTTTAATCTTTTACTAGTTGGTGGGACTCTGCACCAGGCTCTCCCATGTGCTGGAACTAAGGCACCGAATGTGCAGTGAATCAGGACTTAGAGGTCACGGAGCTGCATTGAAAGCGATTGCTCGTTTACAAAATCGGCGTCTGACATCAGACGCAACCCTGACGCATGTTTCGTCACATGGGCGTGACTTTCTCAAAGGGGAAGGCGATAATCTCAACGGTGCCTCCTATTTATAGTCAGATAGGTTGTTATGGTTACCCTTTCACTTTATTTGCAAGTAAGGGGGTAATGTGTGTCAGTTTGGTATAACAAGTCGAGTTTATTACATCTTTTTGAATTTAAAATTTCTTTCTAGTCATATTTATTTCAAGTCTCAAGAGAGGAGCATATTGAAATTACCCAATGAATACCTAGATCCCATACATTATTTATCCAATATGAGATGATCGTATATCTCAGATATGGTTACCTACATATTTAAAGCTTCACAAATTTTCAATATTGATATATATATTTTGATGTTAAATACATAATTTTTTCTCTCTTCTAAGGGAAATAGATTCCATGTTTCTCCATTAGAAATCTTCAGAGGAATATATCTAGTTATTCCCACATAATCATGACAGGAATATTTTGATCCTATTATCATTTCTTTATAACAAAGTTTTCCATAATGCTATAATAAGATTTATATATATATTTTGTATTAGATATTTTGTTGTTTCTCTTATGGGAGATAAAGACATCCAAATCAGAATTTATCATAGGAATAGGACCAATACTGCTTCTGTTCCCTTCTCTCATAGATTTTTCTGAAAGGGACTATGCATTTATATAAAATCCCATTATATCTCAGGATAGTTATTTTATTCCCTTGTCCTTATCTCTGACACAAAAATATACATCACTCCCATGATTCCACTTTATTCTTACCCATTCTGTCAGCTTTATATAAAGATAGTGTGAGGTGTGTTTTAAATAAACACACTGCTATTTGTGTGATTATACAACTATTACATTACTGTGTTTTATAAACATACTGTATATATAAATAATTGTTATATTATTTTATGATCATAATTTTTCTAGTGACTTATTTATACTTATTCTTAGTGAGTCAAGTTCATAATGTAAACAGTGTATGATCTTTATATATTGTTTCTCACATGGGTATATAAGTAAAGGTTCATGGAATACCTATGTCCTCGCATAATATGAGGACATCCAAATGACTCTTCTATCATGATTCTTAGATTCCACCATCATATTCCTCTCAGAGTACGTTATATCTCAGGAAATATTCCACTTACTTCCTTGGGAAGATTTATAAAAATGCCCTCATTCAATCCTTTGGGTGTTTGGGCCTGTAATTCATAAATCCACTTTGATTCCTTCCTAAGTAATATATCATCCAGGTTCCCTTTTCTTGGGCCCAATTTGGCTCCATCTATTACCAGGAATTTTAAAACAGATATATATTTTTGATGTTTTAATTTTACATGACGTGCAATTGGTGTGTCATATTCATTTATGATTGAGCAGATGTGTTCCCCCATCCTGCGTCTGAGTTCTCTGTTTGTTTTTCCAACGTAAATCTTCATACAAATATATTGCACCACATGAATAACTCCTTTAGTTTTACAGTTATAAAACTCTTGAATTGGATATTTTTTGCTTGATGTTGGATGAGTAAATTCCTTACTTGGTTTTATGAATTTGCAATATTTACATCGTCCACATCTGTAACAGCCAGTTAGAGGTCTCAGCCATGTTTTTTCCTTCTGTTTATGTTGTTGAGAGTGACTATGTACCAAAAGATCTCTTAAGTTTGGACTCCGTCTATAAGTTATTGAACTTTGTGTGGGGACCTTAGTCTTTAAATCTTCATCTGCTGTTAGTTTATACCAAAATTTTGAGAAGATGTCTTTAATTTTTCTTGCATTATATCCACATGAGTATACATCGTATTATATCATCCTCCTCAATTGAGGCTTTTTCTTTCTTTATTTGGGATTGTTCCAAATGCATTTTTTGTGTATACTCCTCTTGAGTATTTAAAAGATCTGTTCTTTTTACATTCAGGGCATATTGATATGCCTTTTTGAGGCATTTATTCGGACATCCCCTACTTTTAAAACGTTTCCTGAGTTTATCAGCCTCTAACTTGAAGGAGATGTCATCACTACAATTCCTCCGGATACGCAAATATTGGCCTTTTGGTATACCTCTTTTTTGCGGTTCGTGATGTCGACTTGACCCCTCTAATAGGCTATTGGATGCTGTATCTTTCCTATAGGTGGTTGTTCTAATGTTTCCCATATAATCCTTTTCCTTCTCCATTATTTTTAAGTCTAAAAAGGCCAATTCGGTGGAATTACTTTCATATGTAAATTTTAATCCTAGGGTATTGTTGTTGAGGGTGTCCAGTTCAGAAAATTATGATATCGTCTATAAATCGTCTCCACATCAGTATGTTATCCGTCATATCATTTCTGGATTCCTCAAAAACCCATCTTTCTTCCCACCACCCTAGGAAAAGATTTGCATAATTGAGGGCACATGATGTCCCCATTGCTGTACCCTTAATTTGATGTATCCATTTATCAGCAAAGATAAAGTAGTTTCTAGTTAATATATATTACAATAAAGTCAGTAGGAAATTGTTAAATTGTTCCATTTTGGTTCCTTTGGTTCTTAAAAAGAAACCCACAGCCTCAATGCCCTGCGCATGTGGTATAGAGCTGTATAGGGCTTCTACATCTATGCTCACAAGCCATGTTTTAGTTGGTACTATTATATTCTCCAATTGCCTTAATATATCTGTTGTATCCTTAATATATGAGGGAAGACCTGTGACTAGATTTTTAAGGTGGTAATCCAAGAGTTTACTAATATTTTCAGATAGGTTATTGTTCCCTGATACAATATGTCTACCAGGTATCGGTGATATCTTTTTGTGCACTTTTGGAAGTGCATAAAATGTGGGGATTGTTGGACTATTTGGTAAAAAGTAATCATATGTATTTTTATTGATTGTTCCTTCCATCAATGTTTTATCAAGTATTGATTTAAGTTCTTCTTTATACATATTTGTAGGATCTCCATTTAATGTTGATTTAAAGTTGATTTATCTTTTAAAATCCTATCACACTTTTTTTGATAGTCCTCATTCGCCATTATTACAATATTTCCTCCTTTATCTGCTGATTTTATTTGTATGGTTTTACATTCTTGGAGTTCCTTCAATGCTGTATTTTCCTTCATACTTATATTGTATGGGGATTTTTGTTTTTGTGCATATAGATTTTCCAGTTCTCTTGTCACTTGTTGTACAAATACACTAATATTTGGATAATCATTGATTTGAGGAGTAAATTTAATCTTTTTTTTCCATATTTTTGGTATTCCATGTTCTAATGTGGTTACAATCTCATTCTCATTTTCCTCCATTAGGGCCATCATATCCATAAATATATCTTGATCTTCTTTATCAATATTTAGATATGCATGTTCTTTCATGTTTTTATTTTTATAAAATTTATGGAGTGCCAATTTTCTACCAAAGAGATTCAGATCTTTTATGTTTGTAAAGAGCTCTACTTTGGATGAAGGAACAAATGAGAGGCCTCTTTTTAGGACAGCTTTATGTGTTTCATTTAGTGCAAAAGTTGACAGGTTTATTATTTGTAGTAAGTTCTCTGATTCCGAGTCATTCAAACTCTTCCTTAATGTCGATATCGATTTGGTCTTGTTTGTGTATTGGTTGCTTTCCTTTTTCCTTTTTTGATATATTGGCCCTTGTTTAATAAAACTTTTTCATGTCTATGTCCATGTTCCTGGGCTGACCTGGTTCTTAGACTTCTTTGTATCACGTCGGTGCTTGTTTCAGCTCCTAATCTAATGTTGGAATCTTCAATATCTGAATATTCTGATGAACTTATATCAGATAATATCTTTGTTCTATTCTTTCTTTGGGTATGTTTATATATCCTATTGTTTTTATAATCATCCTGATCTCTCATAAACTTTTTCTGTTTTCTGGATTTTATTTCATTTTTGAATTTCTCCAGATTCTCAGTAAATTTTTGACAATTCATTTCATATTCTGATTTATCTTTGAATGTTTCGACTCATTTTTGGCTTTTATCTAGGTCAGTACTGAACATTTCCAGATGTTTCTTTTCTGTTTGCACTATTAGATCCATTAGATCTAATGAACATTGTGATAAAACATCTGTCCATAAAAAAAAAAAATCATCATTAATTAACCTTGTTGCTGGCATTTTTTTTATTCTTAGGCCCCTCTGTATTATTTTTTGTTTTATGTAATTTTCAAGACTTGTTAATCCCCATACTATTCTCACTTGCTTTTTCAAATTCTTATTCAGGTCTCTAAATGCAGACTTTATATTAGTATCCTCGTCTTTTTTTTCTATGGCTGTCAAGTTGAAGCTTTCTGCTGCTTCATTGTGTAAGTTGATACATTTCCAACTATCTATATTTAGACTTGCCATCTTCTTTTTCAACCAAAATCTAGAAAAGGATAGAGTGAGATTCCTGAATTAAATCAATACCCAAAATTGTGGATTAAACCACTGATAATTATATATATTAGTATTGGGAAATAATAATTATTTCTCTTGGTGCATAACACCTATTCACATATATTCACTGTAACGGAACCCATCACTGTTTTACCCTGTTTTATGGTTATTTATTTCTTATGGTTAAAATATGATCACATTGCTATTCTGTAGATATGTTGGTTTATGCTCTGCAGGATATTAGCTCAGACTATTGCAGACACCTAGCATAATACATAATCCTATTAGGGTCTCCTAGAGGCAGGAGAGCCCTATTGTGTGAAGTGTTCACATTGTGAAAGATGGAACAAAGGGAAGGATGATCTAATCAATGTCTGTATTGTATAAAAGTAGCCAGGTAGCCTCAGGGAGGTGTGACCACACCTATTGTCTCTCTATGTGTATTGTGTGGCCAAATAGGGGGATGTTTATTACCTGTGGGAAGAGATGTATATATACTTCTGGATAACCAAATAAAGACAGTATTCTTTGATTTCCAATTGAGTGTCGTCCAACCTGGGAGGTTGGGGCTTGTGAGACTGCAGTGCTTCTTGGATATTTTACCGTATACCAGCGGAGATACTGGACTTCGTGTTCCAACTCCGTTACATTCACAATAAACAACTAGAGAAAAAAACAAAATAATAACATCTCTTCTCAACAGCATTCCTCAGTGACTATCAATTGGTGAAATGTTAAACAGAACCCTACAAGACTCTGTAGCCAGGCTAGATTAGGTAAACATTTGGACCAATAGATTGTTACTGAGGAGTACTGTAGAGAAGGCACAAACATATGTGCAGCCCCTACGTACTCCCCCGCCTAGCCACAGGGCCCCAATACCCTGTGGCCGGCTGCCATCTTCCTGGTGGTGGTGGTGTGGGGGCAGGAGGATGAAACCCCCCTGGCAGCGGCACCAGCAGTGGCGGTTCGTGGAGGCATTGGGGGAGGGGAGGAGGGGCCTGGGCTGCGGGTGGACAGGGATGGATCTGGAGTGTATTAGCCGGGGCTTGGGACCAGAGCATGTCGCATGGCATCTGCAGTCACCTCCTGGAATGTGCTCTGGTCCTCCCTTGGCCAGGTACATTCAATCATAAGGTGGTGCCTCCTCTCCTCCCTATTGCGCCTTGCCAGGCTGCCCATGACCTCCTCATAATTGGCGGGGATGCTTGCCTGAATCCCCCGGTGATATTCCATCTGCTGCCGCATGAGGGCCAGCATCTCCGCCTGCACAGCCTGGTTTGATGTTGGGGATGGAGGGCCCTGGAGCATGGGCTGGTTAGGAGGTGGCGGTGGTGGTGGCCCATTGGGGAGGTGGCCAGGCTCAATAAGGGCGGTGGTGTTGATAGGCCATGTGAGAGGAGGAGGAGATGGTATCAGGTCCAGCTATTCCCTCCAGTGTGAAGGCGGGGGGGCGGCTGACAAGTCTCTGGAGAAGGGGGAGAGTGGGGTCAAATCCCAGTGGTGTGGCTTGTGATCCTGCTGGTGACCCCACTAGCCAGATGACATCCTCCTCCTTCAAACCAGGGCTCTTGGGTACTATTTATTCCTCCACCCCCTGCTCCAGTTCCTGCTGAGTGGGGGCTTGCTCCTCAACTTCCTGCTCTGATGAAGCAGATGCCCCCGCCTCTGGCTCACCACCACAGGCTGAAAGGTATATGTTATTAATATTATGAAATAACGACTTGCCAGTCAAAAATGACGGGGCAATAAAAATGTGTTGAAATGCTGTTTGTCACACAGTGTGAGTGTACTGTGTACCTCAACTATTTAGATCCCTATAACACACTAATGAACGCATGTAATAATACTATAAGTGTAAGCACTACACCATTTTAACCCAGTCTCTTATGGGGGTCTATACAGACCCTCACAAGCCTCTATTTATCCCCATTAGTCCCCATAAGGGTATTTAAAGACCCTCATGGGACAGTTAGAAGCCTAACATTACCCCGTAAGTGCTATGAGGGTTCTCCAGTACCAACAATACACTGCACTAAACCCACCCCAATAAACCATTACATCTAAACTAACCCCCCTCTACACTAACCTATTAACACCTACACTACCTACCTACACTACCTACCTACCCCCTAATAACCCCCCCACCACTCTAATTAAAGTCACATAAAATAAAAAATCTACATTACAGAAAATAATAAAACCTAAGTCACAAAAAAAAAAAAATCGACATTACTGAAAATGAAAAAACCTAAGTCACAAAAAAAAGGAATATTACAGAAAATAAAAAAAAATACATTACAACCGCCCCCCCTCCCCCCAGTACAGAAAAAAACAATTAACACCTGCAAAGGTAAGTGGACTTCATTATTTTATTTTAGGTTAGAATTACGGTTTGTGTATGTAGATAGCGTTTATTGTATGTTAGATAGAGGTATGTATTTTAGATAGTTAGGATTTATTGTATATTATATAGTATTTATTGTATGTTAGATAGGGGTATGTATTTTAGATGGATAGTATTTATTGTATGTTACTGCAACTTGCCCGTCAAAAAATGACGGAGATAAATATGTATGTTTGGAAAGTTGTTTAGTTGTTAATATATGTATTTGACACTTGTAAGGTTTTAGTTATGATGAAATAAGTACTATTGTGATATTAAACATGTTTATTTTTGTAAAATGTTCTTTTGTTCAACAGTAACCGTTAAAGCCTTTCGTATTAAAAGTATTAACATTTGAATGTAAGAACAGTTGAACTTTAAATTAATCAGTATTGTAAACTTGAGGTAATGGTTTTTTAACATGCAAGTTCTATCTCAAGAATTGTTAACTTAAATATACATTGAATCCAGAGGAAGGCAAACAGTAAAAACCCTCCTTGAAACGTAGCCAATTGTATCAGAGAGGGAAAAAAATGAATTCCTTCCTGACCCCATTAGCTGGTGATTAGATTACTCCCTGGATTAATGTTTAACATAAAAGACAACATTTACATTGTGAGTCAAAACGTGGTTGAGCTCTTAACATGAACTTTGTAATATGTCTAAGTGAAGAACTTGAAAGTATATTTTTTTAAACTTGAACTTTCTAATCTGTCAAAGTAAGGAACTTGAAAATATTTTTTTTCAAACTTATAACATTAGAAACAGTAACATAGTTAATTAACATTTGAACAGAATTTGTCAAAATAATGCAAGGCAAGCGTTTTGTGAGGCTAATCATGCATAAACAGTACTTCCATTAATTATGACTGAATTGTTTATTGATTTGTATTTTTCAATGGTTGACCTTTGTTTGTTGCTGTAGTAATTGTTTTAGATCACACATATAGTTTCGTCTGTGGAAAAGTGGTTCTCTAAAAAGAGAACGCAAGAACTTAAACTTGTTGCACGCTGTGTATGCAGTGTTCTGTATGTGTTTGACAATTTAATGTAGCTTAACAGGAAAATATTGTTTTTGTGAATGTAATTTCTGTTGCGTAATAATGACCTTTTGCTGGGAACGGACATTTATGTGTATTTGTTTTCAAAATTTGGTGGTTATGTTGTGGTTTTTTATATTTTTGCATTTGCTTTTAAATTGGTTTTGCATGGCTTTTGTTTGTTTAATGAAAAGTTAGATTACTTCATAGTAGACAATGTTTTTAGTAAAAATACGTACATCTTCTAATAAATCACCTTGACTTTCATTCTTTTCAATGTAAACTTTAATAGCTGTGGATTTTTGCACCATGATAAGGCAACGTACAATAAGCCATGTGCAAATACTGGTTGTTCTAAGAAAATACCCACAGATTTGAAAGTTTGTCCTTGTGAATTATTAATGGTCATAGCAAATGCCATAATGATAGGAAATTGTCTTCTTTGAAGTATAAAAGGGAGACTACTTTCACTTGGTGCTAAATCTATTCTTGGTATGAAAACTCTCTCTCCTTTATGGGTACCAGTTAAAATTTCAGTTATGAAATGGTCCTTTAATTGTTGAACAATTAATCTTGTACCATTGCATAGGCCTTTTTTGGGGTTCATATTTCGCAGTAACATGACAATTGCACCTTTCTTTAGCTGCAAAATATGTGGTGGCATTCCAGAAGGAGTTAGTGAGTTTATGAATTCAGTCGAAAAGTTTGCCTGACTTTCTTTGTCATCAGCAAGTACAGAATCAGCACTGTGATAATTTCTTTGTGGTGCATTAATTTTTTTGGAGATTTCATTATTGAGGATTAATGCATCCTTATTTTTACAGGTTAGGATAACTTGGTTGGCAAGCTCTGAATATTCCTGGTTATTTATGCTACCTTCAAAAATAGCCGATATAAGATCTTGGTGACAAATCATATGAGGTGGGATGTGGTCTGTTCTGCCTTCTCCAATTTTAATAAGCCAATCATTGAAATCATTTTGGCCTTCTGATCTCATATTTTGTTGCAGTTGAATATGGGTAAAATGTTTCCATAGTGTGCTTGACTTTATACAGGTTTCGATAATGTCAGTTCGATTTCCATGTACAAAGACAGGTAATGTTAGTCTAAAATCGCCACCTAACAACATTACCTTTCCACCAAATGGAAAAGTATTACCCATGACTTCACAAAGCAAATGGTCAATACATTGGAGGGCATAGCATGACATCATTGTGGCCTCATCTATTATAATTAATTTATTTTTTAATTTTTTTCTAAAATAGGCACTGGAAGTTTAAACCCACTATGTACAGTTCTTCCACTTTCTAACAAAAGTGCAGCAATTCCAGTAGTGGCAAACAGCAGTGCTATTTGATCTTGTGCTCGTACAAAACTCATTAATAAATGATATATATATGTTTTTCCTGATCTGCCAGGTCCATCAAGATAGAAATAATGCTCTTTGACCATGTCATCATCTATTGCATTTTTAATGGCATTAAATGCTTGCAATTGTAACGTATTTAAAGTTGCAAGTCTTTCTTCTGTTCTTTGTACTTGTAGTTGAATGTCATAGTCTTCAAAGTTTATGTCATCTATAAGACCTGGATCAGGCAAATTAAAACTTGCACAACTTAATCCATGAGTTAAAAATACTTCTTGGATTTCCATTAACGCTTTTAAGTGTGCAATAGGTTCATTTTATCGTTGCATAAAGTCTTCAGCCATATTACTTTTAAATGTGTCCCACAAAGCTAATGCATTTGGAGCATTTGAAAAGATACAAATAAATGCAAATTGTTCCCTCATCTGCCATGGCATTTGACATAGTGCTGCTTCTTCTAGACATCTTTCCCATTCTGTATCATCAGCTAGTAAGTTTCTATGTCTTGCAGCTAATTGGAAGGATTCATATACTATGTCATTAACAGTTCTTAAGTGTTCAAAACTTTGTGCTCCAGGAACATTTAAAAGTAATAGTCGTAAGCAGAAACGTTCAAGATCTCTTGGACTGTGAAAATTCTTGGGATTTTTTTATTTCCTCTGCTTCTTCTAGGTCTCCATAATCCATTCACAAAAACATAGTGATATGGAATTTCAATATATAAGAATTGTGTTGCTTCTGAATCTGTGGAATTTAATTCAAACCATGCAGTTAGTGTAGTGTGACGATGTTCACTTTGGACCAATGCATTACTTTAATTTCCAGCATGGAAATACACTAAATGTCTTTGTGGCAAATGTACTGCTAATCTACATACTGCATGTGATCTATAATGCATTTCAAATGTTAAAAGGCGCCACATAGCTTCTGGTGCACTTACATAGTGAGCATCTACATGAGATGCAAGTTCATCATGTACTAACTCAGTGCTTTTGGGGTTGTCTGCACTTTTGACGACTACAGTAGCTGCATCATAGCCTTTGTAAATATATTTGTAGACATATTTAATGGATTTGATGGAAGTGCATGCTTCTACATTAATGTGTGCATTATACTTCATAATTAAATGTGAATTGTAGGGTACTACATATCTATTGTCAACTTTTTCCCCACAAATAATGGCACTATCTCCTTCTCTTCTTTTATAAAGTGTATAGCCATCACAATTGTCATACGTTTTGTCTCTATAATCTTTTGGAAAATCTTTGGAACATTTATTATTTTCCATACATGGTGATTGTGGATCAAGCTCGCCACAGGGTCCATGAATCATGCGATGAGTAACAATCTCATATAGTCTACCATATAGTTCTGGATCTGATAGTTCAGCAACAATGACTGAATCCACTTTGTCACCAGTATCTAATTTATCTTTTTCTTGAAGTATTATGAGAAGATGTGCATGTGGAAGGCCTCTTTTTTGAAATTCAATGGTATATACATAAGCAAGACATTTGCCAAATAAGTGACTTATAGTGATGTCATTTATTAATTAATTAAATTTAATTTTAAAAACTCTCGCTACTAAATCTGGTCTATCGGAAAGACTTTGGGCAAGAAGTAAATTTTGTGTAATTTCTGGCCATTGGGGATTACATGTAAGTGTAATGAATAAATCGGGTTTGCCAAATTTGGTGACAATAGCCATAGCATCATTGTATCTTTGTCTCATATTTCGAGGAGATCCTTGAAAAGAAGATGGTAAAATGATGGCTTTGCCAGCTGTCATGTCTCTGCTTGTAGCCACCTCAGCAACATAGTCCATTAGTCCACAATATTGTTCTACACATAGTTTATCTTGTTGATATTTTATAAAGTTGAAATTATTGGCCTCAACTTGCAAATAGGAATCAATAATCCATTGTTGTGTTAGTTTTCCACCACATAAAATTGGATTAAATGTATAATGAATGGCAATTTGAGCTACTTTAAATTCAAGCATAGAAACATTATTTCGGATTCTGGCTTTAGCATTTGGGTAACTGGGAGGTGTTAATTTTGGTTGCCAACCTGCTTTTCCGTGCGGGAAAAAAATGGGATATGTAATTGAATCTAAATTTAGACTTAAGATACTGATATTAATGAATGGTTGCTCCTCATTTCTGGGATAAATTCTAATGTCACTTTGAAATGGTGGTTCTCCTTCACCGTTTTAAACACCAGTGCAACCTCATTTGATGTTGGCAAGTTATAACCACGTTTATCAGTATGTCTATCTCTTTTAAACACCATATTGACCTTTGGGATTGGTAATTGATGTCTTTCTGCATGAAGTTGTTGTTAATTTTCTACTTCTGCCATTTTTTTATAACCTTTAGTGTAGGGGTTATTGGCCATAATGTTATCTAGCTCTATAAAAAACACTGGGTAAGCATTTTTTATTTTCTTGCAGCTGCATACGTTGGTCAACAGCTTCCATTGTATCTAGGACATATAGTTGAACACATTTTATTTGCTCTCCTTCCTCTGGATGTAAATGTGAAGTCCGATGGTAAATTTGGCCTTGGACTTTAAAACAGTAAGGACCATGTTCTGGTACATTAGCAGCTAATGTTGCCCCCATAGATGCAAAGGATATGGCACTATTGTAGGATCTTATGTTTGTCTTAAAATTATTGTAGTTTGGAAAAGTAGGTTCAGTCATAATGTTTTGTAAATAGATTGGAAATTCTTTTCTTTCTGGAAGTTTGACAGCAACTAATAAATTGGCCATCTCTGGGTCTCTCCTGTTTAAAATGATAAGCCTCACAAAACTGACATTGAGTATTCATGTCCCCACAATCATGAACCTCTACTGCTAAAGACTTCTGTAAAGGACAATTTGCAAAGCATATATCAGTTTCATTTTCAAATTGATCAGTTGAAATGTCATGTGATGTTTCAGGAAGAGGTTCTAAATGCTTTGTTTTTTTGGTGGCTTTTTTTGGTATAGCTTTTATTTTTTCAGGTAAAATGTCATCTGATGTTTCAGGAACAGGTTCTAAATGCTTTGTTTTCTTCGTAGCTTTTTTGGTGTATCTTAAATTTTTGCAGGTGATAGTCTTTTGCTTGCAATTCTTTTGCGTTCTTTTTCTCTATGAATTTCCTTCTGCTCCGGTGTCTGCTGGTTGGCCCATCTCTGTTGTCGTTCTCTAGCTTGACGTCTTATCTTTTCTTGTTTGCTATCGTTATCAGCCATGTTAATCTGTAAAAGAAAATAATGTATCATTAGTTTAGTTTGAGATGTTAAGTTTGTTTTTTAATTTTTTTATTATCAACAGTTTGTTTCTATGTGATTGTAGTTCATGAAAGAGGAACTTTCTTCGTATTGTTAAATAAGTGTGTTTTATTTTTTTGCTTTTACTTTCTGTCGTAGGTGTTAATTTTTGGCTTATCTGCATAGCACACTCAAGGTAATTTACATTATAGCTCCTTCTAGATGTAGTAGGTGTATAGTGTTAATTGAAATGGATATTTTTTGCTTTTGTAAAAAAAAAAATTGTACTTTTGGCTTATAGGCATAGTAGAGGGCAAAAATTAGTCTTTGTAATTCGTCCTACAGGGGATTGTTGTAATAGTATTTTTATCTTTTATTTAAAGGCTTATATGTTGGGGCTGTGAAAAGTGTCTGTTGTAAAAGAAAAAGTAAAATGTTATTTGATTTCAATGTATTTCTAATGAATAGCATATTTCATTGTTTTGGTGTATTCTTTCTGTCATAGGGAAGTTTTCTGCTATGCTGTTTTTTGTGCAACTCTTTAAAATACTTTAATTGTATTTGTATATTACAGTTATCCTTTTTTTTTTTTACTGTAATTATTACTGTTTTTCCTATTTTGGATATGATTGCAATGTTTTTAGCATTATCCTGTTTTGTGTCCACCAGTTTTGGTATGCTTATTTAGGCTTCTTTGTAAGGCTTATAGGTTCTTAAACAGTAAAAAAGAGTATTAATTGACTTTTCTATCTGTTTGTGTGATTTTTGGTACAATCCTGTTTTGTGTCCACCATATTTTGCATACTTTATTTGCTTACTTAGTCTTCTTTATGAGGATTAAATGCTGTTGTACAGTAAAACTGAATGTTAATTACCTTTTCTATATCATGTTGGTCTTTTTTGTTTTATCCTGTTTTGTGTTCACCACTTTTTGGTTGCTGCATTTGGCTTGTGGGTGATGGTTGGAGGTTATTTTACAGTAAAGAGTAGGAATACTTTTGTTTTATGTATGTTGCTAATGTTTCGGATGCTATCCTGTTTTGTGGCCACCTCTTTTTTTTTTTTTTTCTCTGAACTTGTCTTTCTTTATAAATTGTATAAGTTGTGAAGTTTGTTGAACTGTGTTGTTTTGGTCTTTATTAAATTTTGTATTGTTTTTTTTTTTATATATTGGCGGCCATTAAACATATATATTTCCTTTTTTTTTCTACTTCTTATACTATACCTTGATTGAAGTGTTGTTCTTGACCGAATGACAGAGGGTCCCCTCCTGCCAATCTTAATCCGCCAGTATTCTTGTAGTGTCTGTTTGAAAAATAAAGTTAAATGGTTAATTGTATATTTCTTTTTTTTTGAGCATGTTATGTATTTTTCTATCTTACCTCTTCTTCTTTCTTTCTGTTATTTAAAAGTGATTCTCTTTGACAGTCCACGGTGCAAATTCTTGAGTGACGCTGTTGATGCAGAGTCTGTTTGAATAGTGAAAAAAAATGCAAACATTCAGCTTTAGGTTACATATGTATTAGTGTCATATTATTTTTTGCTATGAGTTGCAGTAAATTAATGTCATTTAAATTTACTTGTTTCATTAGTTTGAGTTAACAAAGTTAGTTTGTTGTAGGGCCTATACACATAAATGTGCGTGTCACATGTCACTATTTGTGATGTCGCGAACATAAAATTTTCGGTTCGCGAACCACGAGCGCGAACCGCCGCAAATGTTCGCGAACCGGCGAACCGCCATATACTTCAATGGGCAGGCGGATTTTAAAACCCACAGGGACTCTTTCTGGCCACAATAGTGATGGGAAAGTTGTTTCAACGGGACTAACACCTGCACTGTGGCATGCCGGAGGGGGATCCATGGCAAAACTCCCACGGAAAATTACATAGTTGATGCAGAGTCTGGTTTTAAGCCATAAAGGGCATAAATTACCTAACATTCCTAAATTGTTTGGAATAACGAGCTTTAAAACATCAGGTATGATGTTGTATCGATCAGGTAGTGTAAGGGTTAGGCCCGCTTCACAGTGACAGACCAAACTCCCCGTTTAACGCACCACAAACAACCGCAAACAGTCCATTTGCACAACCGCAAACTCCCCATTTGCACAAGGTTGGATACCAAGCTAGCCATGTCCCGTTCCTTGTCCTCACTGATGTCATTGAAGGTCTCTTCCTCCACCCAGCCACCAAGGGTCCCCGAAAGGTGACAACAAGCCCCCTGGGACGCCTGCTGTGTTTGGTCTTCCACCTCCTCAAAGCCACCTTCCTCCTCTGACTCCTCTTCTTCAGACTCCTCTCACTGCGTTGCCTCTCTCTGCATTATTATAAGGTGTGTTAAGTAGTACTACTCTTATCAGGTTAATACCTGTTACAGCACATATCAGGGGGCGTGTATAAGGCCTGGATTTTTAGAACCAGGAGATGGAAAAAGATGCTTTGTTGGTCATATCACTTCAATTTTGGGGCACGGCACGTGCAATCAAAGGTGCCACCAGATAGGAGTGGCGTGTTTGTAAGTACTACTCTTATCAGTTTAATACTTGTTACGTCACCTATCAGGGGGCTTGTATAAGGCCTGGATTTTTAGAACCAGGAGATGGAAAAAGATGCTTTGTTGGTCGTATCACTTCAATTTTGGGGCACGGCACGTGCAATCAAAGGTGCCACCAGATAGGAGTGGCGTGTTTGTAAGTACTACTCTTATCAATTTAATACTTGTTACGTCACCTATCAGGGGCCATGTATAAGGCCTGGATTTTTAGAACCGGGAGATGGAAAAAGATGCTTTGTTGGACGTATCACTTCAATTTTGGGGCACGGCACATTCAATCAAAGGTGCCACCAGATAGGAGTGGCGTGTTTGTAAATACTACTCTTATCAGTTTAATACTTGTTAAGTCACCTATCAGGACACGTGTATAAGGCCTGGATTTTTGGGACCGGGAGATGGAAAAAGATGCTTGGTTGGTCGTATCACTTCAAATTTGGGGCACTTTGTGACATTAGCTTCTTATGCTCAAACATTTCCTTTACAGGCACCTGACTATGGGCAGATGAGCAGGAACTGCTCAAGGCGAGAGACGGAGTGGCGGATGGTTAAGAGGGGGCAAGAAGGACAGCAGTGGTTGATGTGGCTGATGATGCTGGACCAGGAGGAGGATTGCAGCTTTGAGTTTGTGTGCTGCTTGTACTCATGTGTTGGCCTGGAGTCACCCAAACATTAGGTCTCAACCTGTAGAGGATAAGGGAACCAGGCTACTCTAGACCTCATTCATCATTACAGGTTTTGACAGATTGGTACTATGCTTGCAAGCTACTGTGACAACAGATATGAGTGGCACTGTGCACTTGCAGAAGTTATATCATCCTCATCATCCTCCCCTGTATCTCTTTACCCCCTCCCTCATCATTCTCCCCTGTGTCTCTTCCCCCTCCCTCATCATCATCCCCTGTGTCTCTTTCCCCCTTCCTCATCACCCTCCCGTGTGTCTCATCCCCCCTCCCTCATCATCCTCCCACCTCCCTCATCATCCTCCCCTGTATCCCTTACCCCCTCCCTCATCATCCTCCCCTGTGTTTCTTCCCCCCTCCATCATCATCCTCCCCTGTGTCTCTTTCCCCCCTCCCTCATCATCCTCCCCTGTGTCTCTTTCCCCCCTCCCTCATCATCCTCCCCTGTGTCTCTTTTCCCCCTCCCTCATCATCTTCCCCTTTGTATCTCCCCCCCCTCCCTCATCATCCTCCCCTGTGTCTCTTTTCCCCCTCCCTCATCATCTTCCCCTTTGTCTCTTCCCCCCTCCCTCATCATCCTCCCCTGTGTCTCTTTTCCTCCTCCCTCATCATCTTCCCCTTTGTCTCTTCCCCCCCTCCCTCATCATCCTCCCCTTTATCTCTTTACCCCCTCCCTCATCATCCTCCCCTGTGTCTCTTCCCCCCTCCATCATCATCGTCCCCTGTGTCTCTTTCCCTCTCCCTCATCATCCTCCCCTTTGTCTCTTCCCCCCTCCCTCATCATCCTTCCCTGTGTCTCTTTTCCACCTCCCTCATCATCTTCCCCTTTGTCTCTTCCCCCCTCCCTCATCATCCTCCCCTGTGTCTCTTTTCCCCCTCCCTCATCATCTTCCCCTTTGTCTCTTCCCCCCTCCCTCATCATCCTCCCCTGTGTCTCTTTTCCTCCTCCCTCATCATCCTTCCCTTTGTCTCTTCCCCCCTCCCTCACCATCCTCCCCTGTATCTCTTTACCCCCTCCCTCATCCTCCTCCCCTGTGTCTCTTCCCCCCTCCATCATCATCCTCCCCTGTGTCCCTTCCCCCTCCCTCATCATCCTCCCCTGTGTCTCTTTCCCCCCTCCCTCATCATCCTTCCCTGTGTCTCTTTTCCCCTTCCTCATCATCTTCCCCTTTGTCTCTTCCCCCCTCCCTCATCATCCTCCCCTGTGTCTCTTTCCCCCCTCCCTCATCATCCTCCCCTGTATCTCTTTACCCCCTCCCTCATCATCCTCCCCTGTGTCTCTTCCCCCCTCCATCATCATCCTCCGCTGTGTCCCTTCCCCCTCCCTCATCATCCTCCCCTGTGTCTCTTTCCCCCCTTCCTCATCACCCTCCCCTGTGTCTCATCCCCCCTCCCTCATCATCCTCTAACCTCCCACATCATCCTCCCCTGTATCTCTTTACCCCCTCCCTCATCATCCTCCCCTGTATCTCTTTACCCCCTCCCTCATCATTCTCCCCTGTGTCTCTTCCCCCCTCCATCATCATCCTCTCCTGTGTCTCTCCCCCCTCCCTCATCATCCTCCCCTGTGTCTCTTTCCCCCCTCCCTCATCATACTCCCCTGTGTCTCTTTTCAACTCCCTCATCATCTTCACCTTTGTCTCTTCCCCCCCTCCCTCATCATCCTCCCCTGTGTTTCTTTTCCCCCTCCCTCATCATCTTCCCCTTTGTCTCTTCCCCCCCTCCCTCATCATCCTCCCCTGTGTCTCTTTGCCCCCTTCCTCATCACCCTCCCCTGTGTCTCATCCCCCCTCCCTCATCATCCTTCCACCTCCCACATCATCCTCCCCTGTATCTCTTTACTCCCTCCCTCATCATCCTCCCCTGTGTCTGTTTCCCCCCTCCCTCATCATCTTACCCTGTGTCTCTTCCTCCCCCCCTCATCATCCTCCCCCTCCCTTGATGATAAGGGGGGGGGGGGAGAGACACAGGGATAAGTGTGAGGGGTGTTAGGGTAAGGGGTGTTAGGGATAAGGGTGAGGTGGTTAGGTGTTAGGGTGAGGGGTGTTAGGGATACGTGTGAGGGGTGTTATTGTTAGGGTGAGGGGTGTTAGGGATGAGTGTGAGGGTTGTTAGGGTTAGACTGAGGGGTGTTAGGGATAGGTGTTAGGGTGAGGGGTGTTAGGGATAAGTGTGAGGGATGTTAGGGTTAGGTGTTAGGGTGAGGGGTGTTAGGGATCGGTGTTAGGGTGAGGGGTGTTAGGGATAAGTGTGAGGGGTGTTAGGGTTAGGTGTTAGGGTGAGTGGTGTTAAGGATAAGTGTGAGGGGTGTTAGGGTTAGGGTGAGGGGTGTTAGGGATAGGTGTTAGGGTGAGGGGTGTTAGGGATAAGTGTGAGGGGTGTTAGGGTTAGGGTGAAGGGTGTTAGGGTTAGGTGTTAGGTTGATGGGTGTTATGGATAAGTGTGAGGGGTGTTAGGCTTGGGTTCTAAGGTAAGGGGAGGATGATGATAAGGGGGGGGGGGGAGACACAGGGGTGTCCTTGCAGCAGAGATCAAAAGAGTCCTTCAGGACTGTATTGCACACTGTGTACAGTAGCCTAGCTATGGTTTTCCCTATTGATGCAGTATCACCTACACTCAGCCTCCTCTCAGTAAGATTGCAAGTTAGTTATGATTCCAAAATGGCTGCTGTCCATGAGTTAGTAGGCTCTGGAAGGGACTGTATGCTGCTGATTGGCTGGAATGTATCTGCTGACTGTGACATGCAGGGTCAAAGTTTGCTGAATGATAAAGTATAGGGGCGGGTCGAAACTCGCATATGTTCGCAGTTCGCCGCGAAAGCGAACATGCTATGTTCGCCGGGAACAGTCCGCCGGCGAACTATTCGGGACATCTCTAGTCACTATACATGAATCACATTTTCATCGTTAAAGTTTGGATTTTTTTTTTTTGGTTTCTTGGTAATAATATGTAATATATTATAGCTTACCTCAGTTGTAATTTGCAGTGTAAAGTAGGAAATTAGGAAATAATTATCTTCTCAAGTAACAGCAGCAGTTAACTATCCAGTCACTCCGTTCATCCCCTGAGTAGAAATGTAGAATTTTCTGGAAAGTAGGAAAAATTTATAAACTTTGAGGCGCCTGAGACCGTTAGAAAGCAATACGCATGCGCTATTTGTGTTCCAGTGTACAATTTGCGCTCCAGCCGCCATTTTATGCGTAGTAGTTGTCAAAATGGTGGTTAATATCAGTGTGGTATGTGCCGCATAGGATGTGTTACGTACCTCGTAAAGTTGACTGTAGCGTTGTTTCGGTTTTGCGAGTCACTGTAGTATTGTTGCGTCTGTAGCCTCGTTTTTGTTTTGTTCAGCGGCCATTTTTTCTCTCGCTTAGGTGATTTTCGGCAGTTTAAACTCGTTTTTTTGGACTTAAATGGACGTGTAAATTCACTTTTCGAGGTGCTGTAAGTAAGCTTTTTATGTGTTCGTTGTGTTTATTTATTGTGTTTCTGATGTTTTCATGCTCACCGTTTTCGGACTTATTTTTTGCGAGGGACGCAGTTGCTGGCATGGAGCGCCTTTGTCTGTATTGACCACCATGCGTGACAGGGTTAAATAAGTGCTTATGGGGGCCTGTATTGACCCCCATGAGTGACAGGGTTAATAAGGGATTTATGGGGTCTGTATTGACCCCCATGAGAGAGGGGCTTAATTAAGTGCGTATGGGGGTCTCTATTCACCCCCATGACTGACAGGGTTAATTAAGTGCTTATGGGGGTCTGCATTGACCCCCATGTGAGACAGGGTTAAATAAGGGTTTATGGGGGTCTGGATTGACCCCCATGAGTGACCATGTTAATTAAGTGCTTATGGGGGTCTGTATTGACCCCCATGCGGGACAGGGTTAAATAAGGGTTTATGGGGGTCTGGATCGACCCCCATGAGTGACCATGTTAATTAAGTGCTTATGGGGGTCTGTATTGACCCCCATGCGGGACAGGGTTAATTAAGGTTTTATGGGGGTCTGTATTGGCCCCCATGAGTGATGGGGTTAATTAAGGGCGTATGGGGGTCTCTATTGACCCCCATGAGTTATAGGGTAATAAAGGGCTTATGGGGGTCTGTATTGACCCCCATGAGTGACAGGGTTAATTAAGGCTTATGCGTGTCTGCATTGACCCCCATGAGTTATAGGGTTAATTAAGGGCTTATGGGAGTCTGTATTGGCATCCATGAGTGACAGGGTTAATTAAGGGCTTATGGGGGTCTATGTTGACCCCCATGAGTGACAGGGTTAATTAAGGCTTATGGGGGTCTGTATTGACCCCCATCTGTGACAGGGTTAATTAGGTGCTTATGGGGGTCTGTATGGACCCCAATCCATGACAGGGTTAATTAAGGGTTTATGGGAGTCTGGATTGACCCCCATGAGCGACAGGGTTAATTATGGGCTTATGGGTGTCTGTATTGACCCCCATGAGTGAGGGGGTTAATGAAGTCCTTATGGGGGTCTGTATTGACCCCCATGAGTGACAGGGTTAATTAAGGTTTAAGGGGGTCTGGATTGACCCCCATGAGTGACAGGGTTAATTAGGGGTTTATGGGGGTCTGTATTGACCCCCATGAGTGACATGGTTAATTAGGGGTTTATGGGGGTCTGTATTGACCCCCATGAGTGAGGGGGATAATTAAGTGCTTATGGGGGTCTGTGTGGACCCCTATGAGTGACAGGGTTAATGAAGGGCTCAGGGGGGTCTGTATTGACCAATATGAGTGACAGGGTTTATTAAGTGCATATGGGGGTCTGTATTGACCCCTATGAGTGACAGGGTTTATGAAGGGCTTAGGGTGGTTTGTATTGACCAATATGAGTGACAGGGCTAATTAAAGGTTTATGGGGGTCTGGATTGACCCCCATGAGTGACAGGGTTATTTAGGGGTTAATTACAAAGAATGCATCAACGTATCAGTCCTTTTCAAACATATGTTTAATCCCCATGAGTGACAGGGTTAATTAGGGATTTATGGGGGTCTGTATTGACCCCCATGAGTGACATGGTTAAGTAGGGGTTTATGGGGGTCTGTATCAACCCCCATGAGTGAGGGGGATAATTAAGTGCTTATGGTGGTCTGTATTGACACCTATGAGTGACAGGGTTAATGAAGGGCTTAGGGGGGTCTGTGTTGACCAATATGAGTGACAGGGTTAATTAAGTGCTTATGGGGGTCTGTATTGACCCCTATGAGTGACAGGGTTAATGAAGGGCATAGGGGGGTCTGTATTGACCAATATGAGTGACAGGGTTAATTAAGGGTTAATTACAAAGAATGCATCAACTTATCAGTCCTTTTCAAACATATGTTTAACCCCCATGAGTGACAGGGTTAATTAGGGATTTATGGGGTCTGTATTGACCCCCATGAGTGACATGGTTAAGTAGGGGTTTATGGGGGTCTGTATCAACCCCCATGAGTGAGGGGGATAATTAAGTGCTTATGGTGGTCTGTATTGACACCTATGAGTGACAGGGTTAATGAAGGGCTTAGGGGGGTATGTGTTGACCAATATGAGTGACAGGGTTAATTAAGTGCTTATGGGGGTCTGTATTGACCCCTATGAGTGACAGGGTTAATGAAGGGCATAGGGCGGTCTGTATTGACCAATATGAGTGACAGGGTTATTTAAGGGTTAATTACACAGAATGCATCAACTTATCAGTCCTTTTCAAACATATGTTTAACCCCCATGAGTGACAGGGTTAATTAGGAATTTATGGGGTCTGTATTGAACCCCTATTAGAGAGGGGGTTAATTAAGTGCGTATGAGGGTCTCTATTGACCCACATGATTGACAGGGGTTAATTAAGTGCTTATGGGGTTCTGTATTGACCCCCATGCGGGACTGGCTTAATTAAGGGTTTATGGGGGGTCTGGATTGACCCCCATGAGTGACCATGTTAATTAAGTTCTTATGGGTGTCTGTATGGACCCCCATGCATGACAGGGTTAATTAAGGGTTTATGGGGGTCTGGATTGACCCCCATAGGTGACAGGGTTAATTAGGGGTTTATGGGGGTCTGTATTGACCCCCATGAGTGACATGGTTAATTAGGGGTTTATGGGGTCTGTATTGACCCCCATGAGTGAGCAGGATAATTAATTGCTTATGGGGGTCTGTATTGAGCCCTATGAGGGACAGGGTTAATGAAGGGCTTAAAGGGGTCTGTATTGACCAATATGAGTGACAGGGTTAATTAAGTGCTTATGAGGGTCTGTATTGACCCCTATGAGTGACAGGGTTAATGAAGGGCTTAGGGGGGTCGTTATTGACCAATATTAATGACAGGGTTCATTAAGGGTTTATGGGGGTCTGGATTGACCCCCATGAGTGACAGGGTTATTTAGGGGTTAATTACAAAGAATGCATCAACTTATCAGTCCTTTTCAAACATATGTTTAAGCTTACAAACCTGAAAGAAACATATTCAATTTTAAACAGTAAAATTACTAAAACATCTGAGTGATAGGGTTTATTTATTTTTTATGGGTCCTTTAAGGACCTTTACGGTCCTTTGAGGACCCGTAAGGCAGGAATTTTTAATTTTTACTGCAGCGAGGTTAATGCGGGTTTCCGAGCTTATCTAGGATCCCTTCAAGGGTTAATTCAGTGTTTATGGGGGTCTGGATTGACCCCCATGAGTGACAGGGTTATTTAGGGGTTGATGGGGCTCTGGATAGAATTTTTTTTTATTATGGGGCCTTTAAGGACCTTTACGGTCCTTTAAGGAGCCGTAAGGCAGGAATTTAGAATTTTGATTGCAGCGCGGGTCCCTGATCGCGTGCAATTGGGGACCCCCACTGCGAGGGTTAATGTGGGGTTAATGCGGGTTTCCGAGCTTATCTCGGATCCCTTTTTGGGTCAGTTGTACGTGGCTGGGCGGTCCGGGGTCATGGAGCCTCGTTTTCATTTTTTGGGGCGGCCATTTTTTCCTCACTTAGCCGTTTTTCAAGTGACGAAACGGTGGAATTTGGGGTTAAATTTGAGTATAACCTTACTTCCATATGTCCTGGCGGTCCCCCCATGCGGTGGGTGAGTGTTTTTTTTTAATCATTTTTGGGTTTATTAGTGTGTTTTTAGTGTTTTTGTGTTTGCGCGGTTCGGGGGGGTTAGTGCAGTGTTTTGCAAGACACAGGGGAGGGAGAGGAGGAGGAGAAGGAGAGGACTAAGTGCTGCGAGTTTAGAGGTGTGTGGGGTGGTGTTGTTTGAAACTCATGCGCCGTAAAGCCTCCACCTTCCGCAAATGCAGCCCTATTATATGTGATAATACATTGTTTTGTGTTCATTCCTAACTATCTGACATCTAGGCTTGAACCTGGATGATTCTCCTAATTGAAACTCAGATCAGCTATCCTTTGCTAGATGTGATCTATTCTTTGGTTCTTAGTCTTGATTGTACTTGTCTCCTAACGCTATCTTGATTCCAGCGGTCTGTAAATGCATCCGCTTCAGTGAGCACACCAATAGATGGACTCTCCATTGGTTGATTACTGTTGTTGGGCCCAGGAATGACAGTGATTTTCCAGCTTCATGGATTTAATGACGCATCCATCCCTTGTTAATTCCATGGAGCTGACATGTCAATGTCCTTATTGGTCATCATGTACATGTGTGGTTTGTGTGATGTACATGTGGGGGCATGTTGGTGTATGTTATATTCACCTGACATGGAGGCTGGGTCCTGCTGGGTCACCAGGCCTGAAGTTCCAGTGGCGGGCACCTGGCTGAGAAGGTCCTTGGCCACCCTCTCCCACTTGTTGTAGCACACAGTCACTTGGGGTCTACCACTTGGTGCTGCAGCTTGCTTGTCCTCCTTGGCCATCATCCTCCTTTCCTTGGCCCTGATATAATCAAAAAGGTGCTTGAAGGACCTCACATCCTTTAGTGCTGTGCCCACTGCTTTTACCTCGGCCAATACCTCCTTCCATGCCTGGGCACTAGGCCAAGGTCTGACCCTCTCCCCCCGCAAGGATCACAGGGCAGCCTTGGGTGGCACCAATGAGGAGCACATTCTCCTGGTGCATGTATTTCAGGGCCCTGTGTTTGCCCTTAGCCTCTTGACCACCCGGCTGTGGATGGGGATCCTTGCCTATTTGACCTGTCCCTGAGGCCTGTCCCTACCCCGAACTACCACCCCCCTGGGATAAGTCCCCTCCCCCTCTGTCCCTAGTCTACATGTGCTTTTTTTATAGGGCTGCCCTGCCAGCACCCACCTAGTCCTCTCCACTCTCCCCCTCCTCCTTCATCTCCTCCTCCACCTCTTCCACCACCTCCTCCTCGACCACCTTCTCCTCCAACTCCTCCAACTACTCTTCCATCTCCTCTCCTCCACCACTCCCAACCTCCTCCACTACTCATCACCTCCTCCTCCTCTCCTCCACCATTCCCCAGGGCCACCTCTCTCTCCTCTCTCTCCTCCTCAGCTCTCCTCATCTCTTCCCCGCCTCTCCACTCCTCTGCCCTCCTCTCTCCCTCCTCCATTACAGTCCCAAAAAGAATATATGGATAAATACAACTAAGTGTTTCTGTATATATATATATATATATATATATATATATATATATATATATATATATTTATAGTAGGAAATTGCCAGTCAAAAATGACGTGAATAAAATTGTAAACCTGGCAATGATGTTTGCCACACAATGTGATGATTTTGCCCCTCTGAGCTCCTTTGGCGCTCACAGTGAGCCCTATGCTAAGCTCATCGTGTGGCTAGCAATAAGTGCCTTTGGAGCTCATTGCGAGCCTCTCCCCCTGTGTACTTCAACTTTCCTGCTTTGCAATGATCACCTTCGGCGCTCATCACGTGGCACACAGTTCGCGAGGGCTCAAATGCGTGACCAACATCGCAAACTTTCCGAACAGTCCCCCAGATCCACAACTATATATGTGATGGAGTAAAAAAAGAAATGTGTGTATTATGTGTATTTATTAACTGTTGCGGATGAGGTGTGGGGGATGGGATGGGGGTGTGTGTGTATAAGGAGTGACCTAGCTCTATGTGTATCTATGTGTGTTGTTTAATTTATGTGTATTGCTATAATGCGTAATCTGTAAATATGTGTAATCAAGGATTAAGTGTAAAATCGTAATTAGATTAATGGAAATAAACAAAACCACAGTATACTGCTGTCACAAATCACCCGCTCTCTCACTCTCACTGAAAAACCTCCAACTCTGGGACCTGCGTGCTACTTCGGAAGAAAATACAACACAGTCAACGCATGGGCGGGTGGAACGCAACCTTATAATCTCCCTCTGTTAATCATCTGCAGATAGACCGCTTTCTATTGGCTGTGAGGCCTGTGTCGCACTACCTTATTCTGTGATTGAATCATAACAGTGGATCGCATCTCAGCCAGCCCATTAACAGTTTGCAGCCATGGGAGAGATTTACGGGCTTGAGGATTCGGCACGTAACTTGAGCCATTGCGCAATTGAATAGCTCCAGAATTGGAGACGAACGGGAGCCCGCACCATGCCCGGAGATATATGGCCACGATCCCACGAGATGTGGGCTTGGAATTGAATCGGGCTCTTGGTACTCAACTTTAATCTGTTTCAGACGGCAGGATATTAAATATCAAACAAGCTTTTCCCATAAGAATTAATGTAAATTGAAATAATCTGTTCCAAACCCCAGAAATTTCACAATATAGTTTGAACTAATGGTATTTTTTATTTGTTTTTTTATATGAAACCTTAAAACTAGACAGACATAAATAAAAAACAATAATTAGGTAAAATGAAATATAATTTAACTTCACTTTAACTGTACTGAGAGGACTTGAGGGCCCAATGGGATAGATGCGATGTAGAGGAGAAGAAGGAAGAGAGAGGTTACTGCTGGTAAAGGGAGTCCTTTTCCAATTAAACATCAAGCACTTGCACAGGGGATATTTCTCTTTTCTGTCTCTTAACATCACTGAACC
Source organism: Discoglossus pictus (assembly GCA_027410445.1). Classification (NCBI taxonomy): domain Eukaryota; kingdom Metazoa; phylum Chordata; class Amphibia; order Anura; family Alytidae; genus Discoglossus; species Discoglossus pictus. Next base: position 89,960,312 of record CM050166.1, read on the forward strand.
CTGCTGAAGACTCTGATGTAGGGAGTTTCACTAGAAAGCAAGAGAAATTTGCTTCTGCCTTCGTTTCAAATTGTTTCTGAAGTTAGACTTTATTTGGTCATTCAAGTCTACATTTCGGCTTACTTGAGCTTTGTTAGGGTGATACTTTTCAACAAAATCTTGTAATTCAACCCAGTTAGCACCGTCAGTGCAGTAGGTTACATAGTTACATAGTTACATAGTAATTAAGGTTGAAAAAAGACTTTCAGTCCATCAAGTTCAACCTGTTAAGATCTCCTCTGATCTGCAATATGCAGAATAGTTATTAATTAAATTATTGATTAAATAATTATTAATAGTATAGTATTGGAGGATGAATAAAAAGTTAGTCCATCAAGTTCAACCTTTTTAGATCTCTATTTATCTTTTTAATGTGGACTATTTATTATTATTTGTTAATTGTTATTTGATCCAGAGGAAGGCAAACAGAAAAAAAAAAACATTGAAACTTTGCCAATTGTCTCATAAGGGGAAAAAAAAGCAAAATTCCTTCGTGACCCCAGAAACTGGCGATCAAATTTCTCCCTGGATTAATATTCCTTTGCTAGTTATCTAGGATAGCCTTGAATGCCCTCTTTATTCAAAAATATATCTAACCCCCTTTTTGAAGTTGTCTATCGAATTCGCTGTCACCACGTCCTTTGGTAGAGAATTCCACAGTTTAACCACCCTAACTGTGAAGAACCCTTTTCTTTGTTTAAGGTGAAATCTTTTTTCCTCTAACCTCAAAGGATGTCCTCTTGTCAGTTGAAAATCTCTTGCTACAAAAAGTTCACTTGACAAAGCCTTATATTGACCCTGGATGTATTTATATAACGTAATCATATCTCCTCTTAGATGCCTTTTTTCTAGCGAAAATAAGTTTAATTTTGTTAGTCTTTCTTCATAACTTAGCCCCTCCATTCCCCTTATTAGTTTTGTAGCCCTTCTCTGTACTTTTTCCAGCTCTAAAATGTCTTTTTTATGAGGTTGTGCCCCAAATTTTACTCCATATTCCAAATGAGGACGTACTAGAGATTTGTATAGTGGCAGAATATCTTCTTCCCTGGCTTCTATACCCTTCCTAATACATGCTAATATTTTAGGTGCTTCCTCCCTTTCCTTTACCTGAAGAAAATTCCTCAACCACTATCTGTTGCTGCTTCCTCAGTGCTGAGCTCTTGTTTTTGCTCCTCCACTAATCCTTCAATGTCTTCATTACTCATCTCCAGGCCCATGGACTTGCCCAGAGACACAATGTACTCCACCATTGGGCTAGGTTCAGCATCCAAGTTCCTCTGAGTCAAAGCTTCTGGTCCCTTTTCTCCAGCCACAGTTCATGATCTTGCAAGAGACTGCACACCAGGCCTTATCTATCAGAGTGACATAGTGGAGGATATTGAAATAGTCCTTCCAGAACTCTCTCAGTTTTAACTCAATATCCAAGGTCACCTCAAAGCACTTCTGAAAGAGGGACTTGGTATACAATTTCTTAAAGTTTGAGATGACCTGCTGGTCCATGCATGGGCTGGATTAGAGGAGTTGTGAAAGGGGGCAATAACTCCACAGTTATAATATTAACATCCTCCAGGGAGTTGTCCTCCAAGCCTGGGGGGTGAGCCGGAGTATTGTCTATTATTAACAGAGCCCTCAGAGGTAGTTCTTTTTCCTGCAAATATTTTTTTACAGTGGGGCCAAACACACGATGAAGAACTGCCTGGTCACCCAGGCTTTGCTGTAGGCCACCCATATAACACTTATCTTATGTTTTATCACATTGAAAATTCTGGAGTTATGACTATGATAGACTTGTATAGGCTTAATTGTTACATCCTCACTTGCACTTCCACACACCAACAGCATTAGCCTGTCCTTCATCGACTTGTGCCCTGGCAATGTCTTCTCTTCTTGAGTGATGTAGGTTCTGTTTTCTTCCAAAATAAACCTCTCTTGTCACAGTTGAAGACTTGTTGGGGAATAAAAGCCTCAGCCTCTACATAGTCTGTAAAACACCCTGACAGCAGCTTCTTTGTCAGCACTGGCTTTTTCTCCATGCCTCAACACTGGGAATGGCAGTTCTCTTTTTAAAATTCTCAAACCAACCATGACAAGCTTTAAATACTTCACTGTTCTCACCACTTATTTTAGACTCCTCTTTTAACAGATCAGCATGAAATTGTTTTGCTTTCTCGCAACTTATTACCTGTGAAATACTATCACCCACTAACTATTTTTCATTAATCCAAATGTACAATAATTTATATGCTTCCTCCAATGTCAGCCTTCTAGCTACATCGGCTCCTTTAATAGCTTCCTTATTTTTCACTATCTTAAAGATCGTTGTTCCCTGCATTTTGTACTCAGCAGCGAGATCATACACTCTGCTACCACACACATACGTGGACATTCTATCCTTTTTCGGTTATATCATGTTTGTCAAAATGTTTATTTTTTTGTTGAGTGGTATCACTAGCCTTCTTTGAACTCATGACATAAGCACTAGCTTGGTACAAGCTGGACTTTGGTCTTTATAAGCACAGACTACACTTTGGTCCTTAAAGGCACAGGCGGCACCTGGGCTCTTGTAGGCACAGACTGCTCTTGAGCTGTTGTTAGCACAAGCTACACTATGCCACAGTACTTTATTAAACTTCCTGGTGAGACAGGATGCAGTGTGGCGCAAGCATGACTACTACCGAGCAAGCATCGATTTCCAAATAATTTTTTTCTCAGCTCGACGTGTCAAATATAAGTTTTGAGATAGTCGAGTACCGATGGTCCACTGTATATGATTTTTTTATGTGTTTTTTTATTATTTTATTATTTTATTATTTTTTATTTTCAAATGAATCCCTAATTAACATAAGGGTCTATATCCTCTGGGATACAGACCCCCATGATAAGTAGGGGTTAAATTAGATACCATGGGGGGCCATATTGACCCCCATGGTATAAAGGGGTTTATTTATATACTATCAAGATCTTTTTAGGACCCCTATGGTAAGTAGGGGTTAATAGGAATGTCAGGGGGCTCTTTAAAGGACCCCATAGTATGGCCTTCATTATTAGATGTCACAGAGGTCCTAAAAGGACCTCCATGGTAGGGATTAATATTTATTGACATGCAGCTCCTATCTGGACCTCCTTGCCATTAGATCTTTATTAGATTACACAGGGGTCCTTAGAGGGGGACCACATGTGTAGAGGGTTAATGTGTAATACTACAGAGATGCTTATAGGAGTTAACTATATGTCACGGGGGTCTGTTAGGGACCCCAGTGATGGAGGTTAACATTTAGGTGCCACAGGGGTCCTTTATGGTTAACCCTCTCTAACTCAGCATGATGTTATTGATTGATTGCTGAACATAATGTCGAAGAGGAAAGTATACTTATCAAAGTGTCAGTATGCATTGAATTACATATCATATTAGTTTAATATTCTGACTCCAATGCAATTAATATGCCCAATCATTGTGTAATGCAAACAATATAGCTCACCATCAGATAGCGTTATTTGGTGATGTTATAGAACATTACAAGAACCACTTATTTTCACATCCCAAAAATATAAAGTGTGATAAATAATCATAGTAACAATACAGCTCCTTATATAATTTTTAGTCATGAAGGGTTATCCCTCTCTAAGCCATCATGATATTAGTGATGTTGCCATACTTATGGTGATTTACTAATTATCACAGTGGTTGTTCAAAACTTTGTGCATGTTTGGTTGGCAGCTGACCATAAGATTATAATGTTATGGGACTCAACAGGGACCTCATAATACAACCAGGGATGACATCATGATGTAGTCAGAGTAATATATACTGGAGTAGTACCTATTATTCAATCCTTAATTAGCTCCAGTTGAAAATAGGAAAAGCACATTGCGAAGATCTTTGACTACGAAGATACAGAATAGTGGCAGCAAGAGACAATGGTGAGAGTAGAATTTATATTTTATTATAATGATAGGCTCTCTGGTATAATAGTAGATTAAGAACATTAATTTGTATAAATGTACAATAAAAGTTACATTTTTATTTATTATTACTATCATTTATTTGTAATGCACCAACATATTCTGTAGCGCTTTACATGGGTTACAATCAAGGCAAAAACAATAACAGTATTAACACATTGTAAAGGATGCAGGGCCCTGTCTTTGAGCTTAGAATCCGGTGTGCATGTTTACATACTTGACAGTTGTATAACATTAAGAATATAATCATAAATGGTAAATCTCCTACTGTACTTGGAGTCCCCAAAATTACTAATTTTAGTCTATTATTTCGTTGTTATTTCTATTTGTGTAGATCCACCTTTAATATACTCACCCTGAAGATAGAGGCTTTTTTTTCCATGCAAGTATCGCACTCTTAGTGATATAAATGTGTGCTAGGTCATAAAACCCCCTGCATTAAATTTTTATAGCATTAACCTCACCCCTGCTTTGGTCACGGCATAGAGGGGATGGTGGGAGGAAGATAGGGCTAATGTTTTGGTTACATTAATTGAACAGGTTCATGTTAGTTTTGGGTATTACAGTTAATTTAGCATGCACACTGTTCTTGAGTGATCCGATTGGCTGGTTAGATGTAGTTAGCAGTTTGATACTAAGATGCTTTATCGTTAGTTAGAGTCATTATCAATCTTTACAGTTAGCAAGCTAGGTGAAATGTGACATTTTTGCTAATTTGCTCACTAAGCAAATTTTCCTTTGCAAGCATTTTAGCGAGGCTAATTTGATAGATGCTTAAGATACTAACATCACATTAAAAATATATACTTTAATTTTACAATTAAAACACTTGTAAACTTTAACAACAGTCTATTAACCTATTTATCGACAACTCACATTTTTATATATGATGACAAAAAGACTCAGTCCTCAGTGAAGCAACAAAATACTTGTTCAAGCAAGTTATTATAATATATCAACACTGCAGAATATGTTTATTGCTTTATAAATAAAGGATAATAATAATTATATATATGTACTATGTACAATAAACATAACCTAGAATTTATATGCACAGTTAGAGCTCACAAAAGGGTATGATAACAGTGCAGTGTAGATGCCCCTTAATTAAACCAGTACAAATATTTGATTACTGTCTGTGAAGGATAGAATAAAAAAGATATGTCAATCTCACTTTCTTAACTTATTTATTTGTTTGTTATTTGTAAATTTGGGATTTCTCTAGACCTTGGAAAATATTTCCTTTTTCAGCAAACATACTTTTTTTCTCATAATAACGCTATTAAAATAGTAATTGAGGTTGAAAAGAGACTTTCAGTCCATCAAGTTCAACCTTTTAAGATCTCCTCTGATCTGCAATTTGCGGATTAGTTATTAATTAATTAGCTGTTAATTAATTATTAATAGTATAGTATTTGAGGATGAATAAAGAGTTAGTCCATCAAGTTCAACCTTTTTGGATCTCTCTTGATCTTTTTAATATGTGGACTATTTGTTATTAATTGTTAATTGTTAATTCATCCAGAGGAAGGCAAACAGAAAAAAAAAATAAACATTGAAACTTTGCCAATTGTCTCATAAGGGAAAAAAGGAACATTCCTTCCTGACCCCATAAATTGGCGATCAAATTTCTCCCTGGATCAATATTCCTTCGCTAGTTATGTGGATAACCTTGAATGCCCTCTTTATTCAAAAATATATCTAACCCCTTTTTGAAGTCATCTATCGAATTCGCTGTCACCACCTCCTTTGGTAGAGAATTCCACAGCTTAACCACCCTAACTGTGAAGAACCCTTTTACGATTTGGACAATAGAATAGGGCCCAAAATGTTTAGGTCTTATTAACTTGTGATGAAGTGCTCTGCTTTTAAATTTTGCCAATGTTGAAATTAATAGATGAATTAGCTACTTTCTTCTTAACAGTACTAATGGCCTCTAATTGGTATTTCCCCCCCCCAGAAATTAACCATTTTCATTGTCCTACAATTCAGTATAGTTGATATCCCTAAAAGTGTAGGTACATTCTAAACCAGTTAAATTGCTGAACTGCACTGAAGTTGTTTGAACAGTGGAGTGTTGCTATGTGAAATTAAAAAAAATGCTTTGTTATTTACTCATTTGTCCACTTACTTGTTAAAAGGTAAAAAGGTAACTATTATCAGTTGTGGTTTGGCTTGGTGCACAGTCTTTTTGAAGAATATGTGTAATTATTTATGTAAAACTGTCCTTTTTTCCTTTTTTTATTGCAATATACAAAATATGCATTATATCAGTAGAATTAATAACAAATAAAATGTATCTAAATATGTTTCAGATCCCCATGTGTATTCATTTAATTGCAAATGAAATAACAACCAATAAAACAGTAAAAAAAATGTACCTGCTTTTGTATTAGTTAATATAAAAACTGTGTAGTCTGAATACTACTCTTCATTTGTATATTGCATTTATAATACTCTTCATATGTATATTGAATTTATAACATCATTCTAATCACTGCATTATATTAATATGGTAATTTGCAGTTGACATACTTATTTTACTTTTTTGAATTTTTTTTCACAAACAATTCCTAAATAAATGTTTTAATACAAATGGTTGTGCGTCTGTTGTACAAGCTTGTTTCTCTCTATAACAGAATGGTGAGCAGCCTGTGGGCAGTATGTAATCTTCATCTGCATGACCATCTGCGACATTCTAGTTTATTACAAGCCAGGCAGCTGATTAACAAACAAATTGTAATGTTCTATACTAGAGGAAGGGTAAAAGTAATTAATAATAATACAATATATTTATTCTAAAGAATTTTAGTAAATCTTATTTTCAACACATTACATCCACACATAAAGATCCAAATATATTGAAGTGTGAAGGTTTAGCTGCATTATCTACGTGGACATGTGAATTATATATGTTGTAATCAACTCATGTTATGTAAACCCCTATATATCCACAAATCCATAAAAAAAATTAATTACTAGCGAATTGCCCGTCAAAAAATTACGGCAATGAAATTGTAAGGTAGCTAATGCTGTTTGGTGTGTAATAATGAAATATGTAAGACATTAATAAATGAATATACTTTACCTATTTTGAAGCATTGTGTTGAAGAGCTGGCAATGTGTTTTGATGTTGCTTTAGCATTAGTGCTGTAGAGCTGCTGTGTAAGCGTGCTGAATGTGTGCAGTGTAATAGTGTGCGTGCGCGAGACCAAACCGTTAGCGTACTTGTGTACTTCCGCATTACTTGTGTACTTCCGTTAAATGGCGGGTAATGTGTGGTATGCGTCTTAGCGGAATATCCGTAGGTGTTTTGTGGTGTTTTGCGAGTTTCTTGTGGTGTTTTGCGAGTTTCTTGTGGTGTTTTGCGTGTTTAGAGTGCTGTAGCCTCGTTTTGGTTTTGTTCGGCGGCCATTTTTTCTCTCTCTTAGAGAATTTTTTAGTGTCTAAACTCTTTTATTTTGATTTAAATGAAGGTGTAAGTTGCTTTTTTGAGGTCCTGGATGCTCCCTCTTGCTGTAGGTAAGCTTTTTATGTATGTGTTGTGTGTATTTATTGTGTTTTAAAAATTTTCATGTTCGCGGGTTGCGGCCGATTTTTGCAAGGTTGTAATGTGTGCTAACGTGTCTCGTATGTTGTTTGCGTTTGTAGCCTCGTTTTCGTTTTGTTCGGCGGCCATTTTTTCTCTCGCTAAGCGAATTTTTTAATGTCTAAACTCTTTTATTTTGAGTTAAATGAAGGTGTAAGTTGCTTTTTTGAGGTCCTGGATGCTCCCTCTTGCTGTAGGTAAGCTTTTTATGTATGTGCTGTGTGTATTTATTGTGTTTAGAATTTTCTAATGTTTGCGAGTTGCGTCCGATTGTTGCGAGGTCGTAATGTGTGTTAACGTGTCTCGTATGTTGTTTGCGTTGCGAGGTAAAGTTTGCGAGGGTCGTAGTTGGTGCGCCTTTGGCGCTCCATGCTAGCAACTGAGTCCCTTGCCCGCAGCCCTCGCTTCGCGAGGGCCGCGGGCTCGCTGTGCGAGCCCGCAAGCATGAGCAACGGCTCATATGCTCACAACTATATATGTGATTAATATTTAATTTCTGTCTTCTTTTATATCATAGTTCTTTGATTTGATCATTCATCTTTCTTCTATACCCTCCTTTATTTTTCCATTCCCATTACTTAATTTATTCAAGTTCATTAACCTTACCTCTTTTATCCTTTTCTTTCCCTGTTTTTATCCTTTTCCCCCTTGCTTTATTTTTATCCACTTCCTTCATTCTTCAATTGATTCTTCTTTTTCAAACCCTCTGTCCTTTCATTTCCTTTCTCCTTGTTTTGTTTGCCAATCAATCCTTGTTTTCCCTCCCTTCTCTCCCACCCTGCTCTCCTAATTTCCCTATTCTTCCAACCCACTCTCCTACTGCATTTTCCTTTTTCCAACTTCTTATATCACCCTCACCCTTTACTCTTTTATCCTCTATTGGATTTATCTTTCTTCCTGTTCCTTCCTTAATCTACCCTTGATTTACTACTTCCTCATTTCCTTAATGTATTGGACCTTAAGCCTCCAGTCTCCCTATTCTTTGATTGCTCTGCCATCTACTTTTACCATTTTACATATTTATTCTATGCCCCTCTCCCACTTTCATGAAGTTTCCAATTTCTTTCTTCTTCTTTCAGGTTATTTCTTTATTTCCTTATTTCCCTTTAGTCTATTTCTTTAATCTCCAGCCACACACATTCTAACTACAGTGTTATAAAACTATAAAAGAGTTTCCTGCTGTCTCCATTTATCTACCATTTCCCTACCTCCCTACATGTTATTATATTCTCTAGTTCCCCTACTTCAGTAATCTATACCTGTTCCCTGCTTCTTCTATTTTTACAGTTCTCCATTTTCACCTTCTGCTCCTCATCTTTCACTCTTCTACCCCTGTTCATCCTTATTACAACTACCTCCTTGTCTAATCTATTTACCTGTCCATATCACCCATTCATTTCTTCACTCTTCTATATACCTCCTTTCTGCTTCCTTTTCATGACACTATCTTAATAATTCTCTGGTTTAGTTCGTTGTAAAGAGCTCAAAGGGGGCATATTCACAGCTTTCATTTAATAGCACACAATGCAAGCAGATAGGTGTGTTAGCAAATAAAACAATATTAACAAGTAAAATTGAAATGAAGATGATATATTTGTATGGAGATACTACGCTAGACACATGAGGTATTGGGCTTTGAAAGCTTGCAAACTAAGCTTACTTGGCCAGTAAAAGGTGTCATCGGTACTACAATTGTTTTCTGTTGTGTGATACCTAATACTGAATCACCTTTTAAATTAAGATAAAAGCTGATATTTATAACAAATCTTAATTGATAGGTATTTCTGAAACTTTGATTGGACGCTAAGTACATTATGTGAAAATTAAAATTGGCACGAAAACATTATTGTTAGGGATATTTAAAAAACCTGTAATGAGGGGACTACATACACCCCAAATCCCCTGCTTTCAGCTTACAGCAACAAGCCCCCTAATGGTGAGGGTCTGGATATCTCGGCTCCCAGGCTGCATTATTCAGCTCAGGAACACCAGTCATCAGGACCCAGGATCACAGGAGCAGGCAATGGTCCCTTAAGATAGGACCCAGCAAGAAAATCAGGATACAAGCAAGCTTAATAAAATAATAAAAGACATCCCTTTAGAACAACACATATACCAAACGAGCATAACTTTAACGGCAACAGTAAATTTATGGAATACAGGAACCAATCACTACAAGCCACAACTTATATAAACATAGGATGAACCGATCCCCACAGTCCATACCCTGGGCCACAAAGAGGAGCTGTCCATCAGATTATTTCATACTGGCTGGGGGTAATCAGTCAGAACAATGTTGGAGGCACCATGTCTGACTGTATATGTGCCCTTCTACAGCTAACCCTAACATGTACCTGTCCCTTTGATTGCATGTGTGAGGTCCACTCTCCTGCTCCACAAATTCCCAATACTGAGACCTAGCGAGACTCTCTTGGGTGTTCCAAATAACATATAATATTACATCTGTGGAAAAACTTACATTTCAATACAAAGCATGACAACATTCAACTCTTACACAGGTTATTAAACACATGAGGGAAATATTACATAGAGAATCATGGAATCATAGTTAAGCCTAGCCATGCCATCATGGTTGCAATAGTCCTAACATGCATGTGGCCATGACACATGGGGAAATTTACACAATACTATACAACATCACACCTTATTAACCACTTTCAGCCTGGGGCTTATAATATTTTGATCTGCTCTGCAGTCTAGTGGTCTCCTTGGGTATGACAAAACCGATTAAATATAACATTGGTAGCCAGACACTTTTTGAAGAGTCATAATAGCAGACTTGAACTAAATTGTAGAATTCTACACAAAGTACGACTAGGCATCAGGAGAGGAAATTTGGAGTTAGAATTATTGAAGATTGAAACAAAGTGGATTACTCTAATGAATTCTGTTATTCCATGGGGACTTAATTAAATTAATAGCTTTGCTTCTTTTTTATAATATGTATACACTGGTTAATTAAGAGCTACTAGTTACACAAAGTGATGATATTATCTGGATAGGATGATGATAGTTAAATTACCCATATTTGACTTACACTATCCTGAGCAGACAGAAAATTCATATTATAATGAGACACTTCAATATTGGGAAATGGGTGTCTATTTGGCAACATCAAAGGCAGATAACATTTTTGTATACCTTTATTATATATGGCTCTTATTAATGATAGTAGGAGGGATACAAAATGGATTTAATTATATATGTATACAAATGCAACATCATTTATTGTATTACTCAATTATTAGGTGAATATAATGATAATACAATTGAACGCTCACCTTTTTGTAGGAAGATAATAATATATAATGTCAACATATTAATAAAGCTAATCAAAAAGATGAAGAAAGAAAATTATATATATATATATATATATATATATATATATATATATATATATATATATATATATAATGCTATTGTTAGCTAAACTGACCAGGGATAAGAATTATATTGCAGACATTGGAAGATTGAAATATCAGAGTTCTTCTACAACAATTAAAATAGATAGAATGATCACATAAAGTATAACTTTAATTATATAAGGTCCTTATATATCGAATACTATGGCTATAAAAATACTGGCAGTCACTGTAAAAAACAAATCTTGACTCTAATATGAATTAAATAAAATGATAATAATTTGGGACCCCAAAAAAATCTGATAGTTAATACATATATCTAAATATATTGCAATGAGATTAATTAAATAATGATGTTTTTAACAATCTTGTCATTTGAACATAGGCCATTATACGAGTGTCTCTTCTCTTTAGTTTGGTTTATGCTTCATACACTTTTCTGTATGGGCTGGCTCAATGTATAGTTATACATATATAACTATTTAAATATAGAGGAATGTAATTGGGAATCATTTAATATTGGAGAACCACCTCCCTGTAATATACTGTACTTATTTAAAATATAAAACCCATAAATATATGTGAATAATTCATACTGTTAGAGAATATATAATACACATGAAATGACACTGGGCCTCATTCTATTACCGGCTGCAGCCGTTGCGGGGCCGCAAGGACCGGCCGCAAGCTATTCTGCTATTCTATTCCCCTCCGGCCGGGGATTCCGGCAGGCTTGCGGCCGGCGCCTTGCTATCTCTTGCGGTCGCTTGCGCCGGAGGAAATCCTTTGATCTAAAATGGCCGCAAGGAAATCGCTCGTAAGAAAATCCTATTTGCCATTCAATTGCTCCGGGAACCCTCTCTGTGCAAGGCTAAAACCGAGCCGCAGCTTACGTGCAGGAAAGAGGTCCCGCTAGCACCAATTAAGCACGAAATATAGCCCAAATAAAGCCATCCTGCACTATGAGAAGACTATAAAGTGATTTTCGGTGTTAGCAAAAATAGCACAAAATTCCCCTATACTCAAATCGGTAAAATATATTTTTTTTAATATACGTCAAATATCCATGTAAAAAGTCCATAGGGCTTGGAGCACCTCAGACCTGCCCACGCCGCAGCCGGAAAATAAACAGTTAATTTAAACTCGGGTTTGGGCTGATGTGCAAGCTTGAGAGTGGGTTACTTTTAATCCTCATGTCCCCCAATATGATCCCTAGCATTTACAGAGCTTTACAGAGCTGTCTTGAATTTATTTTTGACTTTTTAGATTTCAGAGCTTACGGCCGGTTGCAAGATTTACGGCCGGCCGTAAGAGGAGATCCTTGCGGGGCCGTTTAATTGAATTGCGAGGTAACGGGACCCCCGCAAGGAATCGCAGCCTTACGGCCGGTTTACGGCCGATAATAGAATGAGGCCCACTGTCTTTAAATATATGTAAATAATTCATACTGTTAGAGAATATACAGTATAACACACAGCAAATTACACTGTCTTTTTGTATCTATTTGTATAATACAAATTCAGACATTGTTCAACAACTTTGTATTTGTAATACCTTCAATAACCTCCTAAACTTATTACCATATATACAATATCTTTAATAATTAATAGTTTAATTAACAGCTCACATATTTATTGGTATTATGATACCATTAGCACAGCAAAGGAGAATAGATTTTTTAATATACTTTGTGATAATTATGCTCTATGGCATTGTTCAGACAGCATACAAATAAAACTCTACAATATTTCTAATCTTCAAGAATAAAATCAGTTATTTATTCAGAGGGATCAAAATTGGGCAACTTTTCATACATATAGCTTTCAATCATGCCATGAATTATCACACTATTTATAGGTTCCTCCAAAAAGATAATAGACACTCAATCCATATTAACAAGAAGGTATATAGAAAAGAAGGATAGGATCCAAGTGACACTACACATAACATAAATTACATATGTTTCCCCTCCTTACAAATCTAATTTCAAACTATTGTCTAAAGATCTTACTGAATTGTGGCACATTAAATCACCTAATAAAAAAGTACACAAAGATGGGATACAAAACTAATACAAAGAATGTGAGGATTAAGCTGTGAGGAAAAACACGGCAATATAAATTCATTTTCACAAGAACAAGGCTTGTCTCTTACAGAGAGACAAGGACAGGATAACACAAGAAAGATTATTTACCTTATGTCATATACAAATGCTAGGAAATTGCCTACAGTGTATCTGTCCTTGGATGCAGAAAAAGCCTTTCAACAGAGTTGGATGGGACTTCATGGACCTAACATTATCAAAGTTTGGTTTGGGAGAGTTCGGATTAAAAGCCATAAAAGCTTTGTATACCGCCCCATCCACCTCTGTCGTAGGACTGGGTTTTAAATCTGCTAAATTTAACATTACTAATGACACCAGGCAAGGTAGCCTTTTATCCCCAAGTATTTTTGTATTAATGATAGAACCACTGGCTGAGGCCATCAGGAGATCTACATACATAAAAGGTATCAAAATAGAAACGCAGAACATAAGGTTACTTTATTTGCAGATGGAATATTGGTCACTGTAACTGAACCATTGAGATCCTTAAAAGGACTTTTCGATTTGATAAATAGATACAGTAAAATCTCAAATTACAGCTTCAATATCAATCTGAAGCATTGTGTGTAAATCTCCTTACTAGGGATCAAGCAATGCTGAAAGATAAACACCCCCTGAAATGGCAGTTAACAGATTTTAAGCATTTAGAAGTTTTTCTAAGTGGAGAGTTTAAACATATGATTCAGAAAAATTATAGAACTCTCTTGGTCAAATTGACAGATAATGTAGCCTCCTGGCAAAACCTGAATTTGTCATGGTCAGGGAGAATTATCTCTGCTAAAATGTTGTTTCTGCCCAAATTTATTTAACTAATTCGAAGTATTCCCTTCCCTATCTCTGGATTTATCATAAAACAATTCCAAACTTTAATAGATATGTTTCTTTAGAATTCTAAACAGATCAGAGTTGCATGGTTCCAAGATCCATCATGGCTAGAAGATTTATAAAGGGAGGTATGGCTTATCCCATCCCTAAATGTTACCACGATGCAACCGTTATGTCTCATACAACCAGATGGTTGGAACCAAGGAATTTCACTCAGTGGATACAAATTCAAAATCTGTTTGTTACAAGGTGGGAACTGAGAGAAATAATTTTTCAGGAAAAATTGTAGGAAAATACAATAGCCAAAGGTGCATATTATAATGGAGTGTAAGAAATAAGTTTCAATAGGTATTGATTCCATTCCCTAGTCCCTTGATTTCATTAAGATATGGAAGAAATGGGGATTGAACTAATTGAAAGACCTTATTTGCGATGGACTAATTAGCTCATTTGAAATATTAAACAAATTAGATTTTGGCTAGCTTGTTACAGACTTAAAACAGGTCTATATGAGTTTAAAAAAAATTCAAGGTAAACAGACCTCTAACAGTTTTTGAGAAGATGATAACTCTCGGCAAAAGGGAACATATTGTTTCTAAATGTTTTAAGATCCATATATTTACAACTATTATATGTGATTTTTAATCAGGGGTCATCAGTAAGTCTTCCTCCCCTGCAGAAACAAGTTTTTTTTGCAAAGATATAAGATGGTGGTCTCCACCTTTGCATTGATTATAGATGGCAGAACAGGATTCACGTTAAAAATCGTTATCCTTTACCTCTGAACATCTCCATGGACCTAATCTTAGAGTAGCATGTCATTTAATTAACAAAAGAAGGGAGCAAGTGGAAAACAGCTTTTAATATAATTTAAGCAGTTTTCAAGCATTAATTAAGAACCTCATCCAAGACCTCCAAGACCATGTTATCGTATGGTTAGATGATCTAACTCATGTTTACTTCCTTCACCCCAGAAGACCATCAGCAGTGGGTTAGAATGGTCCCCAAGGGCCCCAGGGACAATCATCTCATGGCTAATACTAAGAAATGCACTTTCCACCAGATTGACTCTGTTCTTAGGTTATGTAATTCAATGGTTTTTCCAAAGTGACATCCATCACCTGAAGCTGTTCCTTAAAGGAGAAGTTCACTTCTGCATGTATTCTAACCCATGCTGATTCTACTCAACCTTTTAAGATTTAGTTGGATGTCTCAGATATTGATGCAAGTTCATATTTATGCACTTAGAGCCTCATTCAATTGGCCACATTTGAGATATGGGGCCTGTAAGTGAGATTGCAGTCAAATTTGCTATTCAATTGGTGTCTTTTAGTGTGCTTGGATTGGGTTATGAGTTATGATCAACTCGTAACTTACACCATCCATAAGCTTTTGATGTGTCACTTTCGCAGGGCTGAAATCGCAAATCTCTTTTGAATTGCTCCAATTCCGCAAGCTCGCAAATGTATCCACAATTGTAAACCGCAAATGGAGAAGAAAATCCTACGTGTACTCAAGAGGACCTGCATAGGGGTTTAACACCAATTCGTAGCACTGTAAATGCAAATAAAACTGTAATACTGCACTGCAAATTAGAGGGAGAATGATGAAAGACATTAGAATTATTTTCACAACAGTCTCAAGCCCACACAACAGGAAATAAGTTTTATTTGTATGTGCCATTTTGGGGTTAAATGATATTGGGTATCAATGATACATATCAGGCCACCCATATGGACTAGAACAGTATTGGCATTCATTTTCTTAATTCTTCATTTTTAAAGTTGTTATGTTATCACATATTGAAGTCCTGAACCTGATTGATTGACTCATAACCTCCATGTTTTACTGCCGTAATTATGACAGTCTCATTTCATATTGGCCTATTTGATAAGGGCGGTTACAGGCACTCTGAATTGATATGGTTCCCGCCCACAACTGCTCCGAACCAGTGCATGGTTTAGGAAGCTGGCTTAAGGATCGCAATTGAATAGCCTCGCAAACAGAGTCCAATGAGAGACCACAATGAGAGACCACAACTCGATCGCAGACATGCGGCTGTCTCCGTGCGAATTGCAGGGTTGCAATTGAAGGAGGCTCTAAGTCTTCTTCCTGTTGTTTAGTGAATTTAATCTTATTCTGATGTATAGTCTTTAATCTGATCCACATCCTGTGACTTCCTTTGCCTAATTATTTTGCCTCCTCCGCACCTAATTTACACATGCTTGTCTATTTCAGCTGTCCCTGAGTCTGCCTCACCTCTCTGCTAACTTCTAAGTACAGACCAGCAATCCCTTCCCTCCCTGCCCCACTCCCACCCTCACCTGGCTAGCTTTAATTTAAAGAATCACTCAAACTATGTGCACCTGATCAATCAACAGCACACAATTACTATCCCTACTTATTCCTCTTAGATTACTCTCTTGGCCACTAAGTTGTGTCTCAAACTATCCTCCTAATTTTATCCTCATTATGTCTCCAACACCATTAACATCTCTCCTTCCCTATTTTCCCTCCTCTGCTCTGCTTCCACGAGCTCCTCTCCTTCCTCCAATCACTATTCCATTCATATTCTAAAGCAGATAAGCAAAAAATGCTTCTGCAAGTCCTATTCTCATTTCATCTCACTGCTTATTTCGCTGCTGGAGTTATATCTCCTAACCCTGACCCCTCACCTCTCATCTAACATACTCAGCCATAGGGCTGCTAACTCTAGAGTGGTGGATTGGTTATCCACTCTATACCACTTAGCAAACTTTTACCAGCAGCTGAACTAGCAGACATCTTTTTGCAGAACATCGTCAGTATCCACTTAATACCTGAGAAAATCATTTATCATGATAGAGGGGGATAGTTTGTTGCCAGATTCTGGGAAACATTTTGCAGTCATCTCGGAATTCATATTAAGTTATCTTTAGTTTTTCAACCAGAAACCAATGGAGCATCGTAAATCGCAAATCAGGGAACAACCCATACATATATGTTTTTCATCATAAAGGGCAACGCCTGGAGCAACACCTACATATATAATTTTCCTGAAAAACAAGACGACTGGGTTTCACTTCATCCCTTGGCAGAGTTTGTCCATAATTATTTATATCAAGATTCAATGAAAATGTTCTTATTTGCAGCAGGTCTTCACTACCAAATTTGTTATGTTTCCTCTGCTTCCAGCTACATCTGGAGTTTCTGATGCTGATCAAAGAGTTCAGAAGCTGCAACAGGTTTGGTCACAGGTACAAGAACATTTGAAAAGAGTCTCTGAACTATAAAAGAAATATGCTGATAAGAGAAGATCTCCTGTACCCAACTACAAAGTGGTTGTTCTTTAAGAACCTATAGTTATGTCAGCCTTCTCATAAACAGTGTCTTCACTACATTGGTGAAGATTTCTTTCTGCATTAAACCCTATTACCTTCAAACTGGACTTCAATGAAGATTAATACATCCTTCCATGCCAGCCTTCTCAATCTATTCATTGGGAATCAGTAAAGAGTATTCCCTGCTATTCCTCCTACTCCTTGATATGCAAGCACAAGAATTTGAGGTACCTAGAATGCTAGATTACAATTACTGTGTAAGAATATATCCACTAAAAGGGTTTTGGACATGAGGCACTTTTCTGGATCTGTCTAGTGAATTTATGCTGCAAAAAAGGCCTTCTATAGAAGATTCCCTGACAAGCCATCTTTAAATCATCTTGAGGCTGCCTCTAAAGGAAGGAATATTTTGATTAGCGTGTCTCGTCTTCTCTAACCTGTGTACCAATATCTGCTGTAGTTCCCAGGTGGACATGCCTGTCTAAGAAAAATTCTTAAAGTTATATGCAAGTGAGCTAGTTTATTAATGCATCTGATAGAGGATAATTAGTAGTGTATGAAAAAAACTGTTTACAAGAAAAAATGACAAAATAAACATTTAAACAGTTACCCTAAAGTTTGCTGAATATCTTACATTTGCAAACTGTTTTGACTCATCAATGTTGTCACCCCCTGAAAATCCTAGGGAAAATTAGCATACATATTATGTTGTATCTTTTTGGTCAGTGAATTGAGCTGCAGCTTTCCTTTACATTTCTGTAGTACCCAGAGCAAGGTCTGTGTCCCTTCATTCAAGATTGTTTTATCTACATGACAGGTGATACCTCCCCCAGCCTCAGCGAATTGCACCTGTGATCTCCCCCAGCCCCAGTGAATTGACTTCCAGCCCCAGTGAATTACTCAGACACGCACACACTCAGACACTCACACACTCACATGGCCACACACACTCACTCACACAGACACACACACTCACACAGACACTCACATAGACACACACTCACTCACACAGACACACACACTCACACAGACATACCCACTCACACAGACACACACTCACTCACGCAGACATACACACTTACTCACACAGACCCACATACTCACACAGACAAACACAGACACTCACACACTCACACACAGACACTCCCACTCACACACTCAGATTTAGACACTCACAGAGACACTCACACACTCAGACACTCACACTCACACAAACACACTCACACAGACACACACACTCACACAGGCACACACACTCACTCACACAGACACACACATTCACACAGACATACACACTTACTCACTCACTCACACAGACATACACTCACACCGACACACACTCACTCACAAAGACACACACACTCACTCACTCACACATACTCACACAGACTCATTCACGCAGACATACACACTCACACAGACACACACACACACTCACTCACTCACTCACTCACACAGACACACACACACAGACACTCACACACTCAGACACGCACACTCATACCCTCAGACACTCACACAGACACTCACACACTCAGACACTCACACACACACTCATACCATCAGACACTCAGACACACACACACATTCACACAGACACTCACACTCTCACTCACACACTCAGTCACTCACACAGACACACACACTCACACAGACACTCACACAGACATACACACTCACTCACACAGACACACACACACTCACACAGACACACACACACTCACTCACTCACACAGACATACTCACTCACACAGACACAGACTCACTCACACAGACATACACACTCACTCACACAGACACACATACAAACACTCACACTCAGACACACAAACAAACACTCACACAGGCACTTACACAGACACACACTCACTCACACAGACACACACACTCACACAGACATACCAACTAACAAAGACACTCACACCTACATATACACTCACTCACAAAGACACATACACTCACTCACACAGACACACACACTCATTCACTCACACAGACATACAAACTCACACACACACACTCACTCACACAGGCACACAAACATACTAACTCACACAGACACAGACATTCTAACTCACACAGACACAGACACTCACTCACACAAACACACATAAACACACAGACACCCACACAGACACACTCACTCACACAGACACACACACTCACACAGGCACACACACTCACTCTCTCACACAGACACACACACTCACACAGACATACACACTCACTCACACAGACACACTCACTCACTCACACAGACATACACTCACTCACAAAGACACACACACTCACTCACTCACACAGACATACTCACTCACACAGACACACACTCACTCATGCAGACATACACACTTACTCACACAGACTCACATACTCTCACAGACAAACACAGACACTCACACACTCACACACAGACACTCCCACTCACACACTCAGACTCAGACACTCACAGAGACACTCACACAGACACACTCACTCACACAGACACACACACTCACACAGGCACACACACTCACTCACACAGACACACACATTCACACAGACATACACACTCACTCACTCACTCACACACACAGACATACACACTCACACAGACACACACTCACTCACAAAGACACACACACTCACTCACTCACACAGACATACTCACACACACAGACACACACACTCACTCACACAGACACACACACAGACACTCACACACTCAGACACACACACACACACACACTCATACCCTCAGACACTCAGACACTCACACAGACACTCACACACTCAGACACTCACACACACACACACTCATACCCTCAGACACTCAGACACACACACACATTCACACAGACACTCACACTCTCACTCACACACTCAGACACTCACACAGACACACACACTCACACAGACACTCACACAGAAATACACACTCACTCACACAGACATACACACTCACTCACACAGACACACACACTCACACAGACACACACACACTCACTCACACAGACATACTCACTCACACAGACACAGACTCACTCACACAGACATACACACTCACTCACACAGACACACATACAAACACTCACACTCAGACACTCACACAGACACTCACACACTCAGACACTCACTCACACAGACACTCACACACTCACGCACAGACACTCACACTCTCACACTCAGACACTCACACAGACACTATCTCACTCACTCACAAACTCAGACACTCACACTCAGACATTCACACACACTCAGAAACTCACACTAACACAGTCACTCACACATAAGCACTCTCTCTTAAAGAAACACTCACTCACACAGACACACCGACACTCACACAGACAATCACTCACTCACACACACAGACATACACCGTAACTTACACAGACACACTCACACTGACATACACACTCACTGACACCGACACTCACACAGACAATCACTCACTCACACACACAGACATACACCTTAACTTACACAGACACACTCACACTGACATACACACTCACACCGACACTCACACAGACAATCACTCACTCACACATACAGACATACACCTTAACTTACACAGACACACACTGACATAAACACTCACTAACACCGACACACACACTCACTCACACAGACACAGACTCACTCACACAGACATACACACTCACTCACTCACACAGGTACACACACTCAGACATTCACAGACACACTCACACACACACAATCAGACACTCACACGAAGACACTCTCACAGACACAATCTCACTCAAAGACATACATACTCACTCACACAGGCATACACACTCACTCACACAGATACACACACTCACACATTCACTCACACAGACTCACTCACATAGACATACCCACTCACACAGAAACAAACACTCACATAGACACAGACTCACTCACACAGACATACACACTCACACAGACACACACACTCACTCACTCACACAGACACTCACACAGACACTCTCACACTCACACACTCACTTACACAGACACTCACACACTCACACACAGACACTCCCACTCACACACTCAGACTCAGACCCCTCACACAGACACTCACACTCAGACACTCACACAGAAACGATCTCCCTCACAGACACACTCTCACTCACACAGACACACATATACACTAACACAGACACACAAACACTCTCGCTTGCGATCCTCCTCCGTCCCTCATTCTCCCTCCTCCTCCTCCCAGCGATGGCTTCCAAAAGCTCAGAGCTGTGCTCTGAGATAATCTGAAGCAGCATCATGGCTGACATCACCGCTCTTTGCTGATTGGCTGAAACGCCAACCAGCTTGCTCATATGCAGTTAGCTTGGGTACAGTTTTACACAATTGTCCCCTATAGCACAGTGGCCATTTCTGGGGTGACTACATCACCCCCAGCACAATGTTTTTACAAAAATAGTTTGCTTTTTTTCATGCAAACATTTTTGCTAGGTGGGTTATAATGCTCCTCTACAAGATGCATTCATACCCCACCTCACTTGAATATGCTTTTAATGGTTCAGCAGACCTAATAGCAGGAGGAGTGAAATAACTGTGACTTCCACCTGAATGATTTAAGTCAGCCCACTACATAAGTGGCTGTTGTTTGGAGTGCTAGTGTCCAGAGTGTGCTCCTGTTTCCTGAAGTGTTTTTTCCCAGCTTCTGCCTGTTCCAGCTCCTCGAATCCCTGTCAATACCAGTGTTGTGGAATTTCACTGATTACACTAGGTGACTGGAAGGGTGACCCTGGACTCCAAGACATCTTGGGAACCTGTCTGGAAATATACCCACACACAGAGCTTTTCCAAACAGATTCCCTTTATTTCAGTTTTGGCAGAGCTTATAAAAGAAAAAAAACAATAAATCATAACATGTCTTCTTGTACCAAGTAGACCAGGAGGTCACGTACACACATTAATTAAATGTTGGCAGTATATATAAAACGAAACTTGGAAAAAATAATTGGGCGATAATCGGTTTCAAGGATGCATACTTTTAGAGATAAGTGGACAGTTTCTAACTAAGCTAATTAAGACAACATTTTAAGCCTTCATTCCCCTCTTAGATCGCAACGTGATCTCACCTAGGTAATCTTCTAACAGAAGTGTAATACATTCTAACAAATAGCCATTACCATGAGTATATCTGTAGCCTTATGGTTAAACTAATTTGTGAAAATATAATATGCTGGCAGGTCACAACCCTTGTATGTATTTCTTACAGTTTTTTTGATCTTTTTATTTAGACTAAAATCTCACTTCCTGTGTGTTTCCTACAATGTGGAAGTATTACATCAAACAGAGACCTTTACACAGTGGGGGTTAATCTATGATTCTTGCGAGCAGTCTTACAACACGATACAAAAACACCTAAAAGGATTAGGGCCCTTATTACTATGAGGAATATTATCAATATTCAGGAAAACATGTCTTCACATACACCACCTTGGAACAGTTTGAGATGCTCTGCTATTTCTCTTGTTTGTTCTAAATCCTCAGCGACTATAGTTGAATTATCATCAATGTAGGAACAACATTCTTTGCCTATGAGAGCACACACCCCTCCCCTGGAGGCCAACACATAATCGAGGGCCATTCTGTTTTGCATCCTAATCTGTACTTGTTCTTGGTTTAATTTTTCAATAGCTGCGGTAGTACTATCCAGGGCCTTTTGTTCGAGTAAAGAAAGAGTAGATAATTCTATATGCAGATTAGCTACACCCAAATTGGGAGACATCACTCCTAATGCCACCCTGACTTCCCTCCTGTATCTCTTATATTTCTCGGGTGTCCTTTGGGGAGAGTGGGAGTATGGTACACATTAGGAATAATTTGTCCCAAGTAACAACTGCCAACCCAATTAGTTGGCAGCCACCTGTAGGCATTTTTCCAGCAAATGAAAAATATTTCTGCAACTGGAGAGGGTGGCATTAGGTGAAACAAGTTAGATACCACCAATCTATTAAAGATGTCACACTTAGTAATATTATCCCATTGGGTGATAAGCTGATTTGCAAGATGGTACATGTACCCACATCCAGAACCCTTAAGATCATAGGGTGAGCAACTCCTATGTCGTACAGCTAGACTGCGGTCAGATGAGGTCCTATTGACGCTAAGGGTGGTATTAGTGCATGTTGACCATCCTACCCTTGTGCCATCACCCTTGGCCCTAAAACAATTATAGCCTTTGGTAGTGAATATTAACTTAAAAGAGACACTTTTATTATATTTGGAAGGAAAATATGTATGGATAATCTTCACCTTCAGTGAGAGGCTGAGGGAGGTGGCAGATTGTACATAAGTAAAGAAGTTCCAGGTGTAAGGTTGTGTGCTGCCTAATATACATGTGTTGTTGAGTAAAGTTCTCTGTTGGGAGACCAAATAAGGGCACACCATTTCCCCATGTGTAGCAATAAGTGCACAAACCCAGCAGTTAGAAAGGTTAAAGGAGTGAGCAAAATCTTCTAGTACTGAAATATACATATTATGTTCCCAGGGGTGTCTTTCCTTATCTTTGTCTTGGTTTGCCCTTTTGTAGGGCGCTGATCTCTTACTTCTATTATACAAACTAGTGTCAGTGACATTGTGTTCCCCACAAATGGATCTTAATAGTCCCAGTTCTTCTGGGTTGTAATAGCAGTTAAGAACTGTCCATAAGGGAAAAAATATCAGGAGCATAATGCCCATCAACAGGAGGAAGTTCTTCCATGCATTTTGCTGATGCAGAAGTAGAATTGACATCTTTATTATTGCTGTCTTTAATCGCTTTTATGGGGACTTTGTCAACTGCTTCACCCCTCTTTGAACAATTATAGCCTTTGGTAGTGAATATTTACATAAAAGAGACACTTTTATTATATTTGGAAGGAAAATATGTATGGATAATCTTCACCTTCAGTGAGAGACTGAGGGAGGTGGCAGATTGTACATAAGTAAAGAAGTTCCAGGTGTAAGGTTGTGTGCTGCCTAATATACTGTACATGTGTTGTTGAGTAAAGTTCTCTGTTGGGAGACCAAATAAGGGCACCCCATTTCCCCATGTGTAGCAATATGTGCACAAACTTTGTCAACTGCTTCACCCCGCTTTGAACACAACTTCCGTCATGACGCGTGAAACTAGATATCCTGCGAATCAGTGAGGACGGCTGTCCTAGTTACTGCTACCTCAGTTCTCGGTGGTCCGAATGGGAAGCCTCCCTTCTTTGCTTTATTCAGCTGTCGGACACAGACCAGATCACATGGTTGGAACAGATGTGTTGCAATTAGTGTGGGCACGGCAGTGGATGATGGCAATATCTTTTGGTAACTGAATAGCTTCCAATAAGAAGTTAATAAGAGTCGTATGTCGTAAATTGATTTGTCATCTGCAGAAATGAAGCATCGTTGTTGCCAGATTTTTCCAAAGTCATGAACCACTCCAAAGGCATAACGAGAGACAGTATAGATATTAACAGATTTTCCTGCAAAACGGTAGCATGCTTTAGTAAGGGCGACAAGTTCAGCAGCTTGGGCAGAAGAGAAAGGAGTAGAACCTGCCTGGAGTTGGAATACAGCAAAACCTGTCTTATAAACTCCATCTGTGGGTCTGGAACATGACGCATCAACAAACACATTCTCATCATGTTCTATGGGTCTGTAAAGGAGGTCAGCTGGGGGGTAGTAGAGAAATGTATAGTAGTGAGACACGGAGGGACTCTTCCTCTGTACTAGGATGACCTGGGAGTATAGCATTTAAAATTGCTATGGAGCCAGAGTTGGGGGCACTGTATTAGTTAGTTAGTATGATTGAGGGGGATACACTCATAGCCATTAAGGGGCTGAGCTGTCATATGTTGTCGGGTTAAAATCTTAACTAGTTGCAACACCTGATGGCTAGTGTGAAGAATGGTGGAGTGACCTATGGTGATGGTATTAGCTGTCTCCACAGCCATAGCACAAGCTGCCATTGCTCAGAGACACGCCAGCATCCCCTGAACAGGGATAGGAACTACTTTCAAAAAGAATGCTACGGGATGCATTTTACCTCCATGGTCTTGAGCACAGACCGTGGCCATGGTTTTTACAGTTGTCCCACGCATACACATGAAACGGTTTACAATAATCAGGTTGTCCTATTTTGGGAGCCTGCATAGTGCTAACCTTTAAGGTCACATATGCTTTGTCCATGTCTGGTGTCCACTGAATATGCTCTGGACTCTCCCCCTTAGCAGCCGCATGTAAAATGGAGTCATAATGTGAGCACTAAGGGATCCACTGTCAGCCGAAATTGATCATGCCGAGGAAGGAAAGCATTTCCATCCAAGTTCTTGGTTTGGATATTCTCTGAATTGCCTCAATTCACTTTGGGCTAAAAGAACGTGTGCCATGTGACAGAGTAAAACCCAAGTATTCAACATTTGACGCCCCCATTTGCAATTTGTGTTTGGCTACCTTGTGACCTTCATCTGCAAGACGTTTTAGCAATCCTGTCTTTTGGCTTCCCCATTAGGACTACACAACAGTAGGTCGTCGACGTACTGAAGGAGGACAGAACCATGGCTCGGGCTCCATGACCGCACAGTATGTTGGAGCACCAGCACGTAAGCAGCCGGTGAATCCAAGTTGCTTTGCAGGAGACGGGTCCATGCTAACTGGTGCCCATCAAAGGTAAAAGCCATAAGTAGTTGTGTCTCAGGGTCCAATGGGACCAAAAATAATGCATTTGATAAATCAATAACTGTAAATATGGTGGCATCATGTGGAATGGCGGTAATGAGAGCTGTATAATCAGGAACAATAGGGCCAATGAGAATAACTAGATTATTAATTGCCCTAAGACCTTGGACAAATCTAAAGTCACTATTACCTTTAGTTAATTGGGGTATTAAAAGGTGATACAATAGGTCATAAAATACCCTGTTGCAAAAAGGATTCAATCATGGGGTGAATCCCATCCTTCTTTTCCTGTGACAAGGGGTATTGTTTAATATACACAGGAGTAATATCTTCCTTTAACAGAGCTATATATGGTGTTCAATTAATATTTCTCACATCTAATTTGGAGGAAGCCCACACCGAAGGAGGGACCTCGTCCAAGTTGATGTCCTAGAAGCTCCGAAGTGGAGCATCCAAGGGGTCTAGTGAGACACTCATTCCTCCTTTATTATTAAATTCTAGTTTTATTCCTAGCAAGCCTAATAAATCTCTCCCCAAAAGATTTACTGGACACCCTGGAATGATTCTAAAAGGATGTAAAAACCCATGATCGGTGTCAGGAATCATGACAAGGAGGGGAGGTGTTGTATGGGTTTGGGTGAGCACCCCATTTATTCCCATAGAAGGTGTCGACTTCTGTGTGGAGCTCTCAAACAATATTTAAATTTGTAGCTTGTGAGGTTTTCAATAGCTCTGCTAAAGATCTTGGTGTAGTCACAAATAAAAAAATAAACATGGGTTAAGTGGTGGTTGGGTTTCTAGATAGGTTGCTATAAATGAGATCCAGAAAGTTTGGATTTTGGGCAAGACCACCATGTATGCATATATGTTCCATCTAGGCAGCAGCCTTTCCAACATAGAGAACTGTAGAACCGTCTCATCCTGTGTAATTTTAGAGGTGTAAAATACTATCAGGGAAGAGTCTTATAAGATTGTTCTTAGAAATTAGAACATAAGGAGATAGAATTGTGAATTTTCCTATATTTCTTGTCAATCCTCTGAATCAAAGCTTTCCCCTAGGCCTTTTTCCCACTGAGCTATATATGGAATGGGAAGAGTGTTCTTCTGATTGAAATGGTATATAAATGTGAGCAACCAGTCCCTTTGGTGCATGTGTTAGGAGGCATAATTTATAAAAGGGAGTTAATTGAGTAATATTACTTTCTTTCTTATGTTAGGTTGAGTGGCAAAACTTCTGATTTGTCTGTATTAAAAAAGTCATGAGGTTTGATATGTGTTCTATCTTATAGGGCTTGGAAGGAGATATATCTTGTGATCCCTGCTTATTCCAAACCTCTAAAGGGTTGAGTTTATAGGCTAGGGGGGATTTCTCTATTCAGTAGAATAGAGTTAAAAGGAAATTGGTCAGTTGACACTTTGTATTGATCTTTGATTTTTTATTTGGAAGTGTCCCATATTGATAAAGTTTGTTTTATTATTAGGTGATGTGTATCTGCTCGGAAGGAAAGGGGAGTCTTCGGAAGCCAAATATAAAATAGAAATAAATTTGGCAGGACTATATCATTTTCAAAGTCCGCCCAAAGTTTCTGATTTTGAGGTAGGTGCCAAGCTTGTACATGCACTAATTGGATTGCTTTATAGTATAAAAGTATATTTCTGAGTCCCAAACTTAATTGAAGTCTAGGAGGTATACATTTTTATTTATTTATTTTGAAATTTTTAGACTTTGGCCTGACCATATAAAATTATCTATTTTATTTTGTAGGGTTTTCATATCTTTGATCAGAATCATGTTGGAAGAGTCTGGAACAGATTAAGTAGTCTTGGAAGGACATTATTTTTTATAGAGACTATATGACCTAGCCATGATATTAATAGCTTATTCCATTTTAATAATTCAGAATTAGTAATTGGGTATAATTTCCTTTATAAAGTTGGACACCAAAAAAATGTAAAGGATGTTTTCGGAAACAGAAACCAAAATTCAGTTCTATTAATTTAATTTTGTGTTGGGGAACATGGATTGCGAGGATTTCAGATTTAGATTAGTTTATTTTAAAATCTGAGAGACGAGACTAAGTATTAAGCTCCAGTAAGAATGGGAGGGGTTTTGTAGGTTTATTAATGAAATCATTGCAACGTTGGCATATGCTGATATTTTATACTTAATTTTCTCTTGAATAATTCCTGTGATTTGGGAATATGACCTAATATGGTTAAGTAGAGGTTCTGAATATAATTTCCTATTTGCTCTTTGTATTTTGAAATTAACAGTAAATATCTCAAATAATTAGGAAAATGTTTTAAATTTATTAATGAAAATATGTGCTTGTTTAGACCAAGTGATAATATCATTTTGTGGATTTGTTATTTATGGAAAATAGTTTTTTCAACCACAAACATATCTATTCTGGAATATGCCTTGTGAAAATTGGAATAGAAAGTATAGTCATTTGTACTGGGGTTTGGGTTCACCAGACATCAATTAGATCTGAATGTAAGATCCATGTCCTAAGAATGTTATCACTATGCTCTGTTTGCCTTTGGATTGAGATAGTAGATGATGAGGATCTATCTAGTGATTAGATTGTTTTGGCATTAAGATCTCCTTCTAGTATCATTAGAGCTGTCGCATATTTGTAAGTCATTAGTTTTAAAGAGTCGTAAAATGTTTTAATAGGTTGGCATGGTGTGTAAACATTACTTAAAGTTATGAGACTTGACCCTAGTTGTCCATTTAGAATCAGTATGTGACCTTCTTGATCTGAGTGATGAGATAGATCAGTAAAAGGGCAGTTTTTATTTATCAGTATATATGCATATTATGTTTTTTGTGGGAAGCTTGGGAAATATTACGCCAGGTCATGTTCATAATTTTAGATTTCCTAAAGTGATTTCCTTGTAAGATAATGCGTGCTTTCAATCTTTTAAAATGTCTTTGGGCAAGTCTTCTTTTTTGGAAATGCTAAGTACATGTACATTTTGACATATAATTGTAATAGACGTTATGGACTTGAGTTGAGGTATTGCCTGTTAGTTTTAGCTTACTTGATGATTTCTGTTGATCAAATAGGGATAAAAAAAAAAATAAACCTTAAAACCAGAGAAAGAAAACTGGACAATGTTCAGTAAGGAAATGGAAATAGAGAGTAGTAGGCGACAGTAGAGGTTTTAAAATGAACTATTCGGGGGGTATTTATATCCTGTTATTTCTCTA
Source organism: Discoglossus pictus (assembly GCA_027410445.1). Taxonomy (NCBI): domain Eukaryota; kingdom Metazoa; phylum Chordata; class Amphibia; order Anura; family Alytidae; genus Discoglossus; species Discoglossus pictus. Next base: position 89,989,395 of record CM050166.1, read on the forward strand.
AACTTCTTATTAATAATTTAAGAATAAGACTTAACTTAAGAAAGAAAATGTAACCTTTAAAGTTAAAGTCCCAAATCAAAGGGTAACTTCTCCATGCTAATTCTTCTGGACCTCTCTGCTGCCTTCGACACAGGTGACCACCCTCTTCTAATCCAAACTCTCCGTTCATTTGGCATCCAGGGCACAGCTCTTTTATGGTTCACATCCTATCTAAAAGATCGTACATTTAGCGTCTCCTTCTCTGGCACCTCTTCTTCACCTCTCCCTCTGTCTGTTGGCGTTCCCCAAGGTTCTGTCCTAGGCCCCCTCCTCTTCTCTATCTACACCTCCTCCCTTGGCACCCTCATAAAATCCTTTGGATTTCAGTATCATCTCTATGCAGATGATACTCAAATCTACCTCTCTGCACCCGATCTATCCCCCTCTCTTTTAGCTCAAGTTTCCAACTGCCTCTCTAGCATATCCTCCTGGATGTCTACCCGTCAACTCAAACTCAACATGTCTAAGACTGAACTCCTAATCTTTCCACCCTCTACTATAGCTTACACTCCGCAAATATCTCTCACTGTTGACAACACCATCATCACTCCCACCTCCCAGGCCCGTTGTCTTGGGGTTCTACTGGATCCCGCCCTCTCTTTTATTCCTCACATCCAATCGATAACTAAATCTTGTCAGTTTCACCTAAAAAACATCTCCAAAATTCGTCATTATCTTACACAAGACACAGCTAAAATTCTAATACACTCTCTCATCATATCTCGACTCGACTACTGCAATTCCCTTCTTGCTGGCCTCCCCATCTCTCGTCTGTCTCCCCTCCAATCCATAATGAACACCTCCGCTAGACTCATCTTCAATACCAAACGATCAGTGTCTGCAGCTCCTCTCTGTCAATCACTCCACTGGCTTCCCATAGCTTCCCGAATCAAATTTAAAATCATGACCCTAACACATAAAGCCCTCAACAACAGTGCACCCCCTTATATCTCTGCTCTTGTTTCAAAATACTCTCCCAACCGCCCCCTTCGTTCTGCTAACGACCTTCTTCTTTCCTCCTCTCTCATCACCTCCTCTCACTCCCGTCTTCAGGACTTTTCTCGTGCAGCCCCTACTATCTGGAACTCCTTGCCTCGCTCCATTAGATTAACTTTCTGCCTCAAAACCTTTAAAAAATTACTAAAAACACACCTATTTAAAAAATCATATCACCTTCAGCCTTTATAATTACAACTGCACACTCCACAGCTTAAAAACACTCCCACCCACATTTTACAGTACAGCTCACAGACCCCTCCAATTGATTAAACAAATTGCATTCACTTTGCCATTTTTGTATTTGTCACCCTCATATATCACACCTAAACCCTTAGATTGTAAGTTTGCGAGTTTTTCATTTGTGTGTCCGTGTCTTGGAAACAAGGACTATGTACATTTGATTATATGCTCAAAAACAGGGCCCTCCATTCTTTAAGGTGTTAAGTTTGTTTTTTGCCATGTACTAACCACCTGTACAGCGCTACGGAATATGTTGGCGCGATATAAATAAAGATAATAATAATAATAAAGTGTGAGCTAAAGACAATAATTGCTTAATATTTGTCACAGACCACTTTTCCAGTTCCTGGATCTTAGCCCATTGAGCCACCATAAAGGACAGACTGCTTGGCTCCAGCCACTGGACTATGTGCATAAACACCTTCATTGTATTGTAATCTGTTTTATCCATTGTTTGCCAGATAAAGTTAATGTACTCTATTTGAGGCCTGGGCCACTAGACATAGAGACAGCATTATGTGTATTTGGAGGTTGGCCTATTGTTCACAGGTGCCAGACAGGATGCCAGGATGCCATACTATTAGACCCAATGTGGAGTCAATCTCCTGTGTTTGTCTGCCACTCCCTGTCATTGTTGTGTTGCATACACCCCCCTATGTATCTAACATTTATAAATATAGTTGACTTTACAAAAATACATCAGTCCACTGCTAAGACATATGGAAAAGTTATGTTCTCTTATTTGCTCAGGGTGGCTGCAACACTGATCCTACTTCCACCCTGCAGGTAACTTGTCCTGGTCACTACCACAGTAAGGTTACTGAGACTCTTGGAAGTGCTGATTCCTGATGGAGAGACCCTGACTAATACAGAAGCCAGATATTAGGGTGCTGGTGCAGAGATTTCCAAGAACCAAACTGTCCTTGTGGCTAGTTAACCTGTAAAGCTGATGGCCCGCAGCAGTAATGGCCCCTACCACTTTATCATCATAATATTTTTACATAGTTACATAGTATTTGAGTTTGAATAAATACTGTTAGTCCATCAAGTTCAACCTTTTAGATCTCTTCTGATCCTTTTTAATATGTGGACTATTTGTTACTAATTGTTAATTGATCCAGAGGAAGGCAAACAGCAAAAAAAACATAGAAACTTTGCCAATTGTCTCATAAAGGAAAAAAAGCAAAATTCCTTCCTGACCCCAGAGACTGGCGATCAAATTTCTACATGGATCAATATTTCTTCGCTAGTATTCTAGGATAACATTGAATGCCCTCTGTATTCAAAAATATATCTAAACCCTTTTTAAAGTTATCTATTTGCTGTCACCACCTCATTTGGTAGAGAATTCTACAGTTTAACCACCCTAACTGTGAAGAACCCTTTTCTTTCTCTGAGGTGAAATCTTTTTTCCCCTAACCTCAAGGGATGTCCTCTTGTCAGTTAAAAATCTCTTGGTACAAAAAGTTCATATGACAAAGCCTTATATTGACCCTAGATGTATTTAAATAAGATAATCATATCCCCTTGTAGACACCTTTTTTCTAGGGAAAATAAGTTTAATTTGGTTAGTGTTTATTCATAACTTAGCGCCTCCATTCCCCTTATTAGTTTTGTTGCCCTTCTCTGTACCATTTCTAGCTCTAAAATGTCCTTTTTATGAAACGGTGTCCAAAATTGTACTCCATATTCCAATTGAGGGCGTACTAGGGATTTGTACAGTGACAGAATTATATCTGCTTCCCTTGCTTCTAAACCCTTCTTAATACATGCTAATATTTTACTTGCCTTTGCAGCTGCTGCTTGGCATTGAGCACTGTTACCTAGGTGGTTGTCCACAAGCACTTCCAAATCCATTTCAATATCAGATTTGCTCCATTATTATTATAAATTGCATGGCTATTTTTCCTTCCCAAATTCATAACCTTACATATATTTGTATTAAATCTCATCTTACATTAAGCTGCCTATTTCTCTAATTTATGCAAATCCATTTGTAGGTAAAGTACATCATTATCTGATGTAATTACCTTGCACAACTTAGTGTCATCAGCAAAATTAGAGATACTACTTTCGAGTCCTACTTCTACATCATTAATAAATATGTTAAAAATGAGAGGACCTAATACTGAACCTTGAGGAACCCCACTTACCACATTAGTCCAATTTGAATATGTTCCATTTACAACAACCCTTTGCTTCCTGGTTTTTAGCCAGCTCTCAATCCATGAGCAGATATTTACTGCAATTCCTGTATCCCTTAGTTTGCTCAAAAGTCTCCCATGTGACACTGTATCAAAAGCCTTTGCAAAATCTAAAAAGAAGACATCCACTGAGTTGCCCTGATCCAAGTTCCTACTAACCTCCTAATATAAACTAATTAGATTGGTCTGACATGACCTATCCTTCATAAATCTGTGTTGACTGCTACTTATGATCTTGTTCAAATAGACATATTCTTGTATATTATCCCTTATTATCCCTTCTAAAAGCTTCCCAACTACTGATGTGAGGCTCATTGTGTTAATATTTATAGTAGTGGTAAATATAGAGAGACAGCAAAACCCAAATTTAGTTTTGTTTCAAATATGATTGGGGCTATATTTTTGCCCCGCTTTTGTTACAATTATTAAGAAAAAGAAGAAAAAAAAGAATATGTTTGGCCAAACTAAGAACACTAGCAAGAACTATTCTCAAACTAATTTAGCTGATATAAGAGATAGTATCTTGTGATTCAGTTTTGTGATATAAGAACTAGTTTACATCAATTAAGATTACCTCTTTTTAACTTCATACAGTATAAGATGTAATTGTTACCTTAGGCTTGAATAATAACTTATGATGAGGTTTTGATCAGCTTTAATTGTATCTATAAGCTTTAAGAATTAGAAGGATAACAACAGTTAAATTAGGTAACAGCGGTTTCATTAAATAACCATAAGGAGTAAACTTTGCAGCAATAATATTGCAACTTAAAATATATTTGGAAACTGACTTTGGTGATTATTTTAACAAGAGTACATTATTATTGCAAATTGTATTATAGAATGGTATTTTGAGAGTCTGAAAAATAACAACTTAGGTAAAGTAGTGATAAATAATAGGTCCGTACTTGAGTACTTGAGAATATCTTGCTGGTCTTTTCAGATCTATAATTATAAAATATAAAGTCATTTTTCTTCTGTGAAGAATGAACATCTAAAAGTAGTAAAGATATTTATGTTAGAGTTCTCTTCATTAAATTGTGAGAATTTTAGGGCCTTTCAACAGTCTTAGAAACAGTCTTAGAAACAGTCTTATAACAGTCTTAGAACAGTCTTAGAACAGTCTTATTTTTTGTCTGAGTGATCTTGAGAAGGTGAGCTTTCCTTTTCTTGTTCTGTACAACTGAGTTCAATTAAGAGAAGTTAGCTTCTGTTCCACATGTTGAAGTATGTGGGTTTGACCTTCTTCATAGAGTATCAGTATTTTTCTTACATTCTGGCCTGCATTGAAGAGTCCTTGTAGAAAGATATTGGAAATTTGCAAAGTGGAATCTTGGTATTTCAAGACTTTTGTACAATTTACTCTGATTATGTCCTCTTTAGTTGTAACATAATTCATATGTAGCATTATATCTCTTTGTGTAGTTACTGATAATCTTTGGGCTCTTGGAAGTCTATGGATGTGGTCCATGAAGAAGAAGTCTTCCGATGTGTCAGGAAGAAGCTCTTTAAAGAGTCTTTGTACAGTCTCCAGATTTATAATTATTTCAGCAAGCTCTGTTATCATCTTCTCTTTGCTCCTCAAGGTCACTGATTCTTTGTTTAAGTATTAATAATTTCCAGATTTTAAGAATTTTCCATGTCTTTAAGATTTTTTTAATTTTTTTCTACCAAGGATGTCCTTTTACTAAGTTGGTGGATAATAAATTTATATACTTTACCTATTTGTAATTAATATATCCAGCAATCAATATACTGAAGTGCTAACAATCTGTTTTGATTTACCTGCAGCATGCAATGTACAGTTGCTGACCTGAGGTGAAAGTGTCAGCAATGTGTGAAGTGTCCAGTGTAAATAGGCTGCGTGTGCGAAGGCAACCCATTTGTTGTGTAATTCTGCATTTTGTAATGTTAATGTTATTAGTTGCAAGTTAGTGTTGTAAAATTGAGGCGATTGTCTATGCGTTACGCGGGTGTGGAGCATTTTCGGTTGTCCCTAATAGTGTATGTTATACCTCGTACATGCCTGTGTAAAAGTCTTATGTGCTTGGCGGAGTTCCGCCATTTTTTTTCTTGCTTAGGTGATTTTTGTGTGTGTCGAAACTCTGAAAATTGTGGTTAAATTGTCATGCAACCTGACTCCCAGACGTTGTACCTGTCCCCCCCAGCTAAGAGTGGTGTTTTTTTTTTGTACTTTTGTAACTTTGGTGGTGTTTTTGTTGTTTTTGTATGTGCGCTGTTCGGCTGTTAACTTCGTATTTTTTTTACCTCATATTTTTTTTTGTTAAGTGCCGCTTTCCTTTTTGCAAATGTTACGGGCCATACATTTTCCACATGTTTTTTTTCAAACTGCTACGGGTCTCATATTGTGAATGGTGTAATTGAGATTTAGTTCCGCCGGTCGTACAGATGAACGCCTATGACGCTCATCTCCAGCAGCGCATTGAGCGCCTTTTAAAAAATCCTTCATTTGGGGGCCTGTCCTTATCAGCCAGCAGTAATATAGCTGTAAGAATAATTCTTCGCTTGTAGATGTTCATATGCTCAGCAAAGTTTAAACAGGTTTTACTTTATATATTTTTTTCAACTTTGGTAATGTTTAAAGAATGCTCTTTTAAATGCTTGTGTTTCACATTCTTTAAGCTTACTATTTCAGAAACATTGGCCCATACAGTTGCATCAAAGGTTTAGAAGTAGTAAACTACAAAATATCACTAGGTGGCACTATTAGACAACCAAACTAAATGAACAAACTGACTTATACGATAGCTGCAATTCATGATAATCAGCTTCAAATAAAAATGTGCTTAGATATAGTCAGTTTTATATGATATATCACTCCAAAAATATAAATGCACATTTAAAAAAATTAACATATTTTGCTAGAGGACACAACAGGACTATACAACAGTAAACCACACTTTATATAAATTGCAAATGTCTGTATATATACTGTTTTAAATGTATTAATGATTAAGTACATGAGTTAATTTTGTAAGTTTTAAAGTAATTTCCCAAAATAATTTATGGGAGTACATTAATTCCATGAAAGTTAACAAAATACCAAATTCAACATTTAGAAATTGTGAGGACATTTTTGATAAATATAATTCACACACTGTTTTTATATTATCAAGACATTTTTATTAAATTATAGCAAATCATCATCAACTAAATACATTTTTGTTGAGAATAACATTACATATACTATAGCCACAAGTAAAAAAAAGTGCTTAATCATTTCAAAGTACAAAATACATTCTAAATTTTAAAAATTATAGACAGCAATCATGTCACTAATTTGTCATTTATCAAAAAACAACAAATGTAATTAAGGATAATTACATTCTAGTGTTCCATTAAAAATATTGCTGATTGTAATAGGGTTAATTGACCTGGTGCGAATGGTGCAATTGAAATATGTTTTGCTAACTGTGAGCAACAAAATGGGAATCGACTAAATAATGCTCCACAGATGGGATACCCGACAGTTTCACAACAAGCTATTCCAAAAAAAAAAATATACAAATAAGTAACACGAAAAAGAGCAACCCATTGGCAAACAGAGAATACCTTGGGAAAAGATCCCTTAGGAAAAGAAAGGTGATGGATAATACAGAATTGCCCAGCATCTTGTTTCCTCATTAAAACGAGGGGGGAAATAATCATATCCAGAATAGGAGGGGAAGAAAACAGACTTGCCATCCTGCCTAGGTTTACCTCTTAGAAAAGTTTTGCTCAAACCACCTCTGGGCAGATGGCAAGGTTTTTGGAGTAGGAGATCAATCAACACCCTTGGCAGGAATGATAAAACCATTATGAAAACCAGCCCTCTGTAAATCAGCCCCCACCAACAGAATCTGTTTAACTACAGCAGGGGCCACTATACCACTGTTTCTCCCTCAGTTTTTTCTTAAAACACTTACTCACAATATGGTTGTCAGAACAGAAAGAGTATATATGTTTACAACAGCTTGCCACTCCTCGCTTACACTGGCCTTCATTAAATGAGAAACACAAGTTTTTTGAGGTTGATGCTCTGTCTTGTCCATTGGCCCCTCCTGAAAAATGCTGAGCATGAGCCCACATGGGGGCCATAATATTGAACCAGGCAAAATTCTTTATCATATTTCTACCACGCTAAACCCTCATAAGTACCGTGAGCCTCTGCAGCTCAGGGTGTTTTCAAAAACCCTAGCCATAATGCTAAAGACTTGAAGTCAATTATCAAAGGTTTTTGGTAACCTCCTATATGAACTCTTCCTATTATCATCTGCCTTTTTATATCACATACAGTAGGGTCCTCTTTAATCTCTGAATAATAAGCCAGAAGATCTAAAAATAACTCAATATTTTTTCTGTTCCAAATATGCTGTTTAACTTCAGATGATAAATGCTAAATGTCACCTGTACAGCATAAGTAAGAGGTTTCATCTGCTTTATATGCTACATTTATGAGCGATCCGCACCTTGACTCACGTCGCTTTCTCTCCTGTGTGAAGAAGAATATCCAAAGCAACTACCATATCTACAATAATTGCTCCCATGCCTCCCACTGGAATGGGACCCATGTCTATGATGACATATATTACTTGAGCAAAATCTATGCCCTCTATAAGTAGCATGCCTAAAGGACCAGGAAGAAGAGCCAGCATTAGTAGAATACTTCTAATACCCATCATAGTGAGAATGAGATTTAGACCTACTCTCCCTTCTCATATGTTTGACATGGAGAACAGTAGAAATTGAAGGATGGGGTATACTACCATGAGATCTAATACAGCCCCCCCCCCCCCCCCCCACACCCAGGACTACCGCTGTTGACCCCCAACCCTTGCTGTAAAGGAATATCAAATCTGGAAACTATTGTGACTTTCTGCCCCCAACTTCCGGTGCATCCATATTGGGATCGGAAATCCTGCTACCAACATTCATTTCCGCCATATTGGATTTGGAGGTGCTCGAAGAGAACACTTCCTGCAGGCCTCAATCCTCTGAAGGCAGGGGCAACTTACCCAGGCAAAGATCAATCAGGCTATTTCTGGACTTGACAGAGCTGGCACACTCCATTTACAAGTTCGAGATTGATGCCTCCTTGCAGCTCCAGAAGAGGCTCTGGAATGCCTAGAATGTTGTGGAGAATCCAAAGGTACCACTGAAAAAAACAAGTCCTGCTGAGATAGCAGCTGGGCATTAAACCAATCTGCTCTTCTCTCTGTAGCCTGCTGTTTGAGAATGTCTCTGTTGGGGCTTTCACTTCCATATAAGACAGGAGTAAGGATAACTTTAAACAAAAGAGATTCAGTGTTGTGTGTTTTGGGCAGATCTGCTTACAGTTGTCAGAACTTTTGTAATAATACATTATTTGATATATTTCTTTTAATATAATCCTTTTTATATGACATGATTTATATATATATATATATATATATATATATATATATATATATACATATATATATTGTGATGGTTTGCCCCCAGAGGCCAGTGTGGACGCAGCGTTAGGAAGAGGACTAATCCCTGAGACGTTATTATTTACACCAGGAGCTACGGAGTTAAGCTTGAGGTGTAATCAGGCCCAGCTGGAAGTTTCTTTAAAAGGCCTCCTGAAGCAACCAGCAGGGGGGTTTCAGGCTGGGTGTGGACCCACAGTGCTCCAGAGAGAGACAGAGCACCAGAGACTGCTCCAGAGAGAGACAGAGCACCAGAGACTGCTCCAGAGAGAGACAGAGCACCAGAGACTGCTCCAGAGAGAGACAGAGCACCAGAGACTGCTCCAGAGAGAGACAGAGCACCAGAGACTGAGAAGCAAGTGTGCCAGAGCAGCAAGTGAAGCTGCCATTGTGGGATCAGGCTGTGTGACTACACCTGATTTAAAGGAGAACATTCGCTGCAAGCAGAAGAGGATCCATTGCAGCTAAGTGACTGGACTTAAAGGTACCACCCCTCTGTGATACAAAAGGTACTGTTTTTACCTGCAGGCCGATTAGCGGTCCCAGGGCTAGTCAGTGGCGTTCCTGCAAGTAAGTAAGCCTGTTTGAGTAGATGTTTATTTCATGCTGACCACAAGCTATGTTTATTTAGATTATGTCAACCACTTATTAAAGCCTGTAAAAAGCATACAAAGGCTCCAGAGTCCTCCATAAAGAGCATAAAAAGTTGCATAAACAGAGCGTTGATCCCGCCAGAAGGGGGCGCCCTGCCACAGTTGGTGTCAGAAGTGGGATGCTAAATTGTCTGTATTAAGAAGACAGCCCACCTTACAAGATGTCCATGGAGGAACTAGTGAAAGCCCTGGTAGATGCCACTACACGCCAGAAAGTGGGCGGAGCTTGTCAGCAGGAATGGCAAAAAGTAATTGCAGCGGACGGAGCCCATGCTGCAAAAGAGGGTAAACTAAGAGGTGCTGCTGCATGTTTGGGAGAGGTCACAGAGAAGTGGCGGCGACAAGCAGAGGAGGGAATAATCTGCATGAGAGAGGCCACAGAGAAGTGGCAACGACAAGCAGAGGAGAGAATAATCGGCATGAGAGAGGCCACAGCTGCTCAGCAAGAGTACAATAGAAAGTGGGCCATCCAGTTAGCCCAGAATGAAGCTATACTGGAAAAATATAGAAAAGATGCGGCCAGAGTTAGAGCCAATGAACTTCTTTTGGAGCTGACAGAGGATGATGATGTGATCATATACCTCACCATTTTTGAGAGAACAGCCATTAGGGAGGCATGGCACAAACGGTACTGGGTCAGCCTCATTGCCCCGTATTTGACGGGCGAAGCTCAGAAAGCTTATCTGAGCTTGAATGAAGAAAAGATAGAAAATTATGATGACCTCAAAGCTGAGATCCTTGCCAGAGTTGGAGTTACCCGGGATGTCAGAGCACAGAGAATCAGTACCCAGAAATATAAGAACAAAGAGAACCTGAGTTGTAATAAGGAGAAGTTACAGTACAGAGGGGAAGTCTCACAATTTGGACAGGCCCCTACCTCTCTGTGGGAAAAATCTGATAATAGAAGATGGAATACCGAAGAAGAGCATGCCCATCCCTACCACAAACCAGTGTACGGGGTCCCTGATGAGAGGATGAGGAACGACTCCCAGAATGAACAGAAGGCGTACTTTACAGCCAGCATAAAGGCGCTGGGGGTGCAACAAGCTAGCCGGAGAAGTGCTCCTATACTTCAAGCACACGAGTGTGACTGGCATGACAAGGAGAGATTTCCATCCAAATATTATGGACACCCCATTGGAGCTTGGCGTTGAGAAATCATTTGATGATATTGTCAAAGATAGACAAGCAAGGAACTGGCAGGCTGACAGAGGAGACGGCGCAGAGACGGCAGGAGACGGCGCAGAGACGGCAGGAGCCGGCGCAGAGACGGCAGGAGCCGGCGCAGAGACGGCAGGAGCCGGCGCAGAGACGGCAGGAGCCGCTGATGAGACTGCAGAGAAAGTGGAAAAGACTGCAGGAACAGCTGACACGGTGAAAGAGACCGATGAAACGGCGTACACGATTGCTGGGAAAATAACAATAACCGCTGAAAAAGAGACGGCAAAAGAGACAGAGGAGTATGAAAAAGAACTTTTGTCCCTGAAGCAAGCTAATGATGATTTAAAAGCAACTAAAGTTGTGAGCCAAGAACAAGGAAAAAGGGACAGACACAGTCACCTGCCCGGGGTGAATACATATATATACATATATATATTGTGATGGTTTGCCCCCAGAGGCCAGTGTGGACGCAGCGTTAGGAAGAGGACTAATCCCTGAGACGTTATTATTTACACCAGGAGCTACGGAGTTAAGCTTGAGGTGTAATCAGGCCCAGCTGGAAGTTTCTTTAAAAGGCCTCCTGAAGCAACCAGCAGGGGGGTTTCAGGCTGGGTGTGGACCCACAGTGCTCCAGAGAGAGACAGAGCACCAGAGACTGCTCCAGAGAGAGACAGAGCACCAGAGACTGCTCCAGAGAGAGACAGAGCACCAGAGACTGCTCCAGAGAGAGACAGAGCACCAGAGACTGCTCCAGAGAGAGACAGAGCACCAGAGACTGCTCCAGAGAGAGACAGAGCACCAGAGACTGAGAAGCAAGTGTGCCAGAGCAGCAAGTGAAGCTGCCATTGTGGGATCAGGCTGTGTGACTACACCTGATTTAAAGGAGAACATTCGCTGCAAGCAGAAGAGGATCCATTGCAGCTAAGTGACTGGACTTAAAGGTACCACCCCTCTGTGATACAAAAGGTACTGTTTTTACCTGCAGGCCGATTAGCGGTCCCAGGGCTAGTCAGTGGCGTTCCTGCAAGTAAGTAAGCCTGTTTGAGTAGATGTTTATTTCATGCTGACCACAAGCTATGTTTATTTAGATTATGTCAACCACTTATTAAAGCCTGTAAAAAGCATACAAAGGCTCCAGAGTCCTCCATAAAGAGCATAAAAAGTTGCATAAACAGAGCGTTGATCCCGCCAGAAGGGGGCGCTCTGCCACAATATATACACATTCTTAGAATTAAAGCATCTAACAGAGTGAGCTTAGAATGAACAATGGGTTGTTTAAGTACAGTACTGAGACAAGTATTTAATTTCTTTGTCCCCAAATATCAGATATTTATCTAAAAATGCACTCAGGTGTTTTAAGATCCTTCTTAATACAGCTGTGTCAACAAAGCATTGTATTCAAAATTTGGGAAAATACTTTATTGTGTTTCCCAAGGTAGATTGTGATCTCAGTATGGAATTAGAAAAAAAAACCTTGGATAAGAATTTAAGACTACCCTATTCAAGCTAGGGGGGGGTCGGGTCATAGGGAAAGTACATTAGAAACATATTAGGAAAGACAGTAGAACAGACAACATGAGGAGAAAGAAGACAAGACAGAAAGAGATGTCAGGGAGGCCTAAGACAATACACTCAATTTAGGAAAACATTTATGATATATACTTATAAACCCACTATTAAAACATACCGTATTGGTCCGAAGATAAGCCGCACCAGCATATAAGCCGCACCTGTAAAATTCAAGGGGACAAAATAGAAAAAAGATAGTACTCAAATATAAGCCGCACCCTTAAAATGGCAGAGAAAAAGACTCTCTCCAAGTGATCAGCCATTGCAAGAAACTAATTAGTACTGTAGCTTTTGTTGCAGATTACAGCTCTTACAAGATGTTAGAATCACTAAAACCGAAATCGCTATTCAATTGCTACAATACCGCAATCTCAAGCATGCAAATCGGCACTCTTAACTCGCAATCGCTCAAATCGGCAGTAATTTTACGTTCGCGAATAGAAGCCGCACACGTAACTCGCAAGGTCGCAAATCGGCTGTGATTTTTTTTACGGTCGCGAAAACTCGCAAACCCGTAACTCGCAAACTCAAAAATTGGAAAAAAGGTGAGGCTTATATTCGGACAAATACAGTACTATTGGGATACTTCCAAAACACATAGAGATTCAAAATATATACTCCAATAGCTACAAAGAAAATGTCACAACTTAGTTTCAAAATAATTTACACACAGGAAAAGAAAAGAAAAAGTTCAAACTTCGTGGGGCCTTGTCCATGAGGGAACCATGGATAAGACATTGAATTTGGGTATAGTATCATATTTTTTCAATATGTTCATTACAATTATAGAAATATTTTGTTAATATACTACAAAATATATTTCTATATCAATATTCATCTGATATAATATCACCAAAATCTCATAAATGATAAGACTTTATAAATCTTATCTCTTATCTCTACAAATATCAGCTGTTATAGCAATTCAATATATCTTGATTTAGTACATAATTGTAATGAGAGAAAAAAACTATTTTTTTTTGTATTAGATAAAAAAAAATTTAGGCGAATACTGTTTCACCCTTGCATGGGCTTTGTCAAAGGCTAATAGTATTAAAGAGCTCTTTAATACTATTAACCTTTGACAAAGCCCATGCAAGGGTGAAACGGTTTTCTCCTAAAACCGTCAGGTCCAATCATTTATGCAGCCTATAGCTGTTACCACTTACTAGCCAGCAATAGTTGCCTTAAGAATGGGACATTAGTCCTTTGAATAATTGCTAGTCCAATAAGAGTGGGATACTGGAATGCGGCAGTTAGTCCCATTGAGGACACTAAGCTAAAAATGTATTTTTATTTTTAGCAGTATGGATGTGGTATACGTATTTTAAATTGTCTTTAGAACCTTGCATTTGGTACTTATCCTGATTTGTATCTGGCATATATTACCATTAGAAAGTAAAAGAAGTAGTGGTGGCTCAAAATGTAAATCACAAGAACAGCACACCTATTTCCCAATCTCACAAATGGGAGTAAGTACCTTAAAACATAACTTTTATTAAAAATTCACTTAAAATGTACCATTAAAACTTTATAATACGCTGCAAATTAAATCTATTAACAAGAATTCCTTTTGACTTTGACTGATACAGTATATACAATGATAAGACAATAAGGGAATAATATGAGATCACTTTGATCCAATTTATTAATGGGTACTAGGGTAAAAATCCCCCAATAGAAAAGTGATAACAACAGAAAATACTAGAGATGGCACAATATCCTTTGGTTAGTGTGCCAAGTAATAATAATAATTATGGTGCAATTTTATTTATAGATTAATATATCCTAATACTTGTCCGACACACCTAATGCTTATAATATCAATCTATTGAGCATAATGGAAGGTTGAAATGTATTAAAGGTTTTGTATTTATCTATGCCATGTTTGCATACAAGTTTATACTAATATCATAACTCATAAGGATATGGATTTATTCTTTTATTGGAGAATATTGTTCTGTAGATATGTTCAATATCATATATTTGGCTCATTAGACTTGTTTATAAGTTAATATTGTATAGTAAGTTGATTTTTATATAAATAAATTAATTTGTTTTTATCATAAGTTGTTTTCCATAGTAACCATGATCCCTAAATAAATAGAGGCTACGCTAACAAGGCGGTAACCCCTGATGAAATACAGAAACATGACTCTGCAAATGTGTATCATGCCGATGACTTCACACCCTGGTGCCTAGGCAGTGGGACATGTGTAGAGACCTTAGCGTTCATCATAAAAATGCATGGCAATAGATCACAACTCCCCATACTGATAGCCAGAAGATAGCAAGGCTAAATTTAATTTGAACCTTATTCTAAGAAGAATCCTTACATACTAAACATACTCTGATTGTATACAAATTCTCTCCAAGTGAACAATTATTGTTAAAGAAACCATAGTTCAAGAGGAGCAATAATATCAAAGAAGTCACATCAAAGAAGCACTTTATTACTTTTCAAGCACATTTTTATGAAGTATCCATTTTTTAGATAGTTCACTTTAGCACAAGCACTTTATATTGTAACTAGCGACTTGCCCTTCGAATATGATAATCAATAAAATGTTAAATCTGGGAATGCTGTTTGCCACACAATGTGAGTCTCTGACCATCTTAACCTTTTTGTTATGTAGAAAGAAGTACAACAATTATAATAACTTTTTTTTTTTTAACAGTCGACTTGTATTTCAACAACTGGTAAACAATCATTTTTTAATGATATTAACCTGTTTAATCGTCATGTATGTAGGAATAATGTAACAATATATGAAGTTTGTATGAATAAATTATTGTAAACCATTACATAATGCTTTGCAACATTCAACTTACATTTGAAACATTACTGAACCATTTTTATTTAAAGTACTGTTAAACCACATAAGTATTGAATCCAAAGGAAGGCAAACAGTAAAAAAAAACATTAAAACTTAGCCAATTGTATCAAAGGAAGAAAAAAATTAATTCATTTCTGACCCCATTAACTGGCAATCGGATTACTCTCTGGATCAATACTCTCTGTTTAATTATATATTTAGTTTTTACAACAAATGATCATCCTCCTATTAACATGAACCCTTAATTACATACAATGAAACAACTTTTGAGACGTATGAAAAAAACAATTTTAAGATTACAAACATGAAGTTAATGTATTAAAATGTAAACAGTAAAAGTAATAAAATGCAACATAACTGTTTTGTGGGGCCAATCCTTGCAAAAGGCCACTTCCAAGACATTCCAATACTTTTTGTTTTTGCATGTCCAAGTGGTTCCCGTAAAAAGAGCACAGCAAACTTTTAATTTTGTCTATGTGATATAACCACTGTTTATTCTTGTTGTTTTGTTTTTCATTTTTTGTTATTATTGTTGTAGTTTTGTAAAATTGTACATAGAGTTTCCTATGTGAAATAGTGGTCCTCTAAAAAGAGCCACAGTGACATCAAATTTCATCCTCAAATTAAAACCACTGTTCTCTATGATAACAAAACCTCATAGTACACAATGTTTTTTGTAAAAACGTGTCCATCCTGTAATAGATCACCCTGACTTGGGTTTTCTTGAAGTGAAACTTTAATATCATCTGGATTTATGCACCTTGAAAAAGCAACATGCCATGATAACTGGAAATTGTCTTCTTTGAAGGACAAAAGGTAAACCACTCAAATCAATTCTTGGTATAAAAACGTGTTCACCTTTATGGGTATCAGTCATCATTTCTGCATGTATGCAATTATCTTTTAAATCGTGTACAATTAATTTGGTCCCATTACAAAGTCCTTTTTTTGGATTTTTGCATATTTCTCAATAGCATGACAATTGCCCCTTTTTTCAATTGCAAAACATGTGGTAGCATTCCAGATGGTGTTCAAGAATTGATAAATTCTTTACTAAAGTTAGATTAACTGTCTTTACAATCAGCCAGAACTGAATCTGCACTGTAATCATTTTTTTTTGGGTGCGTTGATGATTTTTAAAATGTTATTTATATTTAAAGGCATCTATATTTTTTGATGTTAATATCACTTTGTTTGCAATGTCTGAGTAATCGTCATTATTGATAGTGTTTAGAAAGATTGCCTATATGAGTGATTCTTTGCAAACCATTTGTGATGGAATTTCTACGGTATCCTCCGGTAAATTATTTATTTGTGGATGTTTTCCTTGTCCAATTTGAATTAGCCAATAATTGATTTCATTTTGGCCTTCAGATCTCATATTTAATTCTAATTTGAGGTGTGTAAACATTTTCCACAGTTTACTTATCTTGATACATGTTTCAATGATGTCAGTCCTATTTCCATGTGGCACAACAGGTAATGTTTGCCAAAAATCTCCTCCTAACAACATCACCTTTCCACCAAATGGCAAATTATTATCCATCACTTCTTTTAATAATCTATCAATACATTGCAAGGCATGACATGACATCATTGTTGCCTCATCTATGATAATTAATTTTTTTTTTTTAAATAGTTTTGCTTGTAAAGAATTCAGTCGAATATCTGACACTAATGTTTCTTAAAGGGGAACTGGCAGTTTAAATCCACTGCAATGCACAGTTCTATCACCTTCTAACAAAAGTGCGGCAATTCCAGTTGTTGCAAATGGCATTGCTATTTGACCCTGTGCTTGAATGTAACTCATCAAACAATTGTACAGATAAGTATTTCCTGGTCCACCAGGGCCATCTAGGTCTTTGACCATTTCATCATCTGTAGCATTTGCAATGGTATTAAATAGTGATGTCGCGAACATCAAATTTTCGGTTCGCGAACCGCGGACGCAAATTCCATCAATGGTTCGCGAACGGACGAACATCGGCGAACCGCCATAGACTTCAATGGGCAGGCGAATTTCAAAACCCACAGGGACTCTTTCTGGCCACATGTGGGAAAGTTGTTTCAAGGGGACTAACACCTGGACTGTGGCATGCCGGAGGGGGATCCATGGAAAAACTCCCACAGAAAATTACATAGTTGATGCAGAGTCTGGTTTTAAGCCATAAAGGGCATAAATCACCTAACATTCCTAAATTGTTTGGAATAACATGCTTTAAACCATCAGGTATGATGTTGTATAGATCAGGTAGTGTAAGGGTTACACCCGCTTCACAGTAACAGACCAATATCCCCGTTTAATGCACCGCAAACAACCGCAAACAGTCCCTTTGCACAACCGCAAACTCCCCATTTGCACAAGGTTGGATACCAA
This sequence comes from Discoglossus pictus, assembly GCA_027410445.1. Classification (NCBI taxonomy): domain Eukaryota; kingdom Metazoa; phylum Chordata; class Amphibia; order Anura; family Alytidae; genus Discoglossus; species Discoglossus pictus. Next base: position 90,006,927 of record CM050166.1, read on the forward strand.
GCTAGCCATGTCCCGTTCCTTGTCCTCACTGATGTCATTGAAGGTCTCTTCCTCTACCCAGCCACCAAGGGTCCCCGAAAGGTGACAACAAGCCCCCTGGGACGCCTGCTGTGTTTGGTCTTTCACCTCCTCAAAGCCACCTTCCTCCTCTGACTCCTCTTCTTCAGACTCCTCTCTCTGCGTTGCCTCTGTCTGCGTTATTATAAGGTGTGTACTGTTAAGTAGTACTATTCCTATCGGTTTAATCCCTGTTACGTCCACTATTAGGGGACGTGTATATAGCATGGATTTTTGGAACAGGGAGATAGAAAAAGATGCTTGGTCGGACCTCCTACTTCGAATTTGGGGCACTGCACGTGCAATCTTAGGTGCCACCAGATAGGAGTGGTGTATTAAGTTGTACTACTCATTCCTATCAGTGTAATACCTGTTATGTCACCTATCAGGGGACGTGTATATGGCATGGATTTTTGGAACAGGGAGATGGAAAAAGATGCTTGGTCGGTACTCCCACTTCAAATTTGGGGGCACTGCGCGTGCAATCTAAGGTGTCACCAGATAGGAGTGGTGTATTAAGTTGTACTATTAATTCCTATCAGTTTAATACCTGTTACGTCACCTATCAGGGGATGGGTATATGGCATGGATGTTTGGAACAGGGAGATGGAAAAAGATGCTTGGTCGGTCCTCCCACTTCGAATTTGGGGCACTGCGCGTGCAATCTAAGGTGCCACCAGAAAGGAGTGGTGTATTAGTTGTACTACTCATTCCTATCAGTTTAATACCTGTTACGTCACCTATCAGGGGACGTGTATATGGCATGGATTTTTGGAACAGGAAGATGGAAAAAGATGCTTGGTCGGACCTCCTACTTCGAATTTGGGGCACTGCACGTGCAATGTAATGTGCCACCAGATACGAGTGGTTTATTAAGTTATACTATTCATTCCTATCAGTTTAATACCTGTTACGTCACCTATCTTTCCTCCCAATAGCACATTCTATATGTCATCAACCGGCCTGTGTGTATTTAGTGAACCACACTTTAAGGCCCTTAACCTGGGACAAGGTGGCTTGGCTATCAGAATTGCCTCAGAGCCTTAAAAACTTGCCAAACCCACTAATCAGACACTCACTATCATACTGGAAATGGGCCAAGAAACACATGGGTTTGTTCCCTGGATCCACCCAAATGACCCCAATTCTTGACCACCCTCAGGCCCCGAAACACATGAGCACAACATCACAACACTGGTGGAGGTCAAGGAAACTAGATAGACTGGGAGACTGGTTAGTAAAGGGCCAGATGCTCACCTATGAGGAACTGAGGGACAAGCATGAGCTACCGCTGTCAGAACATTACAATTACTGTAGGCTGAGGCATTTCACACACTCCCTGACCCAGAAACAGGGGACACTGGTCTTAAATTGGTTCTCCAAAATTTGTAAAGATAAACCTCTATCAAGGGGGATCATTGGGTCGCTTTACAAATATAAAACATTTGTTACTGGTTGAAGCAACACTGGGGGAAGGACCGGAGTGGGGGAGCCCTGGAGACCCTTCAGAAGCAACCGGCGGCAAAATCATCCCAGGAAAGGAGAGGTCGCTTACTGAAGCCTGCCCTAGGGTAACCCAAGGGTGATTGCCCAGGTTAGATATTGTAAATAATAAGCTAATACTGCTGGAGGGATGATAGCTAATAGGACTTTGGTGTTTCCTGCAGATATACTCTTTACTATTGTCTGTTTTACCATGTTTTAGGTATCTCTTAAATTGCAATCACAGTAAAAAATAAGAAAAATTATTAACCTAAAAAGTAAAAATAAGAAGGAATAACCAGCTAATTTTCACAAAATGTCTTTATTGTAAATATGTATTTTTGCACAACTGTTATGCAAGACTGTTCAAAAATGCTTTATTTTTTATTACATGCTGTACGCCTTCTAAAATAAAATAATTTAAATGCAAAAATTAGGTATTGTTGCAGCGACTTGAAAAATTTATGTTAGTTTGCCAGGCAGAAAGTGCCCTAAAACATTGCGTCTTGAACCCTAGTTGGTGGCGTATAAGTCACGCAAGTCATACGGCATTCAGGGATAAAATACAGCAGCGCGTGGACCATTATTAGCTCAAGGCAGCTCATCTATCAGGCCTTTTTTAATCAAATGTATCGCCCACTGTCAGTCCCTTCGGGATCCATCCCTCATTCATCTTAGTAAAGGTGAGGTAATCTAGACTTTTTTCTCTTATCAGTGACAAAACCTCCTGCTGCACTGAGGGTCCTTTCTGACAGGACACTTGAAGCGGGGCAGGAGTCATAGTGTCGATATCTGTAGTTATGGCGAGGTAGTCTGTTACCTGACGGTCGAGTCGTTCTCTGAGGGTGGACCCAGAAGGGCTGTGGCGATGCATAGGACTTAAAAAGCTCTGCATGTCCTCCATCAACAACACGTCTGTAAAGCATCCTCTCCTTGCCGGCGTGGTCGTGGGAGGAGGAGGATTATGTTCACCTCTTCCGCTGTTAGATTGCTGTTGTGCTGTGACATCACCCTTAAACGCTGTGTAAAGCATACTTTTTACATTTTTAGGAAGTGCTGCATCCTTTCCGACTTGTGGTAATTCGGTAACATTTCAGGCACTTTCTGCTTATAGCGGGGGTCTAGTAGCGTGGACACCCAGTATAGGTCGTTCTCCTTCATCCTTTTTATACGAGGGTCCCTCAACAGGCACGACAGCATGAAAGACCCCATTTGCACAAGGTTGGATGCCGAGCTAGTCATGTCCTGTTCCTCGTCCTCAGTGATCTCACTGAAGGTATGTTCTTCCCCCCAGCCACTTACAACACCACGGGTACCAGAAAGGTGATAACGAGCACCCTGGGATGCCTGTTGTGGTTGGTCTTCCTCCTCCTCCTCAAAGCCACATTCCTCCTCTGACTCCTCTTCCTCACAATCCTCTTCCAGCGTTGCCGCAGGTCCAGCAAGCGAGGCTGATAAGGCTGTTTCTGGTGGTGATGGTGACCACAACTCTTCCTCTTCCTCTTCAAGCTCATCTACGGCCTGATCCAGCACTCTTCGCAGGGCACGCTCCAGGAAGAAAACAAATGGTATGATGTCGCTGATGGTGCCCTGGGTGCGACTGACCAGGTTTGTCACCTCCTCAAAAGGACCCATAAGCCTACAGGCATTGCGCATGAGCGTCCAGTAACGTGGCAAAAAAATCCCCAGCTCCGCAGAGGCTGTCCTAGCACCCCGGTCATACAAATACTCGTTAACAGCCTTTTCTTGTTGGAGCAGGCGGTCGAACATCAGGAGTGTTGAATTCCAACGTGTCAGGCTGTCTAAAATCAAGCGCCTCGCTGGCATGTTGTTTCGCAGCTGGATATCTGTAAAGTGCGCCATGGCCGTGTAGGAACACCTGAAATGGGAACACACCTTCCTGGCCTGCTTCAGGACGTCCTGTAAGCCTGGGTGCTTATGCACAAAGCGTTGTACAATCAGATTACACACATGTGCCATGCACGGCACATGTGTCAACTTGCCCAAATTCAATGCCGCCAACAAATTTCTTCCGTTGTCACAAACCACTTTGCCGATCTCAAGTTGGTGTGGAGTCAGCCACTGATCCACCTGTGCATTCAGGGCGGACAGGAGTGCTGGTCCGGTGTGACTCTCTGCTTTCAGGGAAAACAACCCCAAGAAGGCGTGACACTGCCGTATACGGGATGTGGAATAGTACCTGTGGAGCTGGGGGGGTGCCGTTGATGTGGAGCAAGACATAGCAGCAGCAGAAGAGGACTCAGCTGAGGAAGTTATGGAAGAGGATGGAGTAGGAGGAGTGGAGGAGGTGGCAGCAGGCCTGCCTGCAAGTCGTGGCGGTGTCACAAACTCCTCTGCAGAGCCACGTATTCCATGCTTGGCAGCCGTCACCAGGTTTACCCAATGCGCAGTGTAGGTGATATACCTGCCCTGACCATGCTTTGCAGACCAGGTATCCGTGATCAGATGGAACCTTGCCCCAACACTGTGTGCCAGAGATGCCATTACTTCCTTTTGCACAATCGAGTACAGGTTGGGGATTGCCTTTTGTGCAAAGAAATATCGTCCGGGTACCTTCCACTGCGGTGTCCCAATAGCTCCAAATTTTTTGAACGCCTCAGACTCCACCAGCTTCTATGGTAAAAGCTGGCGGGCTAAGAGTTCAGACAAGCCAGCTGTCAGTTGCCGGGCAAGGGGGTGACTTTGTGACATTGGCTTCTTACGCTCAAACATGTCCTTGGCAGACACCTGACTGTGGGCAGATGAGCAGGGACTGCTCAGGAGTGGCGGATGGTTGAGAGGGGGCAAGCAGGGCAGCAGTGGTTGACGTGGCTGAAGATGCTGGACCAGGAGGAGGATGGTGGCTTTGACTTTGTGTGCTGCTTGTACTCATGTGTTGATCCCATAGGCGTTTGTGATGTGACATCATGTGCCTTCGCAAAGAAGTTGTACCTAGGTGGGTGTTGGACTTCCCACGACTCAGTTTCTTTTCGCACAGGTTGCAAATGGCATCGCTGTTGTCACAGGCAGACACACAAAAAAATTGCCACACTGCTGAGCTCTGCAATGACGGCATTCTGGTGGTGGCAACAGCATGCGTTGACTGGCGTGCTGTCTGGCTGACCCCGGGTGCCGATGCATGCTGTCTGACTGTGCCACTAGCTACTTTCGACGACCTCCAGCTGCTTCCAACTCGACTCCTCCTCCTCTCTGTCTCCCCATCTGAACTTGCCTCCTGTTCTTCTTCTCTTATAGCGGGCACCCACGTGACATCCCTGGACACATCGTCATCATCAACTGCTTCACTTGTATCTGACAACTCAACAAAGGAAGCAGCACCGGGTACAACATCATCATCATCATCAGACCGTATGTCCATGTGTGTAATGCTGCCTGACTGGGACATATCCCTGTTATCTACATCCTCTGGCACTAATGTTTGTGCATCACTCATTTCTTCCAACGGATCTGTAAATAACTCTGCTGACGGATCAAGTGAAGCGGCTGTGGTGCTAGTGTTGGTGGTGGCGGCAGGCGGGCGAATGGTAACTGGAGAGGTGCCCGAAGCTAAGCTGGAGGAGGATGGTGCGTCTAGGTTCCGAGCGGAAGCTGTAGAAGATTGGGTGTCCTGTGTTAGCCAGTCAACCAAGTCCTCAGAACTTTGCCTCTGAAAACTGGGCATTATTCTAGGGCCAAAGGGAATCACAGCACCACGACCACGACGGCCCCTGCGGTGTGGCCTGCCTCTGCCTGTCATTTTTTTTACGATTAGTGGTACTATGCGTGCAAGCTACTGTGACACCAGATATGAGTGTCACTGTGCACTGGCAAAAGTTGGCAGAGTAGGCGCTGTAGGCCTCACACACACGCCTGTAGGCAGGCAACTGATATTCAATCGATTACAATCAAAAAAGGGTTATTTTATGTCACTGTATACTACGGTTGCACCAGATATGAGTGTCACTGTGCACTGGCAAAAGTTGGCAGAGTAGATGCAATAGGCCTCACACACACGCCTGTAGGCAGGCAACTGACATTCAATCGATTACAGTCAAAAAAGGGTTGTTTTATGTCACTGTACACTACGGTTGCACTAGATATGAGTGTCACTGTGCACTGGCAAAAGTTGGCAGAGTAGATGCATACAGCCTCACACACACTCCTGTAGGCAGGCAACTGATATTCAATCGATTACAGTCAAAAAAGGGTTCTTTTATTTCACTGTACACTACGGTTGCAGTAGATATGAGTGTCACTGTGCACTGGCAAAAGTTGGCAGAGTAGATGCAATAGGCCTCACACACACGCTAGCAGGCAGGCATATGCAATTAGATTACACAGAAAAAAAATAATAAAATAAAATAAACAATGTTCTAGCCCTAAAAAGGGCTTTTTGGGTTGCTGTCCTTGCAACAGATATCAAATGAGTCCTTCAGGTGTGTAGTGAAAGCTAAATACACAGCCTGGCTATCTATTTCCCTATTTAATCAGCAGAAAAAAATTATAAAATAAAATAAATGATGTTCTAGCCCTAAAAAGGGCATTTTGGGTTGGTGTCCTTGAAGCAGATATCAAATGAGTCCTTCAGGTGTGTAGTGAAAGCTAAATACACAGCCTGGCTATCTATTTCCCTATTAAATCAGCAGCAGGTAGAATATATGTCCTCTCTCAACGAATGTAGCTTCAGAATGATTCTAAAATGGAGGCTGTCCTTCAGATGGAAGTCCCTGGAAGGGAGTGTATGCTGCTGATTGGCTGGAATGTGTCTGCTGACTGTAAAGTGCAGGGTCAAAGTTTCCTCAATGATAAAGAATAGGGGGCGGACCGAAAAGCGCATGTGTTCACCGTTCGATGCGAACGCGAACATGCGAAAATCGCCGTGAATAGTTCTCCGGCGAACTGTTCGGGACATCACTAGTATTAAATGCTTGCAATTGTAATGTATTTAAAGTTGCAAGTTTTTCTTCTGTTTTTTTGTTTTTGAAGCTGAGTGTCATAGTCATCAAAGTTGATGTCATCTATCAGTCCTGGATCAGGCAAATTAAAACTTGCACAATTTAATCCATGAGCAAGAAATATTTCTTGAATTTCCATTAATGCCTTTAAGAGTGCAATGGGCTCATTGTAACATTTCAAGAAGTCTTCACACATATTTAATTTAAATGTTTCCCACAAAGCAAATGCATCAGGTACATTGCAAAAGATACAAATTAATGCAAATTTGCTTAGGCATTTGACATAGTGCTGCTTTTTCAAGACACCTCTCCCATTCTGTATCATCTGCTATAAAGTTTTGATGTCTTGCAGCTAATAGGAAAGGATCATAAACAACATAATTCACTGTGCGTAAATCTTCATAGCTTTGTGCACCGGGAACATGTAAAAGGAGTAATCTTAAACTGAAACGTTCAATGTCTCTTGGGCTGACGATTTAAATTTGTGGGATAATTTTATGAGTATCTCTTTTTCGTTGTCGTCATTGGCCATTTACAAATACATAGTGATATGGATTCTCAATGTATAAAAATTGTCTGGCCTCAGTGTCCTGGCAGTTTAATTGAAACCAAGCAGTAAGTATTGTTTCTCAATGTTCACTTTGGGCTAAGGGAGTTCTTTCATTATCTGCAGTAAAGCAAACAAAATGACTTTGTTGCAAATGTACAGCTAATCGATACACAGCATGTGACCGATCATGCATCTCAAATTTCAGAAGACGCCACATTGCTTCTGGAGCCCTGACATAGCGATCATCTAAATAACATGAAAGTTTGTCATGTAAAATTGGATTTTCCTTTTCGTTTTGTGCACCTTTGTATATATATTTATACACATATTTGATGGATTTAATAGAAGTGCAAGCTTTTACATTTATGTGTGCATTGTACTTCATCAGCAAATGTGGATTGTGTGGAACTACATATATATTATCAACCTTTTGGCAATGGGTATGCATCACAATTAGCATAGGTTTGCATTTGAAATTGTTTTGGAAACTATTTTGTAATTTTTTTCTTTTTCATACATGGTGAATTTGGATTGATATCTCCACATGGCCCATGAATCATTCTGCGTGTTACAATCTCATAATGTTTTGAATATTTTTCTGGATGTGGCATTTCAGCAGTAATTACTGAATCCATTCTCTCTGCAGTATTCAATTTATATTTTTCCAGCAAGTTTAAAAGTATGTGTGCATGTGGCAGGCCTCTTTTTTTAAAATTCAATGGTATAAACAAAAGCCACACATTTTGAAAATAACTGTGCTTTAGTTATATCATGTATTAATTAATTGAGTTTTATTTTAAATACTCTCGCCACTAAATCTGGTTGGTCAGAAGTATTTTGTCCAAGATTAAAATTTTCCTTGATCTCTTGCCATTGGTGATTACATATGAATGTAATGAATAAATCTGGTTTTCCAAATTTTGTGACAATAGCCATGTCATCATTATATCTTTCTCGCATATTGCGAGGAGATCCTTGGAAAGTGGATGGCACCTGGCATGTCTCTGTTGGTAGCCAATTCAGGGACATAATCCATCCACAATATTGTTCTATGCAAAGCTTGTTTTGTTGAAATTTGATAAATTGTAGATTTTTTGCTTCAACTGGTAGATAGGAATCAATAATCCATTGTTGTGTGAGTTTGCCCCCCATATAAAATAGGATTAAAATGATCCTGAATAGCAGTTTGTGCCACTTTATATTCCAGCATATAAATATTGCTTCTAACAAGAACTTTACTATTGGGATAACTTTGCAATTGTTATTTTGGTTCCCATTCTTGCTCACCATTTGGTGTGAGTATCTCAAGAAGGAGAGCAAGAAGGAGAGTTTATTTTCTGGAAGCGTCATCCATTGTTCAACAGCTTCCATTGTATCTTGCAAATTTCCTTTGCTCTCCTTCTTGTGGGTGTAAATGTGAAGTGCGGTGGTAAATTTGTCCTTGAACTCTAAAACAATATGGAACATGTCCTGGGATATTTTCTGCTAATGTAGCACCCATAGAAGCAAATGAAATTGCACTGTTATAAGAGCTGATGTTTTTTTGTCTTTGTGGAAGTCTTATAATTTCCTTTCTGACAGCAACTAATGAAGTCTTCGTCAGTTGGTCTTTCCTTGAGAAAATGATAGGCCCGACAAAACTGAAAAACCACATTGAGTAATCCACAATAATGAGTGTCTATTGTTTGTGCTGTAATGAAAGCAGTATCCTGAGTTTCCTCAACATAGACATCACTACAACTTTCTATATCTACATTGGTGTCATGTGTATAAACATTGGTGTCACAAGGCAATATTTCACAGACATTATTTTGTTTACTTTTTCTTTTCTTTGAAACTCCAGCACACTCACTTTGGGCTTTCTTACTAATTTTTCTTTTATTTAAAAGTCTCTGTTGGTCTTCTTCTCTTAAGCATTGGGAAGTCTCGGGGGACTGTGCATTTCTCCACCTTTGCTTCCTTTCCCTTGCCACTCTTTTTTTGCGTTAAATCCGCTCTTCTCTGTTGTCCACCATTGTCATCTGTAATTGTAAATACAGGTATAATATATAATGGTATAATATATAATGTTATTTTGTATTGTACATATTGTTTTTACCTGCTCTCAATGCAAAACCTAAATAGCATTAATGAAAGAATAAAATGATTTGAAAAGCATTCGTAATTTTTACATAATATAAATTAATCCATTTTGCTTTTTTTTTTTTATTGGCATACATTAAAAAGGAAAGCGCTGCATATATATATATATATATATATATATATATATTGATAAATTATTATTTTTTTTTATAATTAATTATTAAGTCATTAATAAATGAATACACGTTAATGAATTAATCAATAACTGACATCAATGGTAAACCTAAAGAGGTAATTATGTTTTCCTAAAAAAGTGAAAACACAAAGAGCTATTAGAAAAGTATAGATTGGGCTTAAAATAATGTGCAATTTTGTTATTTTATTAATTAAGAAATCAATCAACTTATGAGGTGTAATTTGCGTTCTTTAACAGTTAATTAGGTAAGCCTATATGTATGCATAAGGGAAGTTTTTTTAAAATTATTAATGAATAATTAAATACTAAGGGCCTCATTCATTTACAATTTGGGCAATTGAATAGGGCTCTATATAAGCACATATCATAATTTTTTACAGAAGTTTGTAGTTGGTGAAAACCTTGCTTTTGGATAGATGTTCAGTAACAAAAAACTGATGCAAAAACAATATGCTATGTGCTTATATAGAGCCCTATTCAATTGGGCAAATTGCAATTAAATGAGGCCCTAAATGAATATGGGTTAATTAATTAATCATTAACTGTCATCAAAGCAAAACAAAAAGGGCATCATGAAATCATATACCTGTGAAATTGATGTTATTGCAGATGAAATCCTGCAGAGCTCACTCTCTGTCTTCAGTCAGGTGCAGAGATGAGGAATCTGTAAAATACATGGAAATCATTTTTAATGTTTTTATTCATTAATTTGTGACTCGTTGAAAGTATGATATTTAATTGGCATACATGGAAAATATAAACACACAATCATCAATATATTCATAAATAAAAGCAGAATAAAATATTAAATGTAGCACATGTCAGAATCTAAGAAACTGCTTTAAATATTTAAGTGCTTTGGACATCTTATCCCTGTCAGGCAATTTTTAGCACTCCAGATATGTAGGTGCTTTGGAAAATGTACATATTTTTTATCCATTATAAAATGTTTTATTATTATACATTAATAGTTCCAAAAGCAATGTACATGAATGAGCAGTAAGGCAAATATATAGATTTTTTTTTTTTGGTAATGATTACTAATAATTAATTAATATATGAATATACATTAAGTAATCAATAACTGTCATCAATCCAAAATAAAAAGACTTAATCCTTTTTTTCTTTCATAAGAACATAATTAAATGAGATACCTAAGGTGATCTTTATCCTGTTCAAAGGCTGCAAACGTCACTCTCTGTGTTCAGTCAGATACAGAGATGATGTAACTGTCAAATGAGATGGAAAGCATTTTAAATATTTGGATTCATCCCTATCAGGCAATCAGCAGCAACATGGATATGTCAATGCATTGGAAAATGTATATATTGTTTGTGGTAATTTTTTTTAACTATTACTAATTAATAGTTAATAAAGTAATGTAGGATAATGATCAGTAATACAGATATATAAGTGCAATCTGAAATCTATATTATTTTATTCCATTGTAAAACATTTTTTTTTTGGTAAAGATTACTAATTACTAATTAATAAATTAATGTATATTAATAATCAATTAATCAATGAATAAATGTGTTCTAAAGAGCTAAGCATTAATATATTCATAAACTAAAAGCCTTGTAAAATATGGAATATTTGTTGTTCATAATGATTTCTAATTAGTAATTAATACAATAATATACATTAATAATTAATTAATCAATTAATAAATATATTAGAAAGAGGTAAGCATTAATATATTAATAAACTAAAGGCAGTTTTAAATTTTCAATTTTTTTTTTGATAATGATTAGTAATTAATCATTAATAAATTAATATACATGACTAATTAATTAATAAATAAATATATTACAAAGAGCTAAGCATGAAAGTATTCATAAACTAAAGGCAGTGTAAATTATAAGTTTGTTGCTCATTTTTTTAAACTAACAATATATATATTTTTTAATAATAATTAATTGATTAATTATTTTTTAATGATAAGTAATAGTGGAGGAGCCCCTGCTTGTGTGTGCACAAGGTGTGCACGCAACCGTTTTTGCCTTTTCTGTGCATGTATATGGCTGTCTCCGCTGACTAATTGCTTTCTGAGAAAATCACAGACATTTTGCCATAACAGACATTTTTAGAACATAGCTACTCATACACACACAAAGCAATTACTTGCTGATTAAATGCATTTAATGGTGGGCTATAATAATGCACACATTTTTTAAAATATTTTTCTATAGGGGGGCAGCAAGCATACCTTACACAAACACAAATCATGACCACCTGTATCAATTATAAAAACTGAGTAATTATAAGAGTTAAAGGGCCACTATACAATGAAAACAGAAATTATTTAAAAACAAATATAAAAGTATAACAAAGAGTAATCAGAAAAAATACACACAGCTAGTTTTTACTTAGAAAAAATTAAATGCTGATTCATCTGCTGGGCCCTAGGAATTCCATGATAGACCGGTAGAAGTTGTGTGAGTGCCAGGGTAATTACATTTCTGGAGAGATATGGTTGCATTTCCTAAAGATAGAAGTCTGTTTCTGGGCCGGTGAGTGGGAAGGGTTGTGGTGTAAATTTCAGTCCTATCCAGTTAAGAGGGAAAGGGAGGGAGGGGAGAGAGAGGGAGTGAGGCAGAGAGGGAAGGAGAGAGAGAAAGAGGGAGAGAGAGAGGGGGGGAGGAAGCGGCGAGGAAGAGAGAGAAAGGGAGGAAGTGAGAGCGAGAGAGAGAGGAGAGAGAAGGGGAGAGAGAGAGAGAAAGAGAGCACATAGAGTGAAGACACAGAGAGAGAGAGAGCACACACACAAAGAGAGGGTGCACACAAAGAAGGAGGGCCCCCAGCAGTGAGGAGAAAACATAAAAATGCAAAACAAATGTTTAAAAAAGTCTAACATCAATGTCATTGACATGTATTATTATCATGTAACTGTGGCTCTGTATAATATATGATACTTTTGTCATGGATATTTGATAAGGATCTGTGTTTAAGATGAATCTCACTGTGAAATCAAATCTTTGTCACTTTGTTCATTTTGTTCCTTGTTCTCTGCAAATCATTTTAGGTTATAAGTTGAACATGGTTGAGATAGAAAATGGAATATAAAACAAGGGGCTTTTGTGTAACTGGATATATAATATTGACAATATTATTAACTAGCGACTTGCCCGTCAAAAATGACAAGGCAATACAATTGTAAGGCAGGTAATGCTGTTTACCCCAGACAGTAAGTGTTTTGGTGGTCTGAGATTCTTCAGCGCTCATTGCGAGCCTCTTGGTTAGTGTATTTTTTGTTATCATAGGGGCTTTCCTGTCATTGTAAGGTCCGCGCTGATCTCCTTTTTGCGATTATTGTGAGCCTGTCCTCTGGTGCAGTTTGTGCCCTATGAGCACCGTTGGCACGTGGTGAAGGGCTTTGGCGTTTATTGCGATAGTGTGTTTTTTTTGTGTATATGTAGGTTTTCATGATAAATAATTAATTAATGAAATCATAAATTAATATACCGTATATACTCGAGTATAAGCCGAGTTTTTCAGCCCTTTTTTTAAGGCTGAAAAATGCCCCCTTGGCTTATACTCGAGTTACCCTGTGTCCCTATCCCCCCTGTGTCTCTCCACCCCCGTGTATCTTCCCCCCTCCCTCCCCTGTGTCTCTTTCACCCCCTCTCCCTCGTGTCTCTTTCCCTCCCCCTCCCTTATCATCCTCCTCATCCTTCCTCCTCAACCCCCCTCCTCAACCTTAACCCCCCTCCTCAACCCCCCTCCTCAACCTCAACCCCCTCATCAACCCCCCTCCTCATCCTTCCTCCTCAACGCCCCTCCTCACTTTACCTCTCTCTAATTTCCTCCCCCTCTCCCTTTCCCCTCACTTACCTTCCATCAGCAGCTGCTCCTCCGCTTCTCCGCTCCTCCGCGCATCTTCCGGTTGTGCACATTTCCCACCCTTGGCTTATACTCGAGTCACTAAGTTTTCCCAGTATTTTGTGGTAAAATACGCGCCTCGGCTTATACTCGGGTTGGCTTATACTCAAGTATATACGGTACTTTACCTATTTGTAATTAATATATGCAGCAAGCATTGTGCTGAAGAGCTAACAATCTGTTTTGATATTCCTGCAGCATCCAATGTAGATCACGCACAGACACACACACACACAGACAAGCACAGAGAAACTCAGACTGGCACAGTCAAGCACAGACAGACACACACTGACAGGCACAGGCACACACAAACAGCCACAGACACACACAGACAGGCATGCACAGACACACAGAGACAGGCACACACTGACAGGCACAGATACACACAAACTGACACACTCACACACAGACAGGCATGGGCATACACACAGAAAGGCACAGAAACACAGAGATAGGCACAGTCACACACAGACAGGCACAGGCACACAGCATATTCACCCATAGATGGGCACAGACAGCACAGACACACACACAGACTGGTAGAGACTTATCTTCTTCGATGTTGATCACAGCCTGTAATCAACAGCACCTCCTGATAGGTGCTCTGCCCACATGCTACAGAGCTCAGCTCCTTTCCCCTACAGTGCATGTTCCTGGAAGTAGAACATGGGAGGGAGAGGGAGAAGGAACGGGCACAGCTATGGCTGTGGATGGGAGTGGATCAACAACTGGGGATAGGACTTATTTTTATGCTTAAAACTGAAAATGAGCCCCCCTTTACTGAGGAGTGCCTGTAGGTGACTGCCTATGTCGCCCAATCATAAATCCGGACATTTTTACTTATGCATATGGTACATCAGAAATATTATTGCATATATACATTTCTTTGCATATACATACATATGTCAATGTACTGCACTGCATCTTCAAACAGCCTGTTGAGCCCCTGAATATGTGCTTCCCTAATCCATATGTGCTGCCCTAGTCCTGGGCAACATGGAGCTAGGCAGAAACACACCCTGGTTTATGTGTATCTGCAAAAATTATGTGGATCTATGTATGCTCAAAACTTTTACATTGTAGTTCTGCCCATTACAATTTATATGTATCAACCAAAAAAGTTTGTACCAGATGTAATTGTGTTTTGACATTGTCTGAAAAGGATTATCACTTCAACAGATAAAACTATTTATTTAAACTTTTAAGTCCATCTAATTTTATCAGTATTTCATGTATAGAATCTCTCAAAAGTAAAGAATTTAAAATTCAAAATATATACTTTACTTATTACTTGACTTCTCTTTCTTACAAATATTACCCTATAATGAAGTAATACACAAGTAATATACTTTATATAAGTCTGCATTGGATTTGACTATGATCTTGAAATATTAATATACCCCCCTACCCCCTCTCCCTTTAAATGAATACTATGTTTAATAAATCAATTAATACACAAATCTAGGAAAAGTATTGAAACATAGATTTGAAACATAGATTTGATGGCAGATAACCAAAAAGGCACATCTAGTCTATCCATTCTATTTACCTAAAATATTGGCTTAAATAAGCCTCAGGATATCCTTGAGCTTATCCCAGGCATTCTTAAATTCCTTAATTTGCCTGTACCACTTCAATTGGAAGGTTGTTCCACTTATCTTCCACTCTTTCTGTAAAATAGTAATTTCTCACATTATCTCTATTGCACATTTGCCAAAAAAAGATTTTAGCAATGTAGAAATTTGCATGCATGCAGTGACTCTATTTCTCCAGTAGGTGGTAATATGCTGCCACTTTAGGTACCTCTAGAAACTTTCTTGAATACGTACAGTGAGTTATTTCAAAAACTGTTCATGTGATTAAAACATGACAACACATTTTTTTTATGTTTTCACATTATATCCACTTCATTAAAAAAATAAGGAAGGAGTTTTAAATTGTTATTACAACCATCATCTTTTATTTCAAAAAGAGGAAGTCACAGCCTTCGTAATAAATTGAATTTAAATGTTTAAATATGTTTTAGATAAAAAAATAGAAAAATGTTTTCATTTATTCGTCACTGATTTTTTTTAAATGTACAGATATTATAGAACATGGGGTGGGGAGAGATAGCGCACCAATTCCTAGTGCAAAATAACCAATATATTGTAATCCCAAACCTTTGTTCAGAGAGATCAGTAAAGCTCTCACCTTTTCTAACCTCAGTCTAGGAGGTATATTATAGACTTCCCAAAACGTGTTGGCTTGCAGGTTGGTACGTCTTTCCTCCGTGAACGTCTTCTATTCTTCCAATAGAGTGTAGGTATTAGGGTAATGTATATGTGTTAAAATGTGGGTATTAGGGTAATGTATATGTGTACTTTTCAGAGCATGGGGAATATTACAACACTATCAATACATAGTGGTACCCGAATATAAATATTTTGCTCGGGTTCAATATATGCCCTTTGGAGTAATAGGTGTCTTTAATCAACATACTATATAAAACATGGTTTTGATATAAATATTCAATTTATTCAATGTTTGTAAAAAAATTGAAATATAATAAAATATGTTCAATAGCGGAAAAAAAGAATAAAAATTGCAAATTATACAGTGACTCTAATATTATTAAAAAAACAAATAAATAGTAAAAATTGTATTATAGTTAAATTTTTTTACAAACATTGAATAAATTGAATATTTATATCAAAAATATGTTTTATATAGTATTTTGATTAAAGACACCTATTACTCCAAAGGGGATATATTGAACCCAAGCAAAATATTTATATTCGGGTACCAATACTATTGATAGTGTTGTAATACCCACACTCTGTTGGAAGAATATGAGATAAGGCGTTCACAGAGGAAAGAAGTACCAACCTACAAGCCAACACATGTTGGGAAGTCTATAATATACCTCATAGACTGAGGTTAGAAAAGGTGAGAGCTTTACCTACTGATCTCTGTGAACAAGGGTTTGGGATTACAACATCTCGGTTATTTTGCACTAGGAATTGGCAGCCAGAAAAAAATGAAAACGAGGCTACAGGACCCTAAACACGCAAAACAGCACCAAGCTCATACGGCTTTTCCAAAAAGCCGTACGAGGTAAAGTTACTAAGAAAATCATCCACACCAGCGTAACACATACACATTCACGCCATTTCTCAATGCGGAAGTACCCAGCTACACTAAATGTGCACCACATTTACACTACACACTGCACACATTGCTGACACTTACACCTGACCTCCAGAACCATGCAAAACTACAGTGGATGCTGCAGGAACATAGAAGCAGATTGTCAGCTCTTCAGCACAATGCTTACTGCATATATTTACTTAAGAATAGGTAAAGAATATTCGTTTATTAATTTATTCATTATTTCATTGCCATACAACAATACATATACACAAAAAAAAACCTTTAATAACAACCCTCCCCAAAAAAACTGCCGCGCAATGAGCGCCAAAGGCGCTCATTGCGAGGCATGTGATAAATGCAAAAGGCGCTCAGCGCAAGCCTCGCAATGAGTGCCGAAGGTCCTCATGCTAAAAAATGGATAAAACAACATTACCTGACTTACGATTTCATGGCCGTCATTTTTTGACAGGCAAATCGATAGTTTATAATAATTATCATAAAAGTTATGTGAGATGCAGATGATGGGCATCCTAAAACATGTTCTTGTCTGCTATACTGTTGTTATTTACATAGACATTCAGGCTGTGTTTATAATCAGTAATCGGCTTCTTCTTTGTTAATTGAAAACTATACATTGGGCAAGATTCACTAAGAATGTCTGAAATAAGCTCATAGATGATTTTATTGCAGCTGTTCGCAGCAGGCCCCTTTATACTTCTCCACTGAAATGATGCCTGCCACCAATGTCTTTAAGAGTGTGTCACAATTTAAAATTGATTTGACTTTAGATAATCACTGCAAATTATGAAGAAACTTGTATAGAACAGATTAGATTTGCTATTCACTGTAAAGGATGTTCTATTCACTGCCTGATTCCTATTATATTAAATATTTATACCTTGCAATTTCAGCTGAAATAGTAATTATTGTCAAATTGAAACCCTAATCAATTGAGACTCTACTGTAAACTTGCAAATTACGGCAGACCCGGAAATCCATGAAACATTTACGGGTACTAAAATAGCACTCACAAATGGCTTGGAAACCATTGCTGACAGCAGTACTTAAAAACAATAGAAAAGTATGCAAGATCATCAGAAATGGATGTTGTACATTGCTATTGTCACATTTGTGCAATTAAAAACAATTCAAAATTGTTTTCATCAGACATAAGGAAACATGTTCACAGCTGGATAAATCTGTTAAAGAAACAGCACATTAATACATTTTCTCAGAAATCATATAACTCCATTAGAAATAATATGTTATAGTCACAAAGGCACAAATGTGAAAAAAACATATATATACATTAATATGTTTGACTCATCTCATATATAATGGAACAACAACAATTGCCAATATCATACCTCCATATAACATATCACAATGTCCAGGGGAACATAGACCATAGTACGCAAGAGGTTAATACCAATCAGCAAACACACATAGATCAGAGAAGGTGATTACTAAAGGAATAGACACAACAGAAACAATACTCAGCAACAAGAGTGATCATCACCACTGCACATTATTCACAAAGATCATTTATGGCACATCCATGGCAAGGTATGTCATCTCCACAATAACTGGGGAGTCATACACTGATGGGGGGGGGGATATGTCATCACCTTAAACAGAGGACTAGCTCTCACCGATGGTGGAGAATGGGGGAGGTGAACCGCACAAGTACATCGCTACATAGCACCAGCCGGACACTGGATTTTCACATGGAGCATGTGAGGAAAAGGCTGTTATAGGCACAGGAACATGGATAAATGGGGACATATTATGATAAGTGGGATTACACCAATATCTTGAAGCTGTTCAGGAAGGCTTACAAAACACAAAAGAAGGCTGTAGAGAGGCACATGCAGCACCAGGAATATTGACTCCATCAACAGGAATCATGGGTATACCTGTCCTGAAAAGTCCTATTCCATTGTTGGTGTGTAAGTGGCAACATGAATACCAATATTGATTGCGGGACAATTAGTGCTAGTCTTAATATATCAATTAATTTTTAATTAGACATGTCAAATAGATAACAACTATTCAGTGTAATGGTGAGCCCCAACAGTGTCACAAGTATTAACTCCCAATAAATACTAATGATGTGATGTTGTTCACGCATGTTTTAAAAAACAGTGTTGATAACCTTTAAATAAGTGTTGAACATATATTGGATTTATTAATACATGTAATTACTTGCAGACCTTGCTTTTGTCACTGAAATGCACGGAAATCATCCAATACATGAAGGCATGGGTATAGAGGATGATGACCAAATCATAAAACTTAATAGCAATTGTTATGTATGTTGATGTATGTTGATGTAACCATGAGAAACACATGAAAACATGGATAATAGTATAAAAATATCATCATTTTTTATATACACAGAGCACAATAAACATATCTGACTGTGCATTAATATCATGGGTGTGGTGTGGGCTGATCATAGAGTAGAAGTGGCTGTTACGGAAAATGAGAAACACATAAAGGGGTAATGGTAATACTGTATAATAATAATGATGCATAGCATCTACTAGAGTCACATGTGCTCATTACACCACAGTTATCATAAACAGATGAAGAAAAATCTCATTATTCAACGCTCCATATAATATAAGTAACCAGTAATGCACATAGCACTTACACCATGTTTTAATCTGCTCCATTACACAGATGCATTACCTCATAGATTACGTAATCCCATTCAATTACACACATACAGTGTGTGAAGAAAATCAGAAATGTTAAAAAAGGTGGTTATAAGCTAAAAATGAGGAGGAAAAAAAATAACTTAAAAAAATCAATTGAGCCAGCAAGTTATTGAAATGAAGCCAGCAAGTTATTTTGCTATTCAATTGGCATCAGTTTGCGGCTCCTATCGAGTTACGGGCTCCGAGCTGCGATTTATAGAGATTTTAAAAATCGCAAGTTAATGCCCTCTAAGCCTTTGATCTTTCACTGTCGCAAAGCTAAGATTGCAAATTGCTATTCAATTGCTCTGATTCTCCCTCACTAACCACTCCATCAAGCCCACAAATGGCAAATATCTAACCACAAGTTAATGATACCAAGGAGGTCTCACAAAAGGCTTAATGACAAATTGGAGAACTTTAAAAGCCTGTCTGTTCTGTGATTCTCCTAAACAGACCTGGAGTCGCGATCACATATGATTGGCTGTAAATCTCTCCAATACGGAACAAAGACTCGCTGGATAGCATCATAAAAGGACACCTCCTCCCCAATTGTGTTAGGCCCTGGTAGAAGCCCATGGCAAAACACATGCGTCGGCTACGTTGCCCTTGATGCCCTGGAAGTGATGTCATTGCGTCAACCCAGAAGTACTGCATGAGGGATTGGATCTGCACTATGTATATAGGAGATGGAGACATGATGCACACTAGAGGAGCAACTTCACTAGAGTGATGACAGATTGGACTCACTTAATGTTTTAACATCCCTCAGTATGATATATACAAAGCTAAGTAATCAGACTGATCTTAAATCAATACTTTGGATTAACATTATATATATTATATCTTGTGGATACAGATATTGTCTGATATACTAGCTATTTAAACAATTTTACAATATATATTTGTGTTTAGGTATAACAAGTGGTATACACATCCCACTTAGGGAATTAGTATTGTATAGTATAGTACAGGCCTATTTCACAGTAAGATAGGGGGATAAGTGACAATCCCCATTTTGCCACATCCTAATAGGGTTTTCCTTTTACAGTAGGGTGAGTTTTTTAGAAGGGTTAGATTAGTCTTCACCTTTATGCACATTTAGGGAGTAAGTGGCGGACTCCTCGTATGCCACTCTTATTAGGTTGTATATAGGTATATAATATTGCACTTAAGCACTTTATTTCCTAAGTGGTTTGAAGATTACCACCAGCAATACTTTGCACATAGACTTTATACATTGATGTAATTTATATGTGAAGGTGTTATTGGCTGCAAGGGCAACTGTTTGTATTTTATGTGTCCTTTTTTTATGTGTTATACTTGCTAATAAATTCTAAATATTTGATTCTACACTATTATATTGTTTATTTATAATCAAAAGGGCATACTGGATTAAATGGGAGACTTTTTTGTTTTTTTGTTTACATTGATATTTTTTTTCCATACCAGGGTTTAAGAGAGACATAATATATTATTTGGTCTAGAGATTATAGGATTGCTCTTTTTTTGCCTAAGGAATTTTAGCATATACATTTTCTTTAAGTACTGAATTTGGAATCTGTTATTGTTGAAAGGTATGTTGATGTTGCCTTTAGTTGTCTATTTTTTCCCCATTTTACTTTCTTTTTATAGGAATATATGCTAATTAGCAAGCCTTATTGTAATTGGTAACATTAACATGAAAATAATTGTTATATCAGAAAATAAAAATATTACAGAAAATCCCATATGAAGAACATAAAATAAAAAAGAAAATACCACTGTAGGGGGCAAATTATATTACTCTCCCTTTGATGACCCTCAAGTGACGATCATCAACCTTAGTCTTCAGGCTCAATAAGCCGGGCACATCCATTTTACTTGAAGAAGTCAGTCCTCTATCTTGATTGAAGACCCTTGATCCTGATCTTCGGCCCACAGAAAAGGCCTCCACCTAAAAAACACAGTTCTCTAAAAAAATAAAAAACTCAACTAACAGAGTTTCTCCTATTTGGAGCTCCCCCATCTACTAACAGCTTTCTGACAGAACCCTTGATTTATATTCTATTTTTATGGCTTCTGATTGGCTCAAAAATGTGTCAGTCATACTTTAGCCAATCAGAATTGTGAAGTTAAACTGCTCCTGCCCCATTTCAGTTGGTTAAAAGCCTAACCAATGATAGGGATGTCATTACCTAGGAGGAGCTCCGTTATTTTAAGCAAATTATTTTATAGAACGGTGGGTTATTTTTTGGAGGGCCATTTCCAAATACAGAGAGAGGATCATTTGCTTCAATCAAGAAAAAAGAGGGCAAGAACTTCTTAATTAACATGAATAGCATATAGTCCAGAGCAGAAGAATGAGTACCAGGGCGTTGTTGATCATCACTAGATGATCATTTGGGTAGGTAAGTATTATTAATTTATTTTCTAATTTACAGGTTTAGTTTTTTTTTATTTTATTGTATGCGTTTATTATTATTTTATTTTACATGTAATTCTTTTTTTTATGTAATATTTTTTATTTTTTACAATTTTATTTTTTTATTTGGATGATTTAGTGGGGGTTTTATTTTTTTAAGTTATTGGGGAGTTTTAAGGTGTTTTTTTAATGTGTTCATTTTAGGTTACCATGGGGGTCTATATAGACCCCATGGTAGTTATGGGTTAATTTAGGTACCAGGGTTTATGGTTATACCATTGTGGTGTATATAGACCCTATGATAGTTAGGGGTTTAATAGTTATATTGTGAAGTCTGTATAGACTCCATGGTAGTTAGGAGGTTTATAGGGAAACCAATGTCCTCAGGGTTAATAGGGATACCAAGAACGTCTTTGGCAGAGAGTCATTTTTAGATGCAGGGGTTAATACCTGTGTTAATATTTTACGTGCCATGGACATCTCAAAGGACACCCATGTTTATATAGATTGGGGGAGAACGGGTAACGGGGAGATCAGGTTTGAACGGGGAAGGGAGTTATCGAGTGTGAGCAGGGATGCCACTTCACTGTGTGTGGATGGATAGAATTACCAGGGATTCTCACTGGTGGTAGTGGGTTTTGAGGAATGTAATAGTACTTTGCACAGCCTTTCTGCTAATCCTAAGCCTTGTAGCTTTACAATGCTTGGGTTTATGAGTTACAGGTGTACTAAGTATTATTGTATCTGAGGAGCATCAAATATATGTATAACATTACTGAAAAAAGCACTCTCCGTTGAAATTTTTTATTTTTGTGAGTTGAGGCTCTATACTCTTATTTGTGTCTGTATTTAAACATTCTGTGATTCACTTGTGAGTCATTGAAATGATTGTCAAACATTATCAAAATCAGAATACAAACATTTATATTTAAATGAAAGTGAAGGTGTAAGTGAGGTCACCATGACTCACTTTAGGCACTATATAGTATGCAGTTATTTATGGTTCTACCCTTTATAAAGTTGAGAAAGGATTATGTAAGCTTGAAACATCACTCTGATTTTCTTCATGCATCAGTTAAAAGACAGAAAATAAAATTTACTGCCTAGGGCTACCATTTCATTCTCAATTTACATATTATTGTATATATGGTAAGAAAAGCTTTCTCACAGGCATCAAAGATTACAGTCTTTGTACAACAATATTTAGAATTTTCTGTAAAAACCTGTCAGTCACTGATACTGTTTTTGTGTTTTGCATTTTTGAATAAGTGATAAATGAGAAAGCATTACATATTGTACATGGTATGTACAGCTATTAGGGCAAAGCTGGACAAATAAAAAGGTCTGTTTGTATAGTGCTTCAAACCAATGTAAGTAATTGCAAGATATAATGCACTTGGAAAAATAATTTGTGCCTGAATGAACTTACAAGAACTGGAAAATTATTTTTGCATCAATGATTCAAAATGGGAAAATGAAGGGGGGGCGTGTCCTGCAAGAGAGCTGAGCGGTCGTGCTGTAGAGGTGCTCCGACCAGACGATCGAATTATTGAAAGATAAAGTGGTTAATTCCCACCAAAACAGCCCAAAACCACCATACAGAGAGTCACAGACTCCCCAGGACCACGAAGATATTTTTCAGGAGCGGCACAAGCAATTTTTACACACTCTTGTGGAAACGGGCCCGACGGGCTCCTGAGACGCGCCAGACGTCTCCCCTCTTCCCCCGGAGGGGTGATCCGTCCACAAGACCCGGAGCACAGAACACACCGAGCCGACACAGTCCTGGTCCCAACGGAGGGCACAAATGTCTGCGACCGCTACATCGCAACGTTAAAGCAGACCCGGGACAAGTGGCAGGACCGTCGAGGATAATTAAAAGAAAGCCTCCAAACAAGTAAGCCTCTTACAGTGACTGCACCTTACCAGACGCTAGGCCACGAGACTCCCGTGAGACACCTAGTGGAGTCGGGCGCCGCCGGCAGTGGAGAGCCAGATCATCGAGTCTCCCGCCACGCCAGACCCAGAGGCCCTGCGAAAGATAAGAAGCGACTACAGGGTAAGGTGTCACGGCGAGTCAAACCCAGATTCCCCCCCACATACACTGCATAGGCCCAGGGCCATATCAAGAATACTCCATATACACCCAAATAAGGGCATCTACTAAAGGACAAGTAATTTAGCCCCTAACCAAGGCCCACCATAATTGCAGGGGCACTACGTCCTCTAATAAAGTCATTAAAGAACCCTGGACAGTGAGTGACACGAAGCCCTGAGGGGGGGAACCAACACGTCCCCTTTATGAAGAGGATCATACACTGGATATATAATTGGTGGCCATTTTGTCCCATCCACACCCTAATAGCACCAAGGTTATTTCCCGCCAAAACTAAGCGGCGGCCATTTTCTAAGGAGCCTGATACAGCCATTACAGCACTGGGACAAAATTACATAAGGGGGAAATTAAGAAACGAAGAATAGGGGAAAAGCTCCAACTAACAAACCCCTACAAAAGAGTGATAACTCTCAGGAGACACAAAGAAAAGGGCCATCACATAGCGCTCTTATCTAATTTCTGGGAGCCCACTGTATATATAGCAGGCCCAACCACAACAAAAGGCACACACAAAGTGCAGCAACAGAGGTGCTGACTATAATCTGGAGGACAACATCCACAACTCCAGACAGCAGACAAAGGTGTGGTAAAATTTTACACCCCTCGGTTAAGAGGAAGACATATAAGCCCGTTAGAGACGCTCACCTCCACCCCCCTCCCAGAGGTTGAATTTACACTCAAGGGGAAGTGAAGTCCTTTGCCTAGCTGAGGGTCCACGGATTGAGAGAAACTCGGATACATCGCCATAAAAGCAAAAGTAAAATCAACCTAACAGAAGGGAGAGTCACTGTAAAACAACTACACAGTACACCAGTGACCCCTAGTGTCCATCTCAAAGATTGCATAGAAGGAAGAAAAACTACCTTCACCTTAGATTTACAGTTTGCCAGTCACATGGAGAACAGCCTCCCCACGATGTAATCTCTCTACAATGCCCACACAAAGGGGGCGCTAACAAAAGATAAAAGTGAAAGGTGACTTACAAAATATTATGGCTGGAGTCGCAACAAGAAAAAGCAACAAAAATATCCAAGCCTACTACCCACCAAAGACAACAACAACAACCCCCCAGACGCTCCCACCGGCAACAAGACTCACCGGTCCAATGACAATGGAACAATCCACACCGAGCACCAAAGGTGACATACAAGACTTGAAAGATCTAATTCGGACTTTTAGAGAAGACATAAAAACAGAAATTGTGAAAGTATCCACAGAGCTAAAGTCTGAAATCAAAAAGATAGACTCTAAGACAAACATACTTGAGGGAAAATATGAAGACCTTCAACAATTTCACCTTCGACTAGAAGCAGAAATCTCTTCATTAAAAGAAGAACAAGCCAATCACCTTCTGTTTCAAGAGGACCTGGAAAATAGATCTAGGAGACAGAACGTGAGACTACGCAACGTCCCTGAATCGGTGACGGACCTGAAAGGATACATGTATGAACTGTGTGAATTTTTGCTACCAGAACTAAAATCAGAACAATACACCTTAGACCGGGTGCACAGAGCTCTGGGGGGTCGCTCAAATTTGAAAGACAGACCTAGAGATATCATAGCAAGATTTCATTACTTCACCACAAAGGAACTGTTTATGAAAGCATCCAGAGGAGGCATACCTGAAATTGAAGGACAACAGCCTCAGATTTTTTCCGATTTATCACAGCTAACGCTTAACAAAAGAAGAAATATGAAACCCCTTCTGGACTGCATCCTTGCTCAGGGCTGGAGATACTCTTGGGGCTTTCCATTTCGACTGACCATCTCAAGAGACAACAAGTTCTTCTCAGTCCGGTCCCTGGAAGAGGGAACCAGTCTATTGAATTCTTGGAACATTCACCTGCAGACGGATCCTGAGCTTCCCTCGGAATACAGACTTCGAAGAGAGAGAGGAGGAGGGTCAACTCGTCGTGACAGAGAGAGAAATGTCACACGCCCAGACAAGATGAACTCTTAACCCTATGTTGCTGTTTTATGTTATATCATTTTGCCTTTTCTCTCTTCCCTTTCTTTTCCATATGTGATCTTGCTAGTCTTAACGAGGGAAGCTTTATCCCAACTAAATCAAACCAAGGAGACATAAAACCAGTTAACGACACTTCTCACCGGATGGTTTCTGTACAAGACACTATCAGGCTTTTCCAATAGATAATCTTAGACCCCGTTAGGAGAAACTAGCCACATTACAACAAGCCCACAGCCCTATAACGGCCCAGAACGCGAACCACTTATAACAAACAAGAGATATATTCAAATCATAGCCGCTCGGGCATGAATCGATAGTGGTCATCTTAACGTGTACATAATAGTCCACTTCAACTCTAAAAAGGCAAGTCAACTAATGGACTACGGAGTCAATTCCCTGGTTTATATTGCCTCCTTGGGCCTCTTAACAGACTATTTCTAGTAAACCCTCGAAATAGGTAAATACCTTGGACATATGTAAGTCCACTTTTCACTTTAAAAAATTATAGCCTTACTAAAAAGCCCCCTAAGGGCGATTTTTTTTTGTTTTAGTTTAAAAAAAGATCAAAACAGGCGACTCCACGCAGTGTCATATAAAGACACGGGTGGACTCACCAATCAAGTTAAGGAGGATAGCGTAGGCTACCCTCTAGTAAGTTTTAATACTACTATCTCCAAAAATACTTCAAAGACCTGAACTGTTACTTAACAGCGTAACTAGCTAATTCTCAGTGACACCGTTAAATTAAAATCTTAATCAATCCGAAACACGTATCAACAAAGTTAGAGAAAGAATAGTCATAGAGTCGCCTTCGGCTTCTTGATATCTCAGTACTTGTATTAACATCGTTTTCCACCTTCTTGTTTACCCTAATAGCACTTACTTCCAGGTGTACCCCGGGAGGTCCCGGCAGGAGGCCTATCGGACAGTCTCAGCAAAACATCAAAACCTTGTCACGCAACGACTCACCACCCAAAAGGTACATAGAGCCTAAAGGTAAGACACACCATGAGCCTTAACATGATCTCACACAATGCACAGGGCCTTAATGAACCCGTTAAAAGAGGGATAGCAATAAAAGAATATCAAAAACTTAAGGGGGGACATAGTCATGATCCAGGAAACACACTTTAAAAAATTAGCTGTCCCCAGATACTGGGGGAAAACTTACAGACAAACATACCACGCTACGGCTAAAGAGAAGAAAAAAGGAGTATCAATCTTAGTTCATAATAGATTAAATTTTTGCCACGCCAGAACTCAATCAGACCCAGAAGGAAGATTTATTGCAATCCACGGGACCATTCAGGAACAAAGTATAATCTTACTTAATCTTTACGCTCCAAATACAGACCAAGCACATTTCTTCAATAAAATATCACAAATGATGACAGGATGGGGTCCAGCCACTCTCATAATAGGGGGGGACATGAACACCGTACTAGATCCAGATAGAGATCGCTCAACCAAGTCCTCTTCCCACAACACACCAGCAGCTACCAAAGCACTCAAACACATGCTAAAATCCCACGGTCTGATAGATACATGGAGAGCAAATATCCTTCAGATAGGTCATACACCTTCTTCTCCTCTAGACACCAATCCCACTCACGAATAGACCACGTGCTGATTCAACAGCGACTAGCCCACAACCTAACTGACGCAAATATACACCCCATCGCGTGGTCAGACCATGACTTGGTCCAGATTTCAATGAACGGCATCATCCCATCAGGACAATCCCCTTCGTGGACACTGAACCCACACTTACTTAATGACATTAGATCTAAAGATAAAATTATCAAAGCGATAGAGGACTACTTCGCGGTTAATAATGGGGACGAGGTAAGCAGGGGAGGAGTGTGGGCAGCCCATAAAGCAGTCATTAGAGGAGTCTGCATTCAAATAGGAGCAACGACGAAAAAACTAGATCAGGCACAAATGAACACTATTAAATCTAGAATAGCAGACCTACAGGCGCAATTTACGAGGAAACATGACCCAAAAATCTATAACGAAATTTTGGCCCAAAAACAACAACTAAACTCACTCCTTAGGAAAAAAATGGTGACCATTCTCCAACGTTCGCAAGCAACAATGTTCAGAAGCGCCAACAAACCTGACACTATGTTAGCTAGAAAACTAAAAACACAAAGGGCTAATTCCTTCATCCCCAAGATAAGTAACAAAAATAAGAACTTAGTCTTCAAACCAAATGAGATAGCGGAAACATTCCGACATTTCTACGAGGAACTTTACTCAGCCCCTACTCATTCAGGATCCACAACACACACCTCACATATAAATAACTTCCTTAACTCAATAAAACTCCCACAAATTGAAAATACACAAGCGGAAGAATTGGCTAGACCCATATCGGTAGAAGAAATTAAGGAAGCGATTAAGACAACTAAATCACATGGGGCACCCGGCCCAGACGGGTTTACAAACTACTACTACAAACAATGCTCACAACACCTGCTGCCATATTTACACGAATTATTTAATGAATTCTTAAAAGGCCCTCCCATAAAACTGGAGTTTTTGGAGGCAAAAATCATTGTAATCCCTAAAGAAGGTAAAGACCCAGCCCAATGTGGAAGCTACAGACCAATCTCATTGATTAACACAGACATGAAGCTATACACAAAGATTTTGGCGAACAGACTAGCCCCGTTACTACCAAAAATGGTCCACCCAGACCAAGTAGGATTCATTACAGGCAGAGAAGCCCCAGATAACACCAGAAGAGTGCTGAATCTCATAGAAATAACTAAAAAGGACGACATACACTCAATGCTACTTTCACTGGACGCAGAAAAAGCGTTCGACAGAATAGATTGGACCTTTATGTGGGAAGTGTTGATCAGAATAGGACTAGGAGACACCTTCATAAGAGGTATACAGGCCCTATACACGAAACCAGAGGCATTTATTACTTACCAGGGCTTTAAGTCTAAAAAATTCAAAATCACCAGAGGAACTAGACAGGGCTGCCCGCTCTCCCCTCTATTATTTGCTCTATGCCTGGAACCCCTGGCGACCGCAATCAGAACCTGCCCAGACATAAAAGGTATAAAAGTAGGACCTAAAGAATACAAAATCAATCTTTTCGCTGATGATATTCTATTATCACTAACCGAACCAATGACTAGCCTACCCAACTTACTTCAAGTACTCACAAAGTTCGGCACCATTTCAGGCTTTAAAATCAATACGGCTAAAAGTCAGGCACTCAACATCTCCCTCCCCAAAAAAGTAGTAGAAAATATAGACAAAAACTTTCCCATGAAATGGGCCCAAAAATACCTGACTTACCTGGGTATTAACATCCCAAGCTCGATAGAGCGAGTATATGAAGCAAATTTTCCCCAAATTATCAGTAAAATCAAGCAAGACATAGAGAAATGGTCCTCATTCAATATTTCTTGGACTGGTAAAATAAACGCGATTAGAATGAATATTATCCCGAAAATTTTATACTTATTTAGGGCGATTCCAACGCCAATTAATTTAACAGCCATAAAATCACTACAAAACACTCTCTTCAAATTCACCTGGAACCACAAGAAACCGAGAATTAACAGAAATACGATGCATGCACCCACACAAAAAGGAGGTTTAGCTTTTCCAAACTTGGTTAATTATTACAAAGCCACAAGACTGGCACAACTGACCAGCTGGTACAAAAAAGAAGCCATCCCTACATGGGTCGAGATAGAAAAACAAATCCTAGAGAATAATAATATAACATTATCACACGCTCTGTGGCTCAGCCTACACTCAGATTTAAAAATTCACAATCTTACAAGCTGCATCCGTAACTCACTGAAAACCTGGAAGGAAATAAATAAAAAAAAAGCCATGCTACATATAGGCTCGGGCTTAACCCCTCTGTGGCAGTCACATAAGGTTGACCACACAAATAAAAGATTCCAAATGAAATGGTGGATACAAAAAAATCTGACTATTGTTGCAGACACATGGACCCGGGCTCAGGGAGACACACTTAACCAGATCCCCAACAACGAATGGATTAATCTTATGATAATTAAACAGACGCTGTCTCAGACTACAAAATTAAATAGCCAGAACAGAAAATCAGTATACGAACACTGTTGCATTAACAACCCCGGAGGCAAGAGCAACATTTTAGCGATATATAAAAACCTTGCTGAACTGTCTAGTGCAGATAAACCACACTATCAGGAAACCTGGGAATCAGATTTGCAAATCACATTAGATGTCAAACAATGGAATCAGGTTATCAAACAGGCCAACATGTCTTCCCTAAACACCACCTTGAAGGAGAATGCGCTAAAAACAGTTATGAGATGGTACCTCACACCAACGAGACTACACAATTCAAATAAATCACATCCCGACAGGTGCTTTCGGGGTTGTGGACTCATTGGTTCATTAAAACACATGCTTTGGGAATGTCCCAAAATTAGGCACATATGGCAGGCAACATATAGCACGCTAGAGAAGTTATGGGGGAAAACTATACAACAAAAACCAGAAGAAGCACTATTAGGACTTCCAAACAAGGAACTAGCAAAAAGCGAGCAATTTCTAACCAACCAAATATTCTTAGCATCCAGATGCATCATAGCGAAGCACTGGAAACACACTACCCCTACATTTAGAGAAGTTCTACAGAAAATTGACCATATTCAAACCATGAGTCGCTTCTCGGCGGAACTTGACACGAGATACAAACGGTGGGCCTCCTGTTGGGACATCTGGAAAATTAGAGGCCCAAGTTGAGGTGAGCCTAAAAGAGTCGGAAGGTAAATGTAAATTCTTTGTTGAATAACAAGAGGGGAAGAGAACTCCCCACTCTCGGTTAATTCAGAACTAGATAACTGGTGATAGTATTTGTTTTTATTTGTTTTTTATAAAAAATATCTATCCAGGTATTGACCCTGGGACTATACTAGTAATCTTTATAGAGGTAAAAGAAAGGATAATAGCTTAGTTAAAATAGCAGTTATATATCCTAAACCACTCCCAGGGCCAAAACCCTAGGAGAGATTCAATTGTTATTCTCACTTCTTATGAGATGTTTAATTGATATGTTTTGTGATAAAAAGAAAAAGTTATTTATTATTGTATGGACATGTTTACATACGTTACATTCTTGACGCATTCTGTACATTTCTGATATTCTTTGAAAAATAAAAAATAAGAATTAAAAAAAAAAAAAAAAAATGGGAAAATGAACAGTTTGAAATTTAACAATATTGTATGTGAATATGTTTTATTTTGTATACATATTTGCTATTATTTTACATATAGCTAGACAAAATTACCATGTTATGCTTATAAATAACAAGCCAAAATTATATATGGCTTGGTAGATTAGTTTACCTTGTCTCTCATGTTCCACAAAAAGTTTATCAGCTAGATACCAACTACTGTCATTTTATGAAACTAACAGTTTGTATGAGATGATTTTTAACACGTTTAAGCTAACACAGCAACACATTATTTTTAGAGCACTGTTATTAACAATCATATTAGGTGGGTATCCAGAAATCCAGAGCTGACTAAGCCAAATAAGCAAATGCAGATTACTTTTGTCTGATACAGTCACTACCCCCTATGGGCCCCATTATCCCCTTTTCCCCCCATCAATATTCAGGGGGTCATTTGGCCCCCTTGTTCCCACCCCTTATGCTGGGAATTGGGGTATTCATAACTACAAAGAAGTCCATATGAACCCCTGTGAGGCCTCTAACCATAACCATGAGGCTCCCTATGCATTCCCATGGCACCAAAGATTAACTCGATAACATGGGGGTAGCTATTGACTAGATGGTAAGTTAAAGTATACCCAGGGAACCCCATGACAGCGTAATTTAAGATGTTACCAAGAATTCATAGAGCCCCCATTGTAATCTATAGTATAACCATGGGGGTCCTTATAAATCCCCAAGGCATCTAACAAAAAAAAAAAACTTCTCCTGTAGAAACAGCCAATCAGAGAAGAGAATATTAGCTAAAATTCTCTTTACTGATTGGCTGTTTCTATAGTCAATCAGAGAAGAGTAACACTAGAATGAAACCACATTCTGATTGGCTTCATTTTAACCTATCAGAACAGGAGTAATTAACGTTGACCCCTATGACACTGGGCAAATATTTTAGGTGCCATGGGGATCTCAATAGACCCTCATGGTTATGTAGATCAGGGATCAGGGGTCATCTGGCAATCAGGTGTGAGAGGGGAAGGGGAAAACAATTGAAAAGGCATTTTTATTTGTACTCATATTATTTTCACCCAAAATCAGGAATATTAGAAGTTGTGAGTAATAAGTAATTTTGAGAAAGTTGCAATTAAATATCGATTTAGTGCAAAAGCAACTTGTATTATTACTATTGTGTAAAAGTCAGTGGGGAAGAAAGGAGCAATATTGAGTAGGGGTTAGTCGCATTCATTGCAAGTAGCACATGCTGGAGTAAAATACAAATATATAGTTACATAGTTACATAGTTACATAGTAATTGAGGGTTGAAAAAATACTTTTAGCCCATCAAGTTCATCCTTTTAAGATCTCCTCTGATCTGCAATATGCGGATTAGTTGTTAATCGATCCAGAGAAAGGCAAACAAAAAAACCCAGTGAAACTTTGCCAATTATCTCAAAAGGGAAAAAAATGAATTCCTTCCTGACCCCAGATACTGGCGATCGAATTTCTCCTGGATCAATACTCCCTCTCTAATTAACCAGGATAACCCTGAATGCCCTTTTTTATTAAAAAATATATCCAATCCGTTTTTAAAGTTATCTATTGAATCCAATGTCACCACCTCCCTTGGTAGAGAATTCCACAGATTAACCACCCTTACTGTGAAGAAACCTTTTCTTTCTTTAAGGTGGAATCTTTTTAGTTCTAACCTCAAAGGATGTCCTCTTGTCAGTTTAAAGCCTTTTGGCACAAAAAGCTCCCTTGACAAATTTTTATACTGACCCTGGATGTATTTATATAGGGTAATCATATCCCCTCTTAGATGCCTTTTTTCTAGAGAAAATAATTTTAATTTCGATAGTCTTTCTTGATAACTTAGCCCCTCCAATCCCCTTATTAGTTTTGTAGCCCTTCTCTGTACTTTTTCCAGTTCTTAAATGTCCTTTTTGTGAAATGGTGCCCAAAACTGTACTCCTTATTCCAAATGAGGGCGTACTAGGGATTTGTAGAGTGGCAGAATTATATCTGCCTCCCTTGCTTCTATACCCTTCTTAATACATGCTAATATTTTACATGCCTTTGCAGCTGCTGCTTGGCATTGAGAACTGTTACGTAGGTGGTTGTCCACAAGCACTCCCAAATCCCTTTCAATAGCAGATACCCCTAGATTTGATTCATTAAGTTTATAGATTGCATGGTTATTTTTCCTTCCCAGATGCATAACCTTACATTTATTCGTATTAAATCTCATCTGCCATTTAATTGCCCATTTCTCTAATTCATGCAAATCCCTTTGGAGGGAAAGTACGTCATTTTCTGATTTAATTGCCTTCGTTTTTTTCAACTGACAACTTTGTGTCATCAGCAAAAATGGAGATACTATGTTCCAATCCTACTTCTAAGTCGTTAATAAATATGTTAAAAAGGAGAGGACTTAATACTAAGCCCTGAGGAACCCCACTTATCCCATTAGTCCAATCTGAGTATGTTCCATTTACAACAACCCTTTGTTTCCTGTCTTTTAGCCATATATTTACTGCAATTTCTGTATCCCTTAGTTTGCACAATAGTCTCCCATGTGGCACTGTATCAAAAGCCTTAGCAAAATCTAAAAATACTACATCCACTTAGTTGCCCTGATCCATCATCCTACTAACCTCCTCATAGAAACTAATTAGGTTTGTTTGACATGACCTATCCCTCATAAATCCATGTTTGCTCCTACTTATAATGCTGTTTGAATAGACATACACTTGTGTATTATCCCTTATTAACCCTTCTAAAAGCTTTCCAACTACAGAAGTGATGCTTACAGGTCTATAATTCTCCGGGTTTGCTCTTGCCCCCTTAAATATAGATATCACCTCCACTTTTCTCCAGTCATCTGGTAGTGACCCAGTGTTGAGTGAATCTGAAAAATTAGATATAATGGTTTGGCTATTACAGAACTCAGTTCCCTCAGTACCCTTGGATGTATTCCATCAGGACCCGGGGCTTTATTGACATTTATGTTTTCCAACCTCTTTTGGATTTCTTCCTGCGTTAACCAGTTATTTGGTGAAGGTAGTGTAGCCCCAACCACTGGTACCCCCCCTTGTATATACAGAAGAAAAGAACCTATTCAGCTCATCTGCCTTTTCCTGGTCACTAATTGTCAGACGGCCTGTTTCACATTGTAATGCTCCTATAGATTTCTTCCTGGCCTTCTTCCCATTTATATATTTACAAAATATTTTAGGGTGCAACTAATTTTTCATTTTCTATTTTAGCCAGTCTGATAGTCCTTTTGTAAGCCTTGTTGATTCCCTTGTACTCCCGTAAAGCAGTCTCTGTCCCCTCTGTCTTACTATAGGTAAATAAATAAATTAATATATATACAGTATATATATATACACTGCTCAAAAAAATAAAGGGAACACTAAAATAACACATCCTAGATCTGAATGAATTAAATATTCTTATGAAATACTTTGTTCTTTACATAGTTGAATGTGCTGACAACAAAATCACACAAAAATTAAAAAATGGAAATCAAATTTTTCAACACATGGAGGTCTGGATTTGGATTCACTCCCATTATAAAAGTGGAAAAACACACTACAGGCTGATCCAACTTTGATGTAATGTCCTTAAAACAAGTCAACATGAGGCTTAGTAGTGTGTGTGGCCTCCACGTGCCTGTATGACCTCCCTACAACGCCTGGGCATGCTCCTGATGTGGTGGCGGATGGTCTCCTGAGGGATCTCCTCCAAGACCTGGACTAAAGCATCTGCCAACTCCTGGACAGTCTGTGGTGCAACGTGACGTTGGTGGATGGAGCGAGACATGATGTCCCAGATGTGCTCAATTGGATTCAAGTCTAGGGAACGGGCGGGCCAGTCCATAGCATCAATGCCTTTGTCTTGCAGGAACTGCTGATACACTCCAGCCACATGAGGTCTAGCATTGTCTTGCATTAGGAGGAACCCAGGGCCAACCACACTAGCATATGTTCTCACAAGGGGTCTGAGGATCTCATCTCGGTACCTATTGGCAGTCAGGCTACCTCTGGCGAGCACATGGAGGGCTGTGTGGCCCCCCAAAGAAATGCCACCCCACACCATTACTGATCCACTGCCAAACCAGTCATGCTGGATGATGTTGCAGGCAGCAGAACGTTCTCCACAGCGTCTCCAGACCCTGTCACGTCTGTCACATGTGCTCAGTGTGAACCTGCTTTCATCTGTGAAGAGCACAGGGTGCCAGTGGCAAATTTGCCAATCTTGGTGTTCTCTGGCAAATGCCAAACATACTGCACGGTGTTGGGCTGTAAGCACAGCCCCCACCGGTGGATGTCAGGCCCTCATAGCACCCTCATGGAGTCTATTTCTGACCGTTTGAGCAGACACATGCACATTTGTGACCTGCTGGAGGTCATTTTGCAGGGCTCTGTCAGTGCTCTTCCTGTTCCTCCTTGCACAAAGGCGGAGGTAGCGGTCCTGATGCTGGGTTGTTGCCCTCATACGGCCTCCTCCACATCTCCTGATGTACTGGCCTGTCTCCTGGTAGCGCCTCCATGCTCTGGACACTACGCTGACAGACACAGCAAACCTTCTTGCCAAAGCTCGCATTGATGTGCTATCCTGGATGAGCTGCACTACCTGAGCCTCTTGTGTTCGTTGTAGACTCTGTCTCATGCTACCACTAGAGTGAAAGCACCACCAGCATTAAAAAGTGACCAAAACATCAGCCAGAAAGTATCGGAACTGAGAAGTGGTCTGTGGTCACCACCTGCAGAATCACTCCTTTATTGGGGGTGTCTTGCTAAATGCCCATAATTTCCACCTGTTGTCTATCCCATTTGCACAACAGCATGTGAAATTGATTGTCACTCAGTGTTGCTTCCTAAGTGGACAGTTTGATTTTTCAGAAGTGTGATTGACTTGGAGTTACATTGTGTTGTTTAAGTGTTCCCTTTATTTTTTTGAGCAGTGTATATATATATATATATATATATATATATATATATATATATATATATTTATTTTGTGGCACTTACTATTTTACTCTTTAAGAGTTAATTATGATAATCCTTAGCTCAGCATTTTTACTAAGAAATAACAACTTTTTCCAAGTCAAAATAAAATGTTCTTTGCAAGCTGCTTCAAGGCCAGAAACATTTAACAAGGCCAACAAATAACAAGCAGATTGTGCATTTCTAGGAGAAATAAGGTGACCTGAGTAGTTATTTAAGGTAGCATACAATCTCGATTGTTAATTGGCTTAAATTGTAATTAATATCTCATTGGCTTAGAAGAGGGTGGTGTTGCTGTCTTTGTATAACAATATAAAATGAAATGGTTTCTGTATATTCGGTGACAACAACAAATATTGTCTATGATGTCTGTGTGTTCTCCCAAGTTTGAATACATAAATCAACAAAGAAAATAAATAACAAGTTTGTTTTTTCGTGTTCTATCTGATTCTTTTGAGGGTAAGAGGAAGTAAGTGGATCATGTTGAGGGGGGTTAAATAGAATAGTTAGGGATAGTTATTTATCACTTTTTAGAGGTGTGAAGTTACAAAATAGGGAACTGAATGGAGATTAAAGTTTCTTATTTATTTTCTGTTCACAAATAAAATGGGCCATATGTATTAATGTTTGATATGTTGAAGAACTCTTGGAGATGTCAAATGTTAGTACATATGAAAAAACAGTGGACTTGAGATGTTCTGCAAGATTTCAATGCATATTTAAGTACATATTTCTCAATGCCTGCTCAGTATGTCACAGCAGAGAATTCTATATAGAATTAAGAACCAACAGCACTCAGTGCATATAGCCATGAACTTTAAATTTCAAACATTATGTACATACTAGTAACTTGCCCGTTATAAATGATGGTACCATAAAATATTATGTTGAATTTTCTACACTTTCTCTCTCTGTGCTGTCTCTGTGTGTGTGTATCTTATGTGGCAAGTAAGCTGTCTCTTTCTCTCCGTGCTGTATGTAAGCTGTCTGTCTCTGTGTGCTCTCTCTCTTTTTGTGCCATCTCTCTCCCTGTGTACCATCTCTCTCTCTCTGTGCGCCCACTCTCTGTGCGCGCTCTCTCTCTTTCTGTGAGCGCACTCTCTCAGTGCCCTCTCTTTCTCTCTCTGTACCCTCTCTCTGTGGTTTCTATCTCTCTCTGCCCTCCCTCTCTTTGTGTCCTCTCTCTCTGTGCACTCGCTTTCTCTTTGTCCACTTTCTCTCTCTCTGTGCCCTCTGTCTCTGCGCTCTCTCTCTGTGCCCTCTTTCTCTCTCTGTGCCCTTTCTACATGCCTTGTCTCTCTATGTTTCCTCTCTCTGCACCCTATATCTCTTTCTGTGCCCACCCTGTGCACTCTCTGTGTCCTCTGTTTCCCTCTGTGTCCTCTGTCTTTGCCCTCTCTCTCTCTCTTTGAGCCCTCTCTGTGCACCTACTGTGCCCGCGCTTTGTGTCCTCTGTTCTGCCCTTTCTCTCTCTAGCCTCTCTCTGTGCCCTCTGTGCACTCTCAGTGCCCTCTCTCTCTTAGCCCTTTCTCTGTGCTCTCTGTCTGACTATCTGTCTCTCTATGTGCCCTCTCTCTACTCTCTCTCTCTCTCTTTATCTCTGTGTGCTCCAAGGGCATGTCCTGGCCGTCAAATCGTGTGCGTGCTTCCCGGCCGGGACGCGTATTTACAATTGTAGTAAGCACTGTGCAGGTGTTTGTCACACATTGTCAATTATTATAGTGGATTATACAGGTTTACTTAATTGTGAATCAGCAAGTAAGCCTCTAATACTGTAGTATCGTTTTTTTTTAGGTAGAGGCCAATTTTAAAGGGCAGAAGATGAGGATGACTGTCTTCAATAAAGATTGAAGAGGATGGATTCTTCAATCAACATGGAGAGCCCTTTTATCCATGGCAGAAGACAAGGACTTTATTGATTGTTGCTGGGGGACATCATAAGATAGTAATATATTATGTTGCCTACTTACCAGTATAGTTTATTTTTTTAATTTTTGTAATGTATTTTTTATTTTTAGTAATGCTTTTTTGTGTAATTTTTAGGGATAGGAACTATGGAGATCCTTATAGATACTTGTGAGAGGTTGGGTTAAATTGGGGGTCGAATATTGATTGCTGTGGTGGTAGGAAGGGTGCCATGGGGGTCCATTAGGGACCTTTATGGTATGGGGTTAATTTTTAGATGCCACAAGGCACCAATGCTGACACCCATTGTATAGTGGTTACATTTAGAAGATGCCATGGGCATCTGTTATGGACATCAATGGTATGGGGATAGATTTTAGATGCCAGCGGGGTCTGATTCTGAGTTGCCATGATGGAGGATTCCCGGGGTCAAAGGGGCTAGCCCGTGTGCAGGTGAAATGCACAATGGATCCCATTGGTTTATAGCGGGTACTGGGGCGATTCCCGTGGATTCCTGGTCTCAAAGGGGATAGTGAGTCATAGGCAGAGGTGTTATTAACCCCTGCATTAGTATTTATTTTATGTAACCCCTTCCCTGCCATGGTAAGGAGTTTATTTAAATAGTAAGGGATCAAGACCAGGAAGATGTTAGGGATAGTGTAGCATATTCAAGTAGTAAGTATCATTCAGCAGCATTGCTATGGAGACTCCTGAGCTAAAGACTCATAGTCTCAAGCGAACAGACTGAGAACACACATAAGGACTAGAGAGAAATGGCAAAACTCTCCTTGGTTCTGGTCACTTAGTTTGTGGGATTTTTTTTTTACATGAAACATTCTAATGCTTCACAGGGAGACTTTTCTCTTCAGTTACTGAACACATGGAATGCTGGCCATATTTCTTGAGCAGCATTTTTGAACTTAACTAGATTTTTTTGCCTAAACCATGTGATGTAACAAACAAATAACATTAGAACTTTAAGACAGAAGCATGTATCCATAACAAAAAATGGAAAGCTCAGCCTATCAGACAGCACCATCTAGCATTTACCTTTCACTATTATATACAATGCAGATTTTTTTATTTGTTATCAACTAAAATCATTTAAAGATCATTATTTTGTTGTATATTTTAGCTACCTTTTTATTTCCTGTTATATTTTTTTAAGTTACATTAGTATCTTTTAATATCATAAACAGTTTAATGTTTATTTCCATTCTTATTTTACAATCTATTTCCATTTAAAAGCTTTCGTATCTACCAATATGTCTTATTGAAATGTATAACCCTATTTATTCGTACAACCCATTTCCATTTATAAGCTTTTGTATCAGATTAACCCTTTAGGTATCCCCTTTTTCACAAAAACAGCCTCTTGCCCTTCCGAGACCCGCCCACACCACACCCATGATATTAATGCACAGTCTTTTCCATTTCTGATTGTGCTCTATGACTGAAATAAAGCTTTGTTATACTGTTCTCGTTGTGTTAGTGTTTTTTCAATGGTTGGGGTTTTGGGACATCCACATACATCCCATTTGTGTCACATTCCTATATCAGTAAATTAATGAGCACTAGTTACTAGGCAATAAGTTAATACATATGATAACAATAATAATAATACTAATAATAGTAATAATATCATAAGATATCATATAATAATATATGTCATATGTAATAATAAAGGGTTAATACACATGCCATGTACGATTTGTATTATTGTGGAGTATCAACATTCCCCTGAAGGCATGATAAGAATATGACAGATGATAATGTGAATATTACTTATTGGGATGTCACCAGATGATAATGGGTATACATCTTGGCCCATAGACAGCAATGGCGTGGGACTTTCCATGATGGGCATAGCAGAGATTAACCCTGATGGAGGTGAGTTGGCTATTGTTCCACGTTCCTCTGCACAGCCTCCATGTGTGTTTGCGGCCCTTCCTGATGGGTTAGAGTAGATTAGTGTGGTGAATGTTCTCCTGGTACCTAATATATGTCATGTGGCGGTGTCATTTGACCACTATTTATTTTCCCAATCTAGATCTGATGAGTGAGATGTATATAAGAATATCTTTGTATTTTTGGGTCTACATTAGAGCCTCTGTGAGTGAGAAAGGGATAATATGACAGGCAGTTTTATGTTTTTATGTTGCAATTTAATCAAGTAGTGCTCCTTTAATTGCTTTCAGCGTCTTGTAGTAAGACTTTTCATATTGGCATATGCATGACCATTCCAACATATGAGAAAATAAAATATTTTTTCCTTGGGAATTGTTGTGCAATGAATGCTTTGTACTGCTTTCATCATATTTTAAAGTCCATTGGTATGTTTTAATTGTATATTGCAGTGTTACAAACTAGTCTATAAACCTTTTGCGGGTCCTATTTGGAACCCGGCATATATTTGGCTACATTTGCCATTTGCGACTTTAAAGTTGATTGCATCCTTGGGAAATATTAGCAATTGAATAGCGATTTGCGATGTTAGCGATTGTAACATTTACGGGCTTGAAAGATCAAAGGCTTAGATGGGTTGGAGTTACGATTTTGACAATCGCAGGGATTGTCAGCCTATAATCCGTTAATGGGGAGCTAAAAGACGCCAATTGAATAGCAACTTAGTTTACGGGCTACATTAGGGGCTCCAGTAACCAACAATTGCTCAACTGAATAGGGCCATAGTCAACTAAAGTTCACCTTCCATTACTACACCTTACAGCTTTTCATTTATTATCAGTTAGAACTGCTTAAAATTCATTATTAATTTTATGTTTTAAGCCACCTCTTTGTTTTTATATTACATAATTTAAGTCAATT
The DNA here is from genome assembly GCA_027410445.1 of Discoglossus pictus. Classification (NCBI taxonomy): domain Eukaryota; kingdom Metazoa; phylum Chordata; class Amphibia; order Anura; family Alytidae; genus Discoglossus; species Discoglossus pictus. Next base: position 90,047,395 of record CM050166.1, read on the forward strand.
TAGATATGTTTCATCACATTTAACCTTTTATTGACATTTTATAGAATTTTCTATTATTTATATACATTTTTCATTTATAAGTTTTATTTTTCACACTAAAATATTCTTTAAATTATATTTCCTAAATAGGACTTGCAAATTACTTAGAAATGCTCTGTCATTCTCTAACAAGCAGTAGCTAACATTTAAACACCCATCCAAGGTAATGACATCACAAATCTGAGACAAAATAATTTGTACACATGATAACTACCAGAAGCTAAACTATGTTGTCAGTGCCATCTAAAGGTTACACATGTCATAGCTTTTATTAGTTATTAGCTTAAACCTTCTAAATGTAATTATTCTGTTTTATGTTTAAATTACTGTTCTTTTCTTATAAATACGTAGTTTAAAGTTGTCTTTTATCACATAAATCATAAAAAAAATTGACATTTCTATTTATAATAATCTTTGTTTATCTACATTTATAATCATATGTATAAGCTCCATTTTATATGTATCACATAACATTGCTGTTATCATTAAAAGAACAGCATATTGTGATCAATCTTACAATTTAATCAATCACATATGCAAATTAACCAATTTATCTTAGCCAAGATAATAATTTCACGTGACAACACAAAGACTGTGCCATCCAAAGCCAGTTTATTACTAAATATATATAACAGCAATTTTAGTTAATAAAATATTCAGATCTTTTTTACTCATTTACTACTTTAATCTTATTTAGCATCCACTTCTCAACTGCAATTATAATCACGTGTTTCACAACCTGCCCATTACATGTATAATCGAGTCATAATATAATAATATAATATGATATAATATAATAATTTCTTATAAAACAGCTATTAAGTATTTTTTTTCTTTCCATTTGCATTTTTACAGGTATAACTGCTGGTTTAAATGTAAATGTTTAAATTTTAAAAAATATCATACTAAGGTCAATTCAGTGGTACTCATGCTCAACTAAGTTTGGAGGTACTTACACCTCAGTTCAAAAGTACTCATACTCACTTTAATTCAGGGGTATTTATACTCACTTAATTTAAGAGGTACTCATTTATCATCTCAATGCAGAGGTAACACTTCAACAGGTTGTATATGTGCTCCAGAGTAGACTGACACCCATTTTTTTAATTAGATTCATTTGAAGAATAGTAATAAGCAAGTATTTTTGAATAATTAAGAATTTAAAAACAAGCTATCATTTATTAGATATATTTATCAATCTACAGCTATCTGTTTTAACTTGCAAAGCATATATTTTACAAGACAGATAACTATGTAAGACAGTTTACAAGTGGATTTACCTAGTTTACAAGTGGATTTACCTTAAAAAGTAAAGGCTGATAAACTGCAGAGTGCACTAATTGTGCCCAGGTGAGAGGGGTGTGGCTTGACTGTTAAACTTGTATAAAAGGTTTGTGAGCTGGTTTGGGGTCTGTTTACAAGTGGATTTACCTTAAAAAGTAAAGGCTAATAAACTGCAGAGTGCACTAATTGTGCTCAGGTGAGAGGGGTGTGGCTTGACTGTTAAACTTGTATAAAAGGTTTGTGAGCTGGTTTGGGGTCTGTTTACAAGTGGATTTACCTTAAAAAGTAAAGGCTAATAAACTGCAGAGTGCACTAATTGTGCCCAGGTGAGAGGGGTGTGGCTTGACTGTTAAACTTGTATAAAAGGTTTGTGAGCTGGTTTGGGGTCTGTTTACAAGTGGATTTACCTTAAAAAGTAAAGGCTAATAAACTGCAGAGTGCACTAATTGTGCTCAGGTGAGAGGGGTGTGGCTTGACTGTTAAACTTGTATAAAAGGTTTGTGAGCTGGTTTGGGTTCTGTTTACAAGTGGATTTACCTTAAAAAGTAAAGGCTAATAAACTGCAGAGTGCACTAATTGTGCCCAGGTGAGAGGGGTGTGGCTTGACTGTTAAACTTGTATAAAAGGTTTGTGAGCTGGTTTGGGGTCTGTTTACAAGTGGATTTACCTTAAAAAGTAAAGGCTGATAAACTGCAGAGTGCACTAATTGTGCCCAGGTGAGAGGGGTGTGGCTTGACTGTTAAACTTGTATAAAAGGTTTGTGAGCTGGTTTGGGGCCTGTTTACAAGTGGATTTACCTTACAAGTAAAGGCTGATAAATTGCAGAGTGCACTAAGTGTGCCCAGGTGAGAGGGGTGTGGCTTGACTGTTAAACTAGGATAAAGGATTTGTGAGCTGGTTTGGGGCCTGTTTACAAGTGGATTTACCTTACAAGTAAAGGCTGATAAATTGCAGAGTGCACTAATTGTGCCCAGGCGAGAAGGCAGAAGTTAATAGAAACCGGAGAAGGGGAACTTGTGAGCTTGCGAACATTTTCAGTATCAAGTGCAATTCTAGTAAAAGCCTAGGAGTTTAAATAAAAGGAGGGCCTTCAAAGAAAAGGGAGGGCAGATTTATAGTGCAAAGGAGGAAAACTTTATATAAATATATTATATTATATTCTTTATTTTTCCCACTGAAATTTCGTAGACAATAATAATAATTATGAGTCAGTCCAGTGGCAACCTTATTCAGTGTACATCCTGTCAAATGTATGCACTACTGGAACAGATGATCCAGGGTCCATACCTCTGTGACAGGTGTGAGCATGTTGCCTCTTTGGAAGCTCAAATTGAAGATCTGGAGAGGAGAATTGCAGCACTTAGTGATATTGCTCCACTGGAAAGGGAGTTGGTGCTCACGGAGCACAGTTTAGCTGGGCCTAGTATGGAGGGAGGAGCTGGGGCTAGTGAGGATGGCCAGGGAGGTAGCTGGGTTACAGTTAGAAGGGGAATCAGAGGGTACAGGAGGAGGCAGGCCAGTTCTGAGTTGGCAAACAACAACAGATTTGCCAGATTGAGTGAAACTGTTGGCGATGTCCATTCAGGAATGGCAATGCCATATAGAGCTGTTCCCTCTAACAGCCGGGCGAACAGCTCTACTGGAGAAGAGGGAGGGCAGAATAGGCAGAGCAACAGACATGTTTTGGTGGTAGGGGACTCTATTATTAGGAAGGTAGACAGGGTAATTTGTCACCCAGATCCCAGCAATCGAACAGTTTGCTGTCTCCCGGGTGCTCGGGTTCGGCATGTTGTGGATCGGGTGGATAAATTATTGGGAGGGGCTGGTAATGAACCGGCGGTCTTGGTACACATTGGTACCAATGACAAAGTTAGTGGAAGATGGAGCGTCCTAAAGAATGATTTTAGAGAATTAGGGAATAAGCTTAAAGCAAGGACCTCCAAGGTAGTATTTTCTGAGATACTACCAGTGCCACGTGCTAGCCCAGGGAGGCAGAAGGAGCTTAGGGAGGTTAATGCGTGGCTAAAAAAGTGGTGCAGTGCAGAGGGTTTTGGGTTTTTAGAGCACTGGGCTGACTTCTCACTTGGGTACAATCTCTATAGCAGGGATGGATTGCACCTTAATGATGAGGGCGCTTTTGTGCTAGGGAATAGGATGGTAGAACGGCTGGGGGAGTTTTTAAACTTGTAGGTGGGGGGGAGGGACTATATAGAAGTATTGGGGTAAATAGGGTAGAGAGGGAAAGGGATGAATTATTTACCCATGGGGGAGGAGAAGGGGGGAGGGTTACAATAGAAAGTAGGGAGATATTAATAGGGGCCTCAAATACAGTGGCAGGCACTTCACATCAGCAGAGCCATAGCAACATAAAGTGTATGATTGCAAACGCAAGAAGTTTGCCTGGGAAAATGGATGAGCTAGAAATATTAGCAGTACAAGAAAAATGGGGCTTAATAGGCATTACGGAAACATGGTGGGATGAATCTCATGACTGGACTGTTAATCTGGATGGTTATAACCTATTTAGGAAAGATAGGGGAAATGGTAAAAGAGGAGGAGGGATCTGTCTTTATGTTAAGCCTGAATTTAAGCCTATAGTTAGAGAAGATATTAATGCTGGCACTAACGGCATCATTGAATCCTTGTGGGTTGAGCTAAATAGTGGAGGAGCTAATTCTAAATGCATATTGGTGGGAGTATGCTATAAACCCCCAAATATAGCTGAAAGTGAGGAAATACAATTATTGTTACAGATTGGAAATGCAGCTAAGCATGGGCAAGTTCTAATAATGGGAGACTTTAATTACCCTGATATAAACTGGATAAACGAGACCAGCAGCTCAGCTAAGGGGAGCAGGTTCTTGAGTACACTCAGGGATCATTATCTAGCCCAGGTAATACAAGAACCTACTAGAAATGGGGCCATCTTGGATTTAGTCATCACAAGTAATATTGATATAATATCAAATGTAAAAATAGGGGAACCCTTGGGGAACAGTGATCACAACACAGTCTCATTTGAGATTGAATACAAAAAACAGAGTTGTAAGGGGCCAACAAAAACTCTAAATTTTAAAAGGGCTAACTTTAATGGTCTACGGGCAGCAATACAACATATAGACTGGGACAAAGAACTTACAGGGAAGAATACTGAAAATAAATGGACAACATTCAAATCCTTACTAAATAAACATACTCATCAGCATGTACCATGTGGAAATAAAATAAATAGGAGTAAATCACATCCCATGTGGCTTAACAATGACTTAAAGATCATGATGAGGAAAAAGAAATATGCATTTAAATTATACAAGAAGGAGGGAACAGAGGCATCTTTATGTGACTATAAGGAAATCAACAAGGCTTGCAAAAGGGCTATTAGACTGGCTAAAATAGAAAATGAGAAGTCAGTTGCAATGGAAAGTAAGACTAACCCTAAAATATTTTATAAATATATTAATGGGAAGAAGGCCATGAAGGAATCAATAGGACCATTACAATGTGACACAGGCCATCTGATAATTAGTGACCAGGAAAAGGCAGATGAGCTAAATAGGTTCTTTTCTTCGGTTTACACAAGGGAGGTACCAGGGGTTGGGACACAGCAACATAATGGGGCTACACTACCTTCACTAAATAATTGGTTAACGCAGGAAGAAATACAAAAGAGGTTGGAGAAAATAAATGTTAATAAAGCCCCAGGTCCTGATGGAATACATCCAAGGGTACTGAGGGAGCTGGGTTCTGTAATAGCCAAACCATTATATCTAATCTTTAAAGACTCGCTCACTACAGGGTCTCTACCAGATGACTGGAGAAAAGCAGAGGTGATACCTATATTTAAGAAGGGATCTAGAGCAAATCCGGGGAATTATAGACCAGTGAGCCTCACTTCTGTAGTTGGGAAGCTTTTAGAAGGGTTAATAAGGGACAGAATACAAGAATATGTCTATTTGAACAGGATCATAGGTAGCAGTCAACATGGATTTATGAAGGAAAGGTCGTGTCAGACCAATCTAATTAGTTTTTATGAGGAGGTTAGTAGGAACTTGGATCAGGGCAACTCAGTGGATGTAGTCTTTTTAGATTTTTCAAAGGCATTTGATACAGTGCCACATGGAAGACTAGTGAGCAAACTAAGGGATACAGGAATTGCAGTAAATATCTGCTCATGGATCGAGAGCTGGCTAAAAGACAGGAAGCAAAGGGTTGTTGTAAATGGAACATACTCCGATTGGTCTAATGTGATAAGTGGGGTTCCTCAGGGCTCAGTATTGGGTCCTCTCCTTTTTAACATATTTATTAATGACATTGAAGTAGGACTCGAATGTAGTGTCTCCATTTTTGCTGATGACACTAAGTTGTGCAAGGTAATAAAATCAGATAATGATGTACTTTCCCTACAAAAGGATTTGCATAAATTAGAGAAATGGGCGGCTAAATGGCAGATGAGATTTAATACAAATAAATGTAAGGTTATGCATTTGGGAAGGAACAATAGCCAAGCAATCTATAATCTCAATGGAGCAAATCTAGGGGTATCAGATATTGAAAGGGATTTGGGAGTACTAGTGGACAACCACCTAGGTAACAGCGCTCAAAGCCAAGCAGCGGCTGCAAAGGCAAATAAAATATTAGCATGTATTAGGAAGGGTATAGAAGCCAGGGAAGAAGATATAATTCTGCCACTATACAAATCTCTAGTACGCCCTCATTTGGAATATGGAGTACAATTTTGGGCACCACCTCACAAAAAAGACATTTTAGAGCTGGAAAAAGTACAGAGAAGGGCTACAAAACTAATAAGGGGAATGGAGGGGCTAAGTTATGAAGAAAGACTAGCAAAATTAAACTTATTTTCGCTAGAAAAAAGGCGTCTAAGAGGAGATATGATTACGTTATTTAAATACATCCAGGGTCAATATAAGGCTTTGCCAAGTGAACTTTTTGTAGCAAGAGATTTTCAACTGACAAGAGGACATCCGTTGAGGTTAGAGAAAAAAAGATTTCACCTTAAACAAAGAAAAGGGTTCTTCACAGTTAGGGTGGTTAAACTGTGGAATTCTCTACCAAAGGAGGTGGTGACAGCGAATTCGATAGACAACTTCAAAAAGGGGTTAGATATATTTCTGAATAAAGAGGGCATTCAAGGCTATCCTAGATAACTAGCAAGGAATATTGATCCAGGGAGAAATTTGATCGCCAGTTTCTGGGGTCAGGAAGGAATTTTGCTTTTTTTTCCCCTTATGAGACAATTGGCAAAGTTTCAATGGGGTTTTTTTTTTATGTTTGCCTTCCTCTGGATCAATTAACAATAATTAACAATTAACAATAATAATAAATAGTCCAAATTAAAAAGATCAATAGAGATCTAAAAAGGTTGAACTTGATGGACTAACTCTTTATTCATTCTCCAATACTATACTATTAATAATTATTTAATCAATAATTTAATTAATAACTAATCCGCATATTGCAGATCAGAGGAGATCTTAACAGGTTGAACTTGATGGACTGAAAGTCTTTTTTCAACCTTAATTACTATGTAACTATGTAACTATGTAACTATTAATGGTATCAGTTATAAGAGTACAGAGATGTTCACTGTTACAATGACACTGATTAGTGATCAAGGTAACAACCTAATTGACTAGAAAAATGATGAGAAATGTTAATAAGACTACAATTGAGATGTTTGTGACTTCAGTACAAAGTAAAATAGGTAATAAATTAAAGGTTGCTTTTTTATTTTCCAAACAAAAGGATTTTTCTCATTATAAATAAATTGTAGTTCTTCAAAAGAGCATACTCTGAAAATGATACAATGAGCTGAAAACAAATTGTATGGTAGTTTTTTTTTTTGTGTTTCCTTATCTAATGTAATATACTAAAGTGCATCTGTAGATATATCTTATCTAGAGGACTTTGACACAATGCCAATAGACAACTGATTGAAAAGTTACATTGTATGTGTAATTGAATTAATATTTATGGTTGATTGACAGAAGGCAGAGGTTTTAAGTAAATGCAGTACTTTTAGTTGAAAGCAAATATATCAGTAAATTGCCTGGGTTATCTGTACTAAGTCTTCGGTATTTAATGTTTTTATTATTGGTTTGGAAGGACATTTTTACTAATTTTGTATATCTGTATAAAAAAATATTTAAAAGCAATGCCCCTTACAATAACAATATAGCAATACTATAGAGAATGTAATAAAGATACTGAGTTGTAATTAAGATACAATGTCAGCAGAAAAAAAAGCTGTGGAAAACCTGCAGGAGCTTAAAAATGCTAAAATAACCAATGTAGTATCATAAAAATAATAGCAGCCTTTAATTTTTAATTGTATTCAGTTTTGCATTAGTGATGACAGACAATTTGACTTTTTTTTTCTTAAAGAATAAAGAATCTGGAATGAGTGGGAGGAACAGTGGTTTCAGATCTGTATTCACTTTTGTCGAAATGGCCTCTACAAATAGCACACTTGACAATAGAACTCAATGGCAGCTTGAAACCCCATAAAATAATCCCTCCATTGTGATACAGTCAAATGTTTGTTTTTCATCACATACTTCACAAACATGTGAAGTTTTTACTAAATTGCTGTGGCCCTTTAAGTTATAGTTACTGCAAAATCTCAGTACACAATAATTGATAAAACTCAAAAAATCTGATGGAAAAATCAAAACACATTTGAAGAGAAGTAACTGGCAACGATTGTGAATATATGAGAGTGTGTGTATGGATGGGATAAAAAGATCCTCTTTACCCCCCCCCCCCCCCCCCATCACCAATGCCTTATAGATAGTCTCATTTACTATTGGCTGTTTCTAAAGTTACGGGCTTGCTTAATTGATCATGCTCTGAAATGCTACTTACTGGTGCATGGTTTACGTTTTAGGCTTTCAGCCAGGTAGCTGTAGGCCTGATCATTAGAATCACTCTGTAACTCTTACAAATGTGAAGGCAGCAGACTTATGGCTGGTATGAAGGCAACTGGGGGCTTGCAATTGAATGGAGGCCTAAGTCTATAAAGCTAAATATTTCCTGCTCAAACGTTGACTGTACTATGCTGCGTAAGCTAGCCCACAGGTCCAAGGAGCAGAGGTCAAGATTTTTTGGAAGATAGAAATAGGAAGTTTGTTTTTTTAGGCTACTGTACATATTTTATCATATGTAAATGCATAATGCAAATATTCACATAGTCTACATATCACCCAAATACACTTTTTTTGTCCTATCCTGTGTACCCCATACCCATCCTACCCTAACACATACCTTCCACCCATACCGCTTGCTACATAATGTCTACCATATACAACACACATACCGCTATTGCATAAAACATAAGCACCCCACAAACCGCCATGCCAAATACCTTATCCCATAACCTCATTATGCTTGCATCCTACACTATTAGAAGCCACAAAAAATCATAGCACATGTATTTTTTTCTCGCAAACACATTCACATACTTTTTAATTTCATCTTGTGAGTAGGCAGTGATAGTGTGTGGTTTTGTGAGTGTGTATGTGTGTGTCCCCTTCTGGATCGCTGACCTTGTTGTGGTGAAGGGGCTTTTGAACGTCTACGAAGCTCTACAAGTACAAGTAGCACCAGATCAAATGAAGTGTTTGGGCTAAAGCCGAAAAGGACATCCAGGTGGGAATGTGTCTGGAGTGGAAAATAAAGTTTGCTGACTCAAAGAACAAATCAGCATTGTGTCATTAAATATAAAAGAAAGTATATAATAGGATTATTATATTAGCTTATAATACCCATATATCATTGGATTTTATTTGTTCAAAAGTTCTGACAATTGGAGCCTGGAATGTTAGAACTATGAACCAAGGCAAACTAGATGTGGTCAAGAGTGAGATGACAAGGTTAAACATTTTATTGAACTTAAATGGACTGGAAAGGGACATTTCACATAAGACAGCCACCAGATCTTCTACTGTGGTCAAGAATCCTGCAGAAGAAATAAGTAGCACTCCTAGTCAATCAAAGGGTAGCCAAAACAGTGCTCGGTTGCAACCCAATAAATTACAGAATGATTTCAATTTGAATTCAAGGCAAGCCATTTAACATAACAGTGATCCAAATCCATGATCCAACCATGGATCATATCCACTCTATCATATTGATAATAACACAATACTAAGCACAGGCCATATACGTTTACTGAAACACTATTCTTTCACATGTCTAACTCTAGCGATGGATATAACAGTGAAAATGTTCATTATCTCAAATCCTGGACCCATGACTTCATAATTGGATCATATACATATTATCAAATTGCCTCCCAATCCTTGCTTATGCAACTCACAATTAAAAACTGGACATAGGAACACTGACTTAAAGGGCTAGCTAATTCAGCACAATTTGGAGCACACCAAAGTAAAGATGTCCTAAAAACATGTTGAAATACTTTTTGAACTTTTGAAAGTGAGTGAAGGGAGTGTTTTCCCAGCACAGCAGTAACATCATGAAGAGAGGCTGGACCTCCTGCCCTGTATGTCCCCAACTAGCAGCCTGCTTTATGAAACACTTTAGATATGTCTTCCTGCTCCTTTATTTATGGTTCTGTTTTTCACTTTAGCCAATGTACCCTGTGACAAAGAGCAGCTCTCACATGGCCCCTGGAATATGTTTATAACAACATTTTCTAGTGTTTCTAAACATGTATTGAAGAGTTTTTTTTTATTGAAATATTTACAAAATATTAAAATAACTAGTATTTGTTTGCTTATTATAAAAGACAGAGATGCAAACACACGTATTTAAACAGATATAAAAATGTTCTCTTCAGTCAGCTGTGCACAAGTCTGCATAGGGTCATACATATTTGCACATCTTAAGGCAAAAAAGTACCATAAAACTGTAAGGAGACCAAGGGAAAAAAACAAAAAGAAGAAACCAGAGAAAAAAATATCATATCAGGAATGATGAAGGTTATAGAAGTTTAGATAATGCAACAACAAATCCATATTTACATTAAGGTCTATATTTTGTTTTCTTAAAGAGTGTTATCATTTTCATTTCAAAGGTCTTTTTTTATGTGTTTTTAAACAGATCTCTGAATATTTTGATTCTTAGGTTTTGGATGGAGTAGTTATTTTGTGAAAAGTGATGTCCAACTGGGGTACAGTTACTGTCTTCATTGTGATTTTTCATGGAAATTCTGTGCAGGCTCATCCTCAGGTGCTGTTTTTGTCTGGTTTCCCCAATGTAACAGCCCCTTTCACATGCAGTACATGTAGACTACATTGGGTGATGTGCATGAATATGTACCTCTGATTCTAAAGCTCTTGTTGTTATGTGTGGCTGTGTCCTCTTTGCAGATGTGTTGACATAATTTGCAGTGATTTTTATTGCAAGGTTTGGTGCCATTTCCTCTTTGGTGCTGTTCATGTCCAATCTTCTGCTCATCAATGTTTGCCTCAGATCTGGTGGTTGTCTGAATGTCAGAATTGGAGGTTTGGGAAATAAATGTTTTAATTCTGCATCCTCTGTTAGTTGTGGTTGTAAATCCTTAAATATTATGCATTTTCCTTCTAGAGCCGGATGGTATGTGGTAATCAGAGGTGTACATTAAGTATTTACTTTAGTTTTGTATTCTAACAGGTGTTCCCGGGGTGTTTTAATGGCAGAGGTTATTTTCTGTGTGAGGACAGGAGGTTTGTAACCCTTTTCCTGAAGGATTTAGAACATGTTTTTAAATGCTTGTCATGGTCACCAGTGTTTGAACATATGTGGTGGTATCTAATGGCTTGACTATAAATTATCGCTTGTTTAGTGTGGGAGGGGTGAAAACTAGAGCTATGGAGGTACCTACATCTGTCTGTAGGTCAACTATACAAAGATGAGTGACATTTGCCATTTGTGATGGATATGGTGATGACCATAAAGCACACCTGTTCAGCAGAGTAATACATTTTAAGTTTAATAGATAAGTGGAAGTTATTAAAAAATTGTAGAAGTATCTGAGTTTTTTCTCTCTCTGTGATGAATAGGTCATCTATGTAATGCTAGTATCTGTAAGGTTTGTGGACATATGTGGACAAGAATCTCTGTTTCAGGTAAGCCATACATAGATTAGCATTTTGTGGTGCCATTTTGGTACCCATTGCGGTCCCCATTATTTGCAGGTAAACATGTTCGTTAAAGGTGAAGTAGTTGTAGGATATATTCTAGTAGTTTGGCAATGGTATCTTTTTTGGTTCTGGGTGTGTGTTGAGAGGAACTTGAGGCATGCCTTAGTACCATCTTTGTGTGAGATGTTGATATAAAGATATTCCACATCCATGGTTACAAGAAGTTTGTTAGCTAAACCTCTCTTTATCAAGTCAAAAAGCAATGCTGATAAAAATATGCACAAAAGAAAAAAAGTGGGAATTGGAAAAAAAAAAATTGGGCATAGATAAAGGAGACACAGACCAGCATTGTAAACAGTATGTTTGTCCGTAGATCAGATTTTAGATAAGAACACAGCAGATTTATATGTGAATTATAAAACAAATAACGGGATAAAAAACTTAATCAATATATATATATTTTTATGTGAATTATAAAACAAATAATGGGATAAAAAACTTAATCAAGATTAAACCCAGTATTATTCGTATAAAAAAATGTAATCATTGTCAATTCAAAAGTTTTCCGCTGTTGAAATTAGTTTTGAAATTCCCTCTGAGTATTTTGAGTTTCAGGCTTTGGATGGAGTGGTTATTCTGGTTGAAATGGTACATAAATATACATAATGGTACATAAATATATATACACACACATATACCACCTCATACTATATAAATAGGTTTACACACACCTATATGCATGCATACATGTACACACATACATATAAATATACATACATATATATATCTAAATATATAAAGTAACTACATGTATATATACACTCACACACATATATATACACATGTATATAACATCCATATATATTTTGAGATGTACACACCAATACTGTATATACAAACGTACATATGCATACACATAGATTATGCAGTATATATATATATATATACTAGCAAATTGCCCATCAAAAAATTACGGGCATGAAATCGTAAGGCAGGTAATGTTGTTTTATCCATTTTTTAGCGTAAGGACCTTCGGTGCTCATTGCGCGGCTGTTGTTTTTTTTTTTTGTTATTAGAGGGGCTTTTTTGTGTATATGTATTGTTGTATGCCAATGAAATAATGAATAAATTAATAAATTAATATACTTGACCTATTCCTAAGTAATATATACAGGAAGCATTGTGCTGAAGAGCTGACAATCTGTTTCTATGTTCCTGCAGCATCCACTGTAGTTTTGCATGGTTCTGGAGGTGAGGTGTAAGTGTCAGCAGTGTATGCAGTGTGTAGTGTAAATGTGGTGCGTGCGTAAGGTAAAGCCGTTAGTGTAGCGGTGTACTTCCGCATTGAGAAATAGCGCGAATGTGAATGTGTTACGCTGGTGTGTATGATTTTCCATCCTTAGTAAAAGTGTATCTTTACCTTGTACAGCTTTTTGGAAAAGCTGTATGTGCTTGGTGCTGTTTTGTGTGTTTAGGGTCCTGTAGCCACGTTTTCGTTTTTTTCGGTGGCCATTTTTTCTCTTGCTTAGGGCATTTTCGTGTGTCTAAACTCGTGAATTTGAACTTAAATTGAGGTGTAACTTCCCTTGCAGAGGTCCTGGGTGCCCCCCTTGCTGTGGGTAAGCTTTTTATGTCTTTTTTGTGTGTATTTATTGTGTTTTGACTGTTTTCCGGTACGCGAGGTTCGGCGGTTAAGGTCGTATTTTTGCGAGGTTGTAATGTGTCCTGCGTCTTGTATTTTTGTCTGCTAAGTCAATAAACTTCCCTCGGTTCATATTGTTGGTAAAGTGCCGCTTGTGTGGGTGTTTGTAACCACGTGTGAGGCGCAGTAGACCCTGCACCTCCGCAAATGCTGCCGGAGGGTCCGCATTTGCGGCCTGCAATGAGACTTTGGCTTATTGAAGCCGATGTTTGAGCCTCCACCTTCTGCAAATGTGGCCCCTCGCATTTGCGGACCAACTGCGTCCCTCGTGAAGCGAGGGACGCAGTTTTTGCGAGCTCGCTTTGCGAGCTCACAAGAACTGCGTTGCTCGCTACGTGAGCTCGCAAAGAGTGACGACGATTCCTAGTTTGACAATTATAATATGTGATATATATATATACTGTATACAGTATCTCACAAACGTGAGTACACCTCTCACATTTTTGTATTTTTTTTATTATATCATTTAATGTGACAACACTGAAGAAATGACACTCTGCTACAATGTAAAGTAGTAAGTGTACAGCCTGTAACAATGTAAATGTGCTGTCCCCTCAAAATAACTAAAGTAGTAAGTGTACAGCCTGTAACAATGTAAATGTGCTGTCCCCTCAAAATAACTAAAGTAGTAAGTGTACAGCCTGTAACAATGTAAATGTGCTGTCCCCTCAAAATAACTCAACACAAAGCCATTAATATCTGAAATGTTAGTGAGTACACCCCTAAGTGGAAATGTCCAAATTGTGCCCAAAGTGTCAATATTTTGTGTGGCCACCATTATTTTCCAGCACTGAAATAACCCTCATGGGCATGGAGTTCACCAGAGCTTCACAGGTTGCCACTGGAGTCCTCTTCCACTCCTCCATAATGTCCTAACAGAGCTGGTGGATGTTGGAGACCTTGCGCTCCCCCACCTTCCGTTTGAGGATACCCCACAGATCCTCAATAGGGTTTAGGTCTGGTGACATGCTTGGCCAGTCCATCACCTTACTTTCAGCTTCATTACCAAGGGGGAAAAAAAACACTTTTATATCAATAAATAAATTAAACTGAGAGAGAAAAACAAAGTGTTTAGACTGTAAACAGAATGCTGTATCACATACAAATAGCATTATAATCGTCAAGGTAACTGGCACTATAAATTATGCTTATGAGATTTTGAAATTATATATAGGTTGTTCTACATGACAGTTAATGCCTCAGGAGCAGGCAATAACTCTGGAGGAGGAGGACCTTTTCCCATGAGGAGGGAGAGCAGTTCATGCTAATGTCAGAAGCTTGCCTGGAAAAATGGGGTGAATTAGAATTATTAGCAGTTAATGAGAAATGAGAAATGGGATTTAATAGACATTACTGAAACATGGTGGGATGGAAGATACTTATGCTGGAACTAGCGGTGGTGTTGAATGTTTGTGGTTTGGGTTAAATAGCGGAGCAGCAAATTCCAAAATAATATTGATTTCAGTATGCTATAAACTCCCAAATATAATTGAAAGGAAGGGGGGATGCAACAATTATTACAGATTGGAAATGCAGCTAAGCATGGGCAAGTTCTAATAATGGGAGATTTTAATTACCCTGAAATAGACTGGATAGATGAGACCAGCAGTTCAGCTAAGGGGAGCAGGTTCTTGAGTACACTCAGTGATCATTATCATGCCCAGGTTATACAAGAGCCTACTAGAAATGAGGCTATCTTGGATTTTGTATTCACAAAAAATATGGATATAGTATCAAATGTTGAAATAGGGCAACCTTTGGGAAACAGTGATCTCAACACATTCTTATTTGAGATTAAATAAAAAATAAAAAACTGTAAGGGGCCATAAAAACTCTTAATTTTAAAAGGGCAGATTTTAATGGTCTAAGGGCAACAATATAAAGTATAGACTGGGACAGAGAACTGATAGGTAAAAATACTGAAGGAGTAAATTACATCCAACGTGGCTTAACAATGATTTAAAGTTCAAGATACAGAGAAAAAAACAGGCATTTAAATTATACAAACAAGAGGGAACAGAGACTGCTTTATGTGAGTAGAAGGAAATCACAAGGCTTCCAAAAGGGCTATTAGACTGGCTAAAACGGAAAATGAAAAATTAGTTGCAAAGAAGAGTAAGACTAACTCTAAAATATATTTTTAAGTATATTAATGGGAAAAAGGTCAGGAAGGAAGCTATAGGAGCATTACAATGTGAAACAAGCCATCTGACTATTAGTGATCAGGAAAAGGCAGAGGAGCTAAATAAGTTATTTTCTTCTGTATAAAAAAAGAGAGGTACCAGTGGTTGGGACACTGCAACATAATTGGGCTAAACTATCTTCACTAAATAATTGGTTAACGCAGGAAGAAATCCAAAAGGTGTTGGAAAAAATAACTGTTAATAAAGCCTGTGATGGAATACATCAAATGGTACTGAGGGAACTGGGTTCTGTAATAGCCAAACCATTATATCTATTTTTTCAAGATTCACTTAACACTGGGTCGCTACCAGATGACTGGAGAAAAGCAGAGGTTATACCTATATTTAAGAAGGGAGCAAGAGCAAATTATAGACCTGTAAGCCTCACTTATGTAGTGGGAAAGCTTTTGGAAGGGTTAATAAGGGATACTTTACAATAATATGTCTATTCAAACCGGATTAACAGGATAAGTAGGAGCCAACAGTGCATTTATGAGGAATAGGTCATGTCAAACAAATCTATTTAGTTTAGATGAGGAGGTTAGTAGGAACTTGGATCAAGGAAACTCAGTGGATGTAGTCTTTTTAGGTTTTGCAAAGGCTTTTGATACAGTGCCACATGGGAGACTATTGTGCAAACGAAGGGATACAGGAATTGCAGTAAATATCTGCACATGGATTGAGAGCTGGCTAAAAGACAGGAAGCAAAGGGTTGTTGTAAAAGGAACATTCTCGGATTGGACTAATGTGGTAAGTGGGGTTCCTCAGGGTTCAGTATTAGGTCCTCTCCTGTTTAACATATTTATTAATGACTTAGAAGTAGGATTGGAAAGTATTGTCTCCATTTTTGCTGATGACACTAAGTTGTGCAAGGTAATTAAATCAATAAATTATGTACTTTCCCTACAAAGGAATTTGCATAAATTAGAGAAATGGGAAATTAAATGGCAGATGAGATTTAATACGAATAAATGTAAGGTTATGCATCTGGGAAGGAAAATAGCCATGCAATTTATAAACTTAATGAAGAAAATCTAGGGGTATCAGATATTGAAAGGGATTTGGGAGAACTTATGGACATCTACCTACGTAACAGTTCTCAATGCCCAGCAGTATCTGCAATGGCAAACATTTTATTGCATGTATTAAGAAGGGTATAGAAGCCAGGGAAGCAAATATAATTCTGCCACTATACAAATCACTAGTACGCCATCATTTGGAATATGGAGTACAGTTTTGGGCACCACTACATAAAAAGGACATTTTAGAAATGGTAAAAGTACAGAGAAGGACAACAAAACTAACAAGGGGAATAGAGGGGCTAAGTTATGAAGAAAGACTAACCAAATTAAAAGTATTTTCTCAAAACAAAAGGCATCTAAGAGGGAATATGATTACCCTACATAAATACATCCAGTGTCAGTATAAAGTTTTGTCAAGGGAGTTTTTTGTGCCAAGAGGTTTTCAACTGACCAGAGGACATCTTTTGAGGTTAGAAGTAAAAAGATTCCATCTTAAAGAAAGAAAAGTGTTCTTCACAGTAAGGGTAGTTAATCTGTGGAATTCTCTTCCAAGTGAGGTGGTGACAGCGGATTAAATAGATAACTTTAAAAAGGGATTGGATATATTTTTTAAATAAAAAGAGTATTCAGGGTTTTCCTGGTTAATTAGAGAGTATTGATCCAGGGAGGAATCAGATCGCCAGTAGCTGGGGTTAGGAAGGATTTTTTGGCAACGTTTCACTTGTTTGTTTTTTTCTGTTTGCCTTCCTCTAAATCATTTAACAATTAATCAGCATATTGCAGATCAGAGGAGATCTTAAAAGGTTGCACTTGATGGGCTAAATGTCTTTTTTTTAACCTCAATTACTATGTAACCATCAGCGTGCCCTTTGACCCCACAGCCCTCCCTGCTTCCACAGATACACCTTCCTTCCACCTGCTACAATTCTGAGGACCCAGGTTCTTGTGCAGCTGCCCCTCCTCACCCGCCACCAACGTTTAAGATATGGCTTATACAGAGGTAATTTTTCTAAACATTATAACCATAATGATTGTATAATACATATACTAAATGATAAATACAAATGTTTTACAACTGAATATTGTACAAATGTTACAATTGAAGACAGGTAGTAAATCAAGATAATTTTGTGAGTTGTGTGAGATAAGACAATCAGCCAGCTGGCCAACTTCTCACCATGATTGATATAGAGAGACGGTAGGGAAATCTAGCACAAAAAGGCAAGTAAAATCTATCAAGCAGTTACACAGAGATTCTCCATGGAGGAACTTCCAGAAGGAGGCCAGAGTGACCTACATACCTTAGCTGGTAACTATACTGTGACTCTTACCTCTTGTTCCCCAATAATATATAGAACGAACTTGAAGAAGCTGACTATAAGGCTGTTATAGCAATTTGGTAACATGAAGCCATATTAAATTTGAAGCCTGCAACTCGATCGCGAGTGTGTTGCGGGCTCCCGTTCATCTACAATTGCGATGCTATTCAATTGCTCATGACCGCAAGTTACCGGCCAAATCTAAAACCGTAAACCATGCACTGGCCCGGAGCAGTTCAGGGCGGGAACGTGATCAATTCAGCAAGCCCGTAACCTCCCATTTTAAATCAGCCAATAGAAAATGAGACTGTCGTTATTACGGCAGTAAAACATGGAGGTTTCTTGTTAAGCAATTAGGTTTGAGGGTCCGATATGCGATCAGACTTGCAAAACCCCAAAATAAAGAATTATTTAAAAAAATAATGCCAAAACTGTTCTAGTCCATATGGGTGACCTAATATGTATTAACTCATTGATTCCAGAGATCAATTTAACCTTGAAATTAAACATTAAAAAAATCTAAGATCTTGCCGATTTGCGGGCTTGAGACTGTTGTGCAATTAATTCTAATGTATGTCATCGCTTTCCCTGTTATTTTCAGTCCAGTAGTGATTTTTTGTTTGCATTTACAGTGCTACGAATAGGTGTTTAACCCCCTTGCGGGTCCTCTCTAGCACTCGTAGGATTTTCTCCTTCATTTTCCGTTTACGGATGTGAAATAATTTGCAGGCTTGGGGAAATTGAGCGATTGAATAGCCATTTGCGATTTTAGCTTTGAGAAAATGAAAAATCGAAGGCTTCTGGAGGCTGTAAGTTACAAGTTTAACCTGCGCCATTTTTTCAAGCCTGTAACTCGGAAGCCATTCTGAGCCTGCAAAAAGATGCTAATTGAATAACAAAATAGCTTGCGACCTCACTTACGGGCTCCAGGATCTCCTGAAAGCTCAATTCAACACCGCTCATAATGTATTTTGGAAAATGATGTAGGCTTTTTATAAGTTTTCTCCTTGTAAATTACTTTTATATTTCTGTTTGACATCTGTTACATCTTATACAGTTTGTTACATTTCAGCCTTAAGTTCATTGTTTTGTTAATCTGAATTTTATGTGATGGATCAGAACACAATAGTCTAAGTTGTTGAAGTTAAATGAGAAAAATATATACATAAAACTATTTTTTAGAAATAGAAAACAGAAAATTGGCATATGCGTATGTATTCGACCCCTTTGTTATGAAGTCACGTAATTAGTGAAATGATGTCCACCTGTGTGCAATCTATGTATCACATGATCTGTCATTACATATACACACCTTTTAGAAAGGCCCCAGAGTCTGAAACATCTAAGCAAGAGGCACCACTAACCAAACACTGCCATGAAGACCAAGGAACTCTCCAAACAAGTAAGGGACAATGTTGTTGAGAAGTACAAGTCAGGGTTAGGTTATAAAAAAATATCCAAATCTTTGATAAAGCCCAGGAGCACCATCAAATCTATTATAACCAAATGGAAAGAACATGGCACAACAGCAAACCTGCCAAGAGACGGCCGACCACCAAAACTCATGGACCGGGCAAGGAGGGCATTGATCAGAGAGGCAGCACAGAGACCTAAGGTAACACTGGAGGAGCTGCAGAGTTTCACAGCAGAGACTGGAGTATCTGTACATAGAAAGACAATAAGCAATACGCTCCATAGAGTTGGGTTTTATGGCAAAGTGGCCAGAAAAAAAAGCCATTACTTTCAGCAAAAAACACAATGGCACATTTGCGTTTGCGAAAAGGCATATGGGAGACTCCCGAAATGTATGGAGGAAGGTACTCTGGTCTGATGAGACTAAAATTGAACTTTTCGGCCATCAAAGAAAAAGCTATGTCTAGTGCAAACCCAACACATCCCATCACCCTAAGAACACCATGGTGGTGGCAGCATCATGGTGTGGGGATGTTTTTCAGCAGCCAGGACTGGGAAACTAGTCAGAGTTGAGGGAAAGATGGAAAGTTCTAAATACAGGGATATTCTTAAGCAAAACCTGTACCACACTGTGCATAATTTGAGGCTAGGACGGAGGTTCACCTTCAAGCAGGACAATCATCCGAAACACACTGCTAAAACAACGCTTGAGTCATTTAAGGGGAAACATGTAAATGTGTTGGAATGGCCTAGTCAAAGCCCAGACCTCAATCCAATGGAAAATCTGTGGTCAGACTTAAAGATTGCTGTTTGCAAGTGCAAACCATCCAACTTGAAGGAGCTGGAGTAGTTTTGCAAGGGTGAATGAGCAAAAATCCAAGTGGTAAGATGTGGCAAGCTCATTGAGAATTATCCAAAGTGACTTGGAGCTGTGATTGCCGCAAAAGCTGGCTCTACAATGTATTGACTTTGGGGGGGTTATGCGCATTGACTTTTTCTGTTATTTTGACCTATTTGTTGTTTGCTTCACAATAAATAAAATAAAGATATCTTCTGTAAATCAAATGTTGCAAATCCTCAAACAATCCATGTTAATTCCAGGTTGTGAGGCAACAAAACACGAAAAATGCCAAGGAGGGGTGAATACTTTTGCAAGGCACTGTACATGTTTTGTAACAATCTTTTGATTTATACACACAACATATGTTTTTAAATATACCTAATTTTTGTGTCTGATTATTCACCTACCCAAAAGAATAAATAACTTGTAGATATTTAAATAATATGTCTTAGAATATCTGTCTCCTGCATCACCACCATGCCCTGAAGTATCTAACAGCCACCCTTCACCACATCAGATGGAAGTATCTGCCCAACAGCCATGCTTCCCCACATCAGATGGGGAGAATGACATCAAAAGTTAAATACAGCAGCATAAATACAGCAGCATAAGCCGTACGCTCCATAGAGATTGATAGGCATTTCCATGAGATAGAGGGCACACAGAGAGAGAGCTCCTCCAAGAAATTAGACGGATCAGGCATGGTAACAGGCTTCATCAAAGACACCTTGAACATGAACTCCAACAATACCACCTCCAGCAACAAGGTTGTGCTTGTTCCGTAGAGGGAAAGCACTCAGGACTAAATAGGAACTTGTCCAGGTTTAGGTGCCGCAAGGCAGCCATGCTGCAAAATTTTTAGGGACCTCATGGCAGCCATGCTGGAACATTTTCAATTCCAATCTTTCTCCCAATCCACCACTTTTGAAGAGAGGTCCAATCACAATGCCCCTAAAACATTCCTGCCTTCCTCACCAGCCACTCCTCTACTTTTCCCAGTGGCCCTTGCCAAATATCAAAACTTTGCAGGTAGAATATCAAGAGTTCAGATGTGTCTTATAAAAAGGAAACTGAAACATTATCTCCTCATAGAATATATGACTGGCCTTTTGATCTTCACCTCTGGTGGTCTGTCTAAGTGTATGGTATTTAAATTCCAGCAGATTGCAAATAGACTGCTGAGTGAGTTGTTTGACTTGTCCTCCAACTAAGTATTCCTGTGTTTTTGATTCCTTTTTCTGCTTTCATGATTCTGACTTTCACTTAATTGGGCTTCCCTTCTGGATTGCTACCTGGATATTTCCCATTTATGAACCTGTTCTGCCTGTCACTGAACATGGACTTTTTTGACCATGATTTATGCCTCCAGCCTTCTTGTACTGATACCTTTGGATACTTCTGCATTGAGACTCCTAACACCTGCTGTTACTGTTTACAGCAACTGTATGATATCCATTCTAGTCATGCACCCGGGGCTCCACCTGAGTGAACCTGAATGAATTATCAGAATGCTAAAGCAAGTGCTGGTGGCACTGCATTGTGCTGACATTACCACCAAGGTATTGGGCATTGTGTCATATAATAAGGTCTTAATGATCGCACACTAATTGACATGTATGTTGTTTTTAATTAAGGCATATGAACATTGCATTTGGCATACATAATATTATATTTGAATTTCCCCTATATAACATGGTATTATATTTCAGGGGATAAACATTGAATGCCAAACAGTATTATTTTTGTGTAGGGTAGCATAAGTAATTGTAGGGCAGGTGAGTAGGTCTAAACTCCTGGAGAACTTTATTAAACAGGTGTTACTTAGTATTAGTTAGGTGTGAGAATTTCATTGTGTGAGCATGTAATTGTGATTGACATTTTGATTTAGTTGATTGTTCTTTATCATTGTTGTACAAGGCTGGGTTAAACATTAGAAATGCTTCTTTTTTGCTTTAGTAAGTTTGTATTTAATAAGAGTCCTGAAAATTATTCCTTAGTCTATTTTTTTTTTCTGCTGCTGGGGCACTCATAGCTCCTTAAGTGTCTTTTGAGTGTTCTCGTATGGGTTATCTCTGCTTTTGTGGGAGGTTGAATTCACACATAATGATTTGTCTCACTGTGGGAACTTGCAAAGCATTATGAGAAGACTTGAGATAATCAGTAAGAGCTCTATTCCATGGCCCATGTGTGACAAATAATGAGTAAACTCGACTCGTAAATCAGCTGCGAGCAATTACTTCACAAATCATAAAAAACCTATGAGAAAGACTGGTAAAGTACCTAAAATTATACCCCATGAGTACCTGTCCCCTTGTTTTTTCCTAAAAGGTCGTCAGATTGTTCCAGTAGTGAAATCTAGGATTGCTAGTAAGTCCTCATGAGTGCTGAGATTTTCTAAAAATCCTATGTATACTTTCAACCACTCGAGAGGCAGTAAAAATGTCTCTGAGAAGCATACATGCATAAAATCTGCTGCTATTATCAATCTAACACCTTAACTGTGTTGGATTTGAGGCATGATTCCTTATATGCGACACTTTTAAGGGGTTAATATCGCTACCTCCATGAGCCAGGAAATCCTGTGGATCCTCCCTACCTAAGCACTATGAGCCTGGAGATTCCTTGGAATTCCCCTTTCCCACAAACTAGCCCCTATGACCCAGGGATCCCCCCTCTAAATTATAATAATTGGGGGCCCTATGAGGACCCCCATGAGGACCCTTGAGGACCCCTATGGTATCATTAACCATAAACTTGAGGGTCCTCAAGGGTCCATGCTGATTGAAAAATCTGTCCTCTTCAGTCTTGATTGAAGCCTATGATCTACATCTTCTGGCCCTTTGAAATGGGCCTCCACCTAAAAAACACTTAGCTCTAAAAAAGAAAATACTACTTTTAATTGAGCTCCTCATAGGAGGAGCTCCTGCACCAACTAATGGCTTTGGCTCGCTTTCTGGCCTTAAATAGATATTTTGATGACTCTGATTGGCTGAAATGTGTGTCAATCATATTTCAGCCAATCAGAATCGAGTATTTGATGTTACCCTGTTCAACATTCCCATGGTTCAATTTCTAACCAGTCAGATTTCAGTGTTTGGCAATGGGGGATTTATCCACCTTGGTATAAACGTTTGCTTATTTAGCTTATGCAATTATCATGTGAAGAAAATTAACTGAATTTAATGAATTCCTTAAGTGAAAGAAGATCAGCACTAATGCCCACTCTGATGTCAAGAATAGCAAAAAAATTTAAATGGGTAGTAGTCCAATTAGTGTGGCTAATGATGTTATCTACAGGATATTTCCATCTACACTTAGATTGTGTTTATTTCTTCAAATATCCCAGCCGATCATGTATTTGAGAAAAACTTCAGAACATACTATGTCCATGCCTGCCATTTATTTTAATCAGTTATGCTTTTATAGCTCTGGCGACTCAGTAAGATTTATCAACACTGGTGCCTGGGTATAAATGCTCACCAAGCACACAAAATCTGCTACTTTTTTAAGTTACACTTTCTCATAAAAAAAAAACATTAAATACTTAGGGCCTCATTCTATTAGCGGCCGTAAATCGTCCGTAAGGCTGCGATTCCTTGCGGGGTTCTGTTAACTCGCGATTCTATTATATGGCCCCGCAAGGATCTCCTCTTACGGCCGGCCGCATATCTTGGAACCGACCGTAAGCGCAGAAATCTAAAAACGCAAAAATAAATTCAAGCCTGCACTGTACAGCTCTGTAAATGCTAGGGATCATATTGGGGGACATGAGGATTAAAAGGAACCCACTCTCAAGCTTGCACATCAGCCCAAACCCGAGTTCAAATTAACTGTTTATTTTCCGGCTGCGGCGTTGGCGGGTCTGAAGTGTTCCAAGCACTCTGGACTTTTTACATGAATATTTTACGGATATTAAAAATAAAATATTTTACGGATTTGAGTATAGGATAATTATGTGCTAAAATCCCTTTATAGTCTTCTCAAAGTGCAGGATGGCTTTATTTGAGCTATTTTATGTGCTTAATTGGTGCTAGCGGGACCTCTTTCCTGCAAGTAAGCAGCGGCTCGCTTTTAGCCTTGCAGAGAGGGTTCCCAGAGCTATTGAATTGCAAATAGAAATTTCTTACGGCCGAAACTCTTGCGGCCGTTTTAGATCAAAGGCTTTCCTCTGGCGCGAGCGGCCGCAAGAGATAGCAAGGCACCGGCCGCAAGCCTGCCGGAGCCTCCGGCCATAAGGGAATAGAATAGCCGAATAGCTTGCGGCCGGTCCTTGCGGCCCCGCAACGGCTGCGGCCGCTAATAGAATGAGGCCCTAAGAATATACTAGAAATAAAAAAGTACAAAAACATCAAGCAATTGTTATTGACCAATACTTTATAATAAATAATGTGTGTGTGTGTGTGTGTGTATAGACACACGCACACAAACACACACTGAAATAAATGAAAAACTATTGAAACCAATACAAAATATATATACCATACTCTAGACATTTGACCTGCCTTACAACGCCATGGGGGCAAGTTACTAAGCATCTCAAGTGCATGTTATGCGGTCTCTTGATTTACTATACACTGTTTCCTATGGGGGAAAAAAACAGCTTTTCTCTCCCTGCTCATATCATCTCATGTGGGAAAATGCTCAGGAAAATTCCCCCCACGTTTTTGTAACTATCATTCTGAAAATAGAAAGTGGGAGGCAATCTTTAAAAGGGCTGTAAAGTGCATCACTGAAGGCTGCAGTGCCTATTCTCTATGGGGAAAATAATACCCTTTGCAAGCCCGCAGTAGCCCTCATACAGGCCGTTAGTCTGCGGGGTGGAAAATTGCAACAGTTACAGTTTGATTCAATTGAACAAGCCCACAGCTTCCTGGCCGAAAGCCTAAACCATAAACCATGCACCCATAAGTAGCATTTCAGGGCTTGATCATGATCTGTTAAGCATGGCTGTAACTTCCAATTTAGAAACATCCAATAGTAAATGAGACCGTCATCATGACGTCAGTAAAACATGGAGGTTAAACTTCAATTAATAAACGTTTACAGCCTCCAGTAATTAACCATTGCTCAATTGAAAGGGGCCCTAGTGTATCTAAACAAATTTATTTGAAAATTAATATAATATCTGGTATTTTGAAAGATATATCTGCATTTCTTTCTAATATATTCATTTCAGTCATTTGGAACAAAAAATTAAGCTGATTTCACTCATCAATAAGATGAAGAACACATTACACACATTTGCATAGGTTTGGACTTAATTTTTTATATTCCAATCACTTTTTCAAATGTCATTACCTGAATCACCTGAATATCATTATAGACTCAAAATTTGGTAAATTTTGTAGTAATATAAATGTTTTTTCTTTCCTTCCATGTAGATATGTTGAGCACGGCAGTCCAACTAAATTATGAAAGCAAGAGGAATTTCACCTAAACACACTTGCTCTTAAATCAAAAAATACATACGTTTAAATATGTTTTTCAAGTGATATAACTTTTATTTATTGCTGCAAGATCTCTTTATGTTAGGTAATAACAGAAAAAAACGTAACTGCAGTAGTTTAGAACTGTATCTGTAGCTTGATTAGGGTCTTGCTCATTTGAGACAATTAGATTACATAGCCTCAGTCTTCTAGGGGTCAGAGACAAAAATGTGACTTTATATCTCTTTAAATGGCTACTCCTTTTCTCCTCAAACATGGAGAACATGGTAACCTGTTTTCTATTTTATCTTTTCATATATAAAACATACATTTAGCTATAAGTAAACCCTTAATTGCCTTCATTAGACTGGCATTTATTTATTTCAGCTGTGTTTCTGTCCAATTTGTTCCCATATTTCCTGATTTAATTTTCATCATGCCCTTCTAGGCCGGGTTCTAAAGACTACTCATGAATCTTAAATTTTAAATTATTTGAATTGACCCAACTGACATGTGAGTTTCTCTCAACCAATGTGACAGAATTCTTGAAACCAGTAGGCGTTAGTCTATATCTATATATATATATATATATATGGCAGTTCTGGTTCAAAGTGCCACTAGAATGCTCTAAAACAATATTCCAAGGTAAGCTAAACAATTTACCAATATACACTGCTTTATAATACAATTATCTTAGTGAAATGCTACTTGTAAATGTGGATTATTCTGCTTTTCTCATCACTATCATTGCAGTTAACTAAGGCTTAACTAAGATTTTGCAGGGGCAGAGGGACAGACAGGGGACTTCAATTGATAATTTCTTGTAGAAAATTGGCTTTTTTACTGTTCAGTGAAGCAATTTGCAGCTCATGTGAATCAGTGATCTAGGGAATTGTATCAGCTTCAGATGTGGAGCTACCTCCGGTTCAGGCAGTGCACTACACAGGGGCCCTGCTCTGGAAGGGCAGTCCTCCTCAGCACCCCATGGCCCTCATTGGCCCTCATCAGCCCTTTTGTGGGCCTCCTCAGCCCTCCTCGGTCCCCTCGCAACCCTTGTGGCCCTCCTCAGACCTCCAGCAGCATTTCCCGTCCCCCATCTGCTACATCGTGGCCCCCGCTGCAGGGAGCCGAGGAGGACCGCAGGAGGCTGAGGAGGGTCGCGGGTGGTATATATATATATATATATATATATATATATATATATATATATATATATATATATATATAAAACGAATAATACATTAATAAGCCCATTATTAATGTATAATTCTTTTTCTGTACTCTGTACGGTGGAGAGCTTTTCTCACTCTAGTGCTCACCATACTCTAAATGATTGTTGTGAAATATATATATATATATATATATATATATATATATATATATATATATATATATATTTATATATAATGTATATATGTACTTATTTTTTTTAAATAAATGAATATATATATATATATATATATATATATATATATATATATATATGTTTCATGACAAGCTTTCAAGAGCATTCCTCTCACTCTCGAAAGCTTGTCATGAAACCTATGAATACTTTTGTGCAATAAAAAAGGCCTCACTATATACTGTAATATTTTGATTATTCATCTGGATTACTGGACAGTCACAGCTACCTCACTCTTCATATATATATATATATATATATATATATAAATATATATGCACTGTGTGAGGAGGGGCCCAAATTGTGTTTTTGCCCAGTGCCCTCTATTCTCCATTCTTTAGCACCACACCACTGATTAGCTTATATTGTTGACACAGTGTGACATAATGTTTAGAGTATTTACTGTATTAGCCAAGGCCAAATGATCATTTCATCAACTGTTAAGATTATTGTGTCCAAATGCTATAATTGCAGCTAAATGATAAAGTTAACTTTGGATTTGTCAGACTTTAAAAAGAAGAGAAGTAGTGGCACATTCAAAATAATAAGACAAGGTGCGATTTTCTATATCATTTTATCACATACAAAAGCAACCTATTTTATTACAGTAAGTGTAAAATGTGCTGTTTAGTATTGACATATTCACACTGCTGGAGAGTTGCAATATCCTTTTAAGAATGTGGTCAGAGATAGTATGATGCTTCATTATTATAAAATAATAATAACAACTGTAAAAATACATTGTAAATCCAATATAGGGTTAAAGAGGACCACTGCAGTTCAATAAAAAAAAGACACTTGATTGTCTAGTTTGTACCTAGCTAACAATAATAGCAGATGTAAACCATGGACAGGAAACATTTTTGGGGAACATCTGAATTTTTTAAGAATCTGTTTATGAGTACATCACTTCTTCAGAATGAAATCATCATGAGGGTGTGTGTTTTGAGTACCAGTAGAGAGGGGGTGTGGAGGAGGGAATAGAAAGCCTTGGTTAAGATAATTATATAAGATTGAAATGTTTACAAGTTCCCCTTTGTTCTTGCTAGCCCAGAAACAGAATCCTTGCTTCAGTAAATGCAACCATATCTCTCATTCCTCACACACAACTTCCACAAATGTATCATGAATGTCATCAGGGCCCAATACAGGCATCAAAATGTATTTTTTTCCCTAATTAAAAACTAACTGTATGACTTATTGCTGCTTAATTATGCTCTTAGGAGATCCAGGCTTTGGAAATGGAGAACATGACCTATTTTGCTATTCAATTGGAGTATTTTTGCCATCTCTGACAGGGTTACGGGCTCCGGCATCCGATTCCTTGCGATGGTTTACATTGCAAGTTAAGGCCCCTCCAAGCCTTTGATCTTCACAGCCTTAAGAGTTACGATCGCAAATCGTTATTCAATTGCGCAAATGGCAAAAGTGGAACCACAAGTTACGGGTACCAAGGAGGACTCGCAAAGGACTTAATGACCTGTCCGGAGCACTTTAAATGCACATATATGCACACTACTGTACTTTTATTAAAACGGAAAGTGATATGAAATACTTTATCTCATGTTTAGTTTACGTGTTATATCCCGGCAATCAATGGGTTAATACATATAATGGAACTCTCATGTAATAGAATATCATGTTTACGGCTTTATCAATATTGCAATTTTCAGGAATGTGGGTCCGTAGGACTTTGAAATCCAACCTCCATATTTCATTGACGTAATGAAGACAATCTGTGTTTCCCTTGGCTGTTTCTAACTCGGGAGTTACGGCCTTGCGTAATTGATCATGTTCTAGCTTGCAAATTCTACATACAATGGCATGGTTTACAATGTGCGCTATCGGGCCGGTGAATTGAATAGCACCGTAAGTCGCGGACGCTGCGAGCTCACAGGAGGCCTGCACACATAAAGCCTACATCCCCTGACTTGCGGGCTTGCAATTGAATATTGTTTATCGTTGTACAGTGGTCCTTTCATGTGCTACATAAAATAAGCTATTTTTTTATGCAGAATTGTTTCTATGAATACTAAATACCACTAGCTACTTTCCAGACAGCGTAATGGCCTGGATGTATTAAATATTGATATTATGTAGAGTAATGTGATTGTGTAGTTTAGTGGACATCTTTACATATAGATCCAGCCCGTGTCAAAAGAATTCCTCATTACAGTGAGTGGAAGAATATGCAGTGACCCTTCCCAGTATTGAGCTATAACAAATTATATGTGTTCATACAGTAAGCCCCCTACTTATGCGGCTTCAAGTTACACAGTTTTATACTTACACTGATTAATTCCAGGTACACCTTACTGGACAAGTGCTTCTATCAATCAGACAGGAATGATTGAATTTGTGAACATCTGAGCCACAAATGCTTTAATAGTACTGTATATACTGTAAGATTGCCTATACAGTTATGTGTGCTCTGCATGTAAATGTCAAACCATACATTGCATTCAAAAATTATTTAGCTTATACTGTTTTACAGTTTGCACAATCCCTCAAACCTATTCACAGTTTAAGTAAGGGACTTACTTATTGTACATGGGCATTCTTACCATTAATAATCATGCAATTCCAGCAAAACTCATAATTTCTATAAATACAGGAGATAACTGGGATAAGAATATTATTAAAGTGATCTGGGATAAGAATATTATTAAAACAGAAGCAATGACTTATTAAGAAAAGTTAAGTTGTGGATTATATTTTAATAATTGTATTGCTATGGACAGAGTATATGTATATAATGTATGTTATTTACTGTAATATAAATAAAAGGTATCCCCATGTATTATCACATGGACAAGGAACTTCATATTCTGAGGCTGCAAAGCTGCTGGGCCAAGCTCAATGTCATGTCAGTGTTTAGTAGATCAGCACAGCAAAGGGGCCACATGAGAAACTCGGAATGTTGTGGAGGGCCGAACCATAGGCTAAACTTAATTCTGCTCAATATTAATTTTATAGCTTTATTTTATTTGCTCAGTGCCATGAACAGTATCTACAGAATACAATCCATCCCCTTTTACAATTGGCAGTGTTTTTTTGTCCAGGACACAAATTTGCATCCCACTGTAGGCCACTGTGGTCGCACAGGGACAGCCAAAGGGCCGGATATGGCCCGCGGGCCGTACAATGCCCAGGTTTGGTTTAATATGTACCTGCACAGGGATGCTGCATTCCTATATGATTACTGCATAAAACAATGCTATTCTCCTCTTGCCTCTTGGATGATAAAATTGGTAATTATTTAGCATTTTTGTTTTGTGAGAACTGTCTTTAAAACTTTAAACTTTGATCAACTTTAAAAGTCTGGTTGTTTTTAATAAAATATATAGTATTCTGAAGATGAATGTGAGCATGCTAATTGATAACCATCACTTAATAAAATATAATATGCTCATACCATTGGTCAAATTCCTAATTAACATTATTGCAGTAACATATCACATATATGTATGTAATATGTCTTAAATTAGATCTGTTGTATGAGCATTATTGCTTAGAAATGATGTAAAATACAGTTACCGAATAGGATGCCAAGCTAACCAAGGTTATGCAAGGTGTGCTAACAATGTAAATATTAATAGCTACTCTGCTCTGTGTAATCTTATTGTCTCAGCAAGTCTTCCATTGCTCTACAGTAAATAATGTCATTGGGGAGCAGACTCAATCATTTCATGTTACAAATCCAAAGCACATTGGGTTACAATTTCTAGTTCTTGTGTTTTCTGCTACAAAAAGCAGTTTATCAAACCAAACAGAGGCTGGTACATTGTATCACTAGCCATCCCATATTGTAATGTATTACATTAAAATTGCTGCAGAATAAAATATTAATAATAAGAGATTTAAATGAGTGGTTTCATGTTAAATGTAATTCAAAGCTCCTAATTTATAAATATTTTGAAAGAATTTGAAAATGTTTCATATGCAGGTATTAAATAATGAAATTTAAATATCCTTTAGCAAAGATCTGTTTTTTTCCTTGGGTTAAATATGACTATACATAATCCCATTAATAATTAGCTATTAAAATAATTACATTAACAAAATATAGTTTCAAAATATCTAGTATATTTTCTATGCATTAGTAGGTTGTTCTAGATAAATATAAAACATACAAGGAAATAGTTTTGCTAATTTGCCCCACATTAAACGATTTATCATACATCTGCTGAACTTACCTTTTTATTAGAAGATGTCAATTATTTCCTTACAAACATATTGGTAATAAATAACAACACTGCAATTCGTTTTGATCAGATGCAAAACCATCAGGAAGGGTATGGTTTTGTAATAAGAAGAATCAGTGCAATTGAAATATATAATTTGATTTTATGTTGGTAATTTAATGGAATGGCAATCAACTAACAAATTGCCTTTTATCCCCTGGCCTCTTATAATGTTACTGCATTTTGCAACACTTTAAGCTGTTTTAACAGAAACAGAAAGCATTCATATCTTTAATAATGGTGCAGTCAGAAACATCCTTTCTAATTTTTAGATAATATAATTTAAAACAATAATTTGAATACAAAGCATCCACCTATTGCATATATTACCGTCCCAGCAGGCTCTCACTAAGCAGTTTGCAGAGGTCTGTGATGTCTGTTCCCTGTAGGGAAATGGAACTGAGAATCCTCAGCTAAACCCTTTGCTAAGCTTGTGTTAGTGAATCTACCCCAGTATGATATAGATCTACAGAATATGCAGTAGAAGTACTAGATTTCATAATAGTTTTCAAGGCAAATAATTGTGTTGATATGAAATAGTTGTAATGAAAAAAGACGTTTTATATAAAAAAATAATAAACCATTTCTAGATTGCAGGACTATTTCCAGAGTCAGACTGCAATATTTGGAGCTTGGGGTTCTATGGTTGGAGAGGTCTTGGATGATCTCTCCATTATACATATTTGAGCTCTTGATGGGCAGTAGACCCTCCAAATAGGGAGCTTCCACCTCAGGAGTAAAAATAAACAAATATAAAATAAATAGTAGGAATGGATCCCTATTTACTGGCTTCAGTTTTCTTATCTCTAATTGTTTATAAATAATTTCTTGTATTTTTTTCATTTTTCATATTAGGATGCTTTAATGAGTAGCTCTCTTTTTCTGTATTATACCCCAACTACCACTCAGCAGACATGTATATGGGGAGGGGTGACCTCTGCAGCCCATGTCCTAATGTAATGCATTGGACCTATGTGTTCTGCCCTTTGTCCTGCCACTGTATGCATGTTATTTGCAAGACCTGTCTGCCTACGACATATCCACATCAGTAACTGTCATTCTATTGACTGTAAATGCTTTTAGGTTAATGCACGAGGCAGAAGTGGAGTAGAAGGCAGGGAGAATCAGTGAGTGCTGTAATACAAGTCCCCTGTAGATGGCGCAGTACTTTATCATGACGCTAAAGCATTTTGCTGAATCTCCTGGCTCTGCATTTTGGTGACAGATTGCTGTAATGGTATTTCCTACTGCAGTCATACTCTATTTTGAAAGCCTACAAACTAGAGAAGCAATAATATTTTCTTAACTTACTTGCAGATCTGCAGACAATAGACCATTAAGTACATTGGACTGCAGATACTGTGAAAGGTAGTATGTTTGCTGTGTCCTGATGGGCATCCTTGATTGATTCTATTATGACCTCAAATTCATAGTGCATCATAAAACTGCTGACATCAGACTTCTTATTATCAGAAGTAAATATATTATGTATAATATAGTATCATGAGGGAAAATACTGCAACTTGGGCATGAAATACTAATGCATAAAAGAACAAGAGCAATAGTAGTCTACAATGCAAAAAAATAGGTAGACTGTCTATTGTAAGGAAAAATAGAAGAACTTTCTGTAACATGTAATATATATATATATATTTTTTTATATATATGTGTATATATATATATATATATATATATATATATATATATATATATATATATATATGTATATATAGATATATATGTATGTGTGTGTTTGTATGTATATATATATATATATATATATATATGTGTGTGTGTGTATATATGTATAACTATATATATATATATGTATATATATATATATATATATATATATATATATATATATGTATATATGTATAACTATATATATATATATATATATATATATATATATATATATATGAATGGGTCTGTTACTAAACCTCTTTTGATTAGTAACATAACATTTGTCATAAGTGTATAGTTACAACAGGCCCATTATTATCTTTGGATTTTTAGCTATTTGTGGTTGAGAGCTAAAAATATAAATTGTGATAGTATAGCAATCAAATGAGACCAAATCAGTTTCTTCATTTAGAGCCCAAGGCCATTATGTAAAATATTGATATTTAGCGACAAGTGCTTTATTCAGTCCATAAATTCCTCAAGCTTTCTTGTGTGTTTAGGTTAGTTCCTATTTCATAATCAATGCAGTAAGATGAATGTTTCCCACATATTTACAATATGTACATTCAAATAAGGCAGATTGTTACATTAACTGTACAAGAAGTATAAAATGCAGTGTGAGTTCTTGCCTTCACATATTTAGTATTGTAATGCATAACTACAGTGTCAGCTTCACCATAATAGATAAATCCATATGTTCATCCACTTTGCACTGCTTATAATAATCATTTATGGAAACAGTGATATTTGTAAATTTGCTATTACTGCATTTTATTTTCTTCTTATGCTAAACGATATTCAATCTCCACATAATATAACATGTTACAAAGAACACATTGTGTTCAGATGTATCTTTAAAATATGAACTGTATACTTTGCATCCATTCTTAATATTTGATGTAGATTAAGCTATCATTATATATTATATTGTAATATTAATTAAAACGTACCATTGGGCAATACATTTGTATGAGTACATTTCCAATACATATGCTAACAGAAAAGCCTATATGTGCTGCTGTGTCATTCAGCATACTGCATTATACCAGCAGGATAGGTCTGCAGCAAACTGGAGTGAAGTACACAATACAATATCTAATTCTTCTGTTCTTAATAAGCCTTTCTAATAAATGTATTGGTATGTAACCATACTAAACAATATTTCCTCGTTTTGTATATGTGTTTGAGAATTGAATACAACCAATGTATATGTTAAATATCTTGTAATAGCCGCAGATGCTTGAAATAGGCTATTTATGGTTTAATATGGTCTGGATTCTGTCTAAAACAGCTTGATTGCAGTATGATACAGACTTGTCCAAATATATACATAATTTTTTTGGGGTACATAGATAATTTTGTACCTATGACTAAATAGTCTGGATTATGTCTAAAACAGCTTGGTTGCAGTATGCT